>JBBBDQ010001003.1:3227500-3587500 GCA_037127315.1 Ascarosepion bandense | reverse complement strand
TAACTTTATTCATATTTAAAGTTTTAAATTGCTTTTATGAAAAAAGTTTCTCAAGAAAATAAGTGTTCTCACGTCCGGTGTCGTCATTCATTCTAAAATTGATGAATGTTTCCTTACAAACATTTTATTTTAATTAGTGTGAAATGTCGATATGCTTTTTATATGATTGTTTTCCCTTCTAGTTACTTGCGTTAGTCGGTTCATCAGTTGCTAGTCTTGAGAGTTTTCAAATGAATTGATTTTTTTTATAATTTACCGCCGTTCTTTGTGATTATCTACAGTCACTCTGAAAGGACTGATGCGGAATTTTCTACTTTACGAGTCAGAGGACTTATGAATTGGAAGCAAATTTAATTATTGATAAGAGAAAACGATTGTGTATAGTTGATGCTTTAGACATATCAGGACGAGACGAATTCATGTGAGAATCTAAATCTCACGATGCTGTTTAAGAGCATGTATCGAAATTTTAGGTTAATGTTTTCTAGTAACTTTCAGAGCTGAAAAATATACAAAGCACAACCAGTTCTATGTTCAATTCCCTTATTTTCCAGGTTTAATTGGTTAAACACCATACAGTGTGTTATCTTTCGTGGTTAGAAGCTTCGCCCTTATGGATTAAACAACAGCGCAATCTATCTTTTAGTAGAAACACGACAGATTGACTTGTTCAGCCTTTATTGGAAACCCGTCAAGAAATCCGGTCAGTTGTAAGCAGTAATAAAGCCATCGATTAAATTTTATTCACATTGAAATCAGCTTAATAAAAAGTATATATGAGGTAGAATATTTGGTATTTTAGTCAGGTAAATTCCGATAGAGATGAACTCCAAAGAACGCTATGCTAAATTTATATATTTAATTAAACAGAGTAATATAATCTAGAAAAAAGTTTGATATTCTACAATTTCATGGGTAATTCACGTGCCCGTAACGAGAATAGACATTTTAACGGTAATCTACAAAAACATTAGCTCGCTCATTCAAGAAACACCAAAGAAAGAAAGAAAAAGAAAAATATAGAAAATTAATGAAGGGAAAGAAGAGAAAGAAAAAGACTGGGAAAGGAAATTATCTTTAAAACTAAATTTTAATGTTAAATTTCAATGTCATGTTTTTCTAAGAAAACAGATGAATTGCAATAGACGCTGGTGTCAATCTAAGACGTTAACTTTAATTTTCTTTCTCTTTATACTGTTCCTTCTCCTTTACTTGTAATAGATGAAATGAATTTAATAGATTTTTCATCATATTTCTATTTCTGCTATGGTCGCACTAACTACCAAGTCTGCGGGAAGACCTAAGGCAGGTTCTGGTGTGTCGTTATAGCTCCATTTCATGTTTTTTTCTATCTCTCCTAACATCCCTAGCGTTACATAGACTCTTTAGTGTGTGGGCTGTACTTAACAAGACAATTTTTTCTATCTCTTAAGCCGGGGTTTTGTTCCAAGTGCACCTACTATCACTGGAACGATTCTTGTTTTCAGTTTCCACTTTTTTTATTTCAATTTCAAGGTCTTTATATTTTGACAATTTTTCGAATTCCTTGGTTGCTATGTTGCAATCCGCTGGACAAGCCATATCAATTAATAGGCAAGATTTTTTCATTCTGGTATTATTATTATGTCATTTTACATCATATTTCGATTTCTGGTATGGTCGCACTACCAAGCAAGTTTGCGGGAAGACCTAAGGCAGGTCGTGGCGCAGTGTTATGGTTCCATTTCATGTTTTTTCTATCTCCCCTATCATCCCTAGCGTTTCATAGACAAAGTTCTCCTTAGTTTGTGGGCTGTACTTAATAAGACAATTTTTTGTATGTCTCTTAAGCTGGGGTTTCCAGGGATTCTTTCAATGTGTTGTTTTGTTCCATTTTTTATCATTCCAAGTGCACCTACTATCACTGGCACAACTCTTGTTTTCAATTTCCACATTTTTTCTATTTCAATTTCCAGGTCTTTATATTTTGACAGTTTTTCAAATTCCTTGGTTGCTATGTTACAATCCACTGGACAAGCCATATCAATTAATAGACAAGTTTTCTCTTTCTGGTTTTGAACAATAATGTCTGGCCTATTTGCTTCAATTTTTCTGTCTGTGTAGATGATGTAATCCCATAGAATGGTGACATCTTCTATTTTTGTAACCGGTGCTGGGTGATGTTCATACCAGTGTTTGTTTACAGATTTTCCATAGTGTTTGCATTTTGTCCAATGTAAATATTGTCCCACTTTATCGTGGCGATTTGGGGCAAGTACAGAACAGCCTGCGATTAGATGGTCTATTGTTTCTTGGTGTTTATCCCAAAACCTGCATTGTGGATCCATATTATTATGTATAATATTTGCCTGAAAGTTTCTAGTGAAAAACTTTGGTCTTGCGCTGCAAAAATAAAGCCTTCAGTCTCACACTTTAATCCAGATGCACGTAATCATTGATGAGTATTAACTTTATCAACATTGGATTTATTGGCACGTTCTGGATATTGGTCATGCAAAGGTTTGTCTTGCGAGCGTTGTTTCATCTATTTAAGAGCTTTATCTTTGGCTTTCATTTTCATATTTTTTGCCGCAATAGTTGGTTCTTGGCTTCTGTTTTGCTTTTCTACAGAATCTACTAACTGTAAATCTTGTTTGTATTTATTGCCTTCTTTTATTATTGAATATTCCTTCTTTCTTTCTTCATGTTGCCTTACTAATTGTATCATCTAATCCTTTGTTGTTTCTATGTATGTTAGTAAGCCAATAGTTGTTGTCTTGTATGACAATTCTAGCTGAATAAGACCTCTTCCACCTTCTTTACGGGATATGTATAGACGGTCTACATCAGCCTTTGGATAATGCATCTTATGCTTAGAAAGAAGCTTTTTTGTTTTAGGATCCATTCGCCTGATGTCGTTTAGAGTTTAGTTTAAAATGTTGAAACTATATTGAACAACTGAGATTGCAATTCAGTTTTTAATATCATTCGTAGCCTTCTATATTACTCTTTACGCACTATTTCTTTCATTTTTTTATGGTGAATGTTTTCACTCTCATTTAAACCTAGGTATTTATAAGCTTCTGGTTTCAATTCTTTTATTGTTACATCAGGGTCTAAGCTAATTGAAGTTGTTTCTTGTATTGATCCACGTAAAACTGTAGCTTTAGCACATTTATTCAAATTGAATTTCATTACAACTTCTTCGCTGAAGCATTTTACAGTTTGCAGAAGACCTTCCAGCTCATTATCATTCTTAGCATACAACTTTAAGTCATCCATGTAAAATAGCTTATTTTCTTTTGGCCTATTTTATAACCACATTCTGTCTTATTAAGTTGCCTAGGTAGTGCTATTAATGATATACAAAATAGTAAGGGTAACAAAGAATCACCTTGAAATATACCTCTTTTGATGTTTATTTCATCGGAATTATAGGTTCCATTAATATGATTGAGGTAAAGAGTTGTTTTCCATATAGACATGCACTGTTTGATGAAATTGATGATGACGGGTGATATTTTGTATATATTTAAAGTCTATTATTATTATTATGTCATTTTTCATCATATTTCGATTTCTGCTTTGGTCTCACTACGAACCAAGTCTGCGGGGAGACCTAAGGCAGGTAGTGGCGTGTTGTTATGGCTCCATTTCATGTTTTTCTATCTTCCCTATCATCCTCAGCATTACATAGATAAAGTTTTCCTTAGTGTGTGGGCTGTACTTAATAAGACAATTTTTTGTATGTCTCTTAAGCTGGGGTTTCCAGGGATTCTTTCAATGTGTTGTTTTGTTCCATTTTTTATCATTCCAAGTGCACCTACTATCACTGGCACAACTCTTGTTTTCAATTTCCATATTTGTTCTATTTCAATTTCCAGGTCTTTATATTTTGACAGTTTTTCAAATTCCTTGATTGCTATGTTACAATCCGCTGGACAAGCCATATCAATTAATAGACAAGTTTTCTCCTTCTGGTTTTTAACAATAATGTCTGGCCTGTTTGCTTCAATTTTTCTGTCTGTGTAGATGGTGTAATCCCATAGAATGGTTACATCTTCTATTTCTGTAACCGGTGCTGGATGATGTTCATACCAGTGTTTGTTTACAGCTTTTCCATAATGTTTGCACATTGTCCAATGTAAATATTGCCCAAATCTATCGTGGCAATTTTTATATTCGTTTGGGTCAAGCACAGAACAGCCTGAGATTAGGTGGTCTATTGTTTCTTGGTGTTTATCACAAAACCTGCATTTTGGATCCATATTATTATGCATAAAATTTGCCTGAAAGTTTCTCGTGAAAAGAATTTGGTCTTGTGCTGCAAGTATAAATCCTTCAGTTTCAGACTTTAATCCAGATGCACGTATCCATCGATGAGTATTAACTTTGTCAACATTGGATTTATTGGCACGTACTGGATATTGGCCATGCAGAGGTTTGTCTTGCCAGCGTTCTTTCATCTTTTCAAGAGCTTTATCTTTGGCTTTCATTTTCATATTTTTTGCTGCAATAGTTGGTTCTTGGCTTCTGTTTTGCTTTTCTACAGAATCTACTAACTGTAAATCTTGTTTGTATTTACTGCCTTCTTTTATTATTGAATATTTTTTCTTTCTTTCTTCATGTTGCCTTACTAATTGTATCATCCAATCCTTTGTTGTTTCTATGTATGTTAGTAAGCCAATAGTTGTTGTCTTGTATGACAATTCCAGCTGAATAAGACCCCTTCCACCTTCTTTACGGGGCATGTATAGACGGTCTACATCAGCCTTTGGATGATGCATCTTATGCTTAGAAAGAAGCTTTCTTGTTTTAGCATCCATTCGTCTGATGTCGTTTAGAGTCCAGTTTCAGGTGTTGAAGCTATATTGGACAACTGGGATTGCAAGGCTATTAATGGCCATAACTCTTTTCTGTGAATTTAATTCAGTTTTTAATATCATTCGTAGCCTTCTATAGTACTCTTTACGCACTATTTCTTTCATTTTTTTATGGTGAATGTTTTCGCTCTCATTTACACCTAGGTATTTATAAGCTTCTTCTGGTTTCAATTCTTTTATTGTTACAGCAGGGTCTAGGCTAATTGAGGATGTTTCTTGTATTGATCCACGTAAAACTGTAGCTTTAGCACATTTATTCAAATTAAATTTCATTCCAATGTCTTCGCTGAAGCATTTTACAGTTTGCAGAAGAACTTCCAGCTCATTATCATTCTTAGCATATAACTTTAAGTCATCCATGTAAAATAGATGGCTTATTTTCTTTTGGCCTATTTTATAACCACATTCTGTCTTGTTAAGTTGACTGGTTAGTGCTATTAATGATATGCAGAATAGTAAGGGAGATAAAGAATCACCTTGAAATATACCTCTTTTGATGTTTATTTCATCAGACTTATAGGTTCCATTTATATGATTGAGATAAAGGGTTGTTTTCCATATAGACATGCACTGTTTGATGAAATTGATGATGACGGGTGATATCTTGTATATATTTAAAGTCTTTAAAATCCATTTATTATTATTATTATTTTTATTATCATTATTATTATTATTATTTCCTTGTGATTTTGTATACACATTTCCTTATATGTCCCAACCAGAGTTCAAAGTTCAGAAATGGACTGATGTCTTCTTCCACTAATTAGTTTTGTATAAAAAAGAAATACCCCCCCCCCAAAAAAAAGCAACTAATGATATGTCCCGCAAAGGGATATCTATTAATACGAGGTAGTTAATTGGTTTAGGCAAATGTAATCAGGTAGCTCAATCTAGTACGTAGACATAATCGTATTATGCAGTATCCTGAGACGTAGGAATAGTCAATAGTGGTAGACCAATAGACATCTGGATCTCTAGTTGAAAACTTGTAGATCTCTCACACTCTCTCTCTCTCTCTCTCTTTCTCTCTCTCTTTTTCTCTCTCTTTCACTCTGGACGTGCTTGCTTTTGTCTGTAGTTATGTCTGACACCAGCAAATCATATTCCAGTGAGGAGTAGCCAAGGTGTATACATATTCATAACCTATTTCTTACATCAACTAACAACATTTTCAATAGATAATGCTCTTCGTAATGTGTGAAATGTATTGTGAATATAATCTTTTGCATTTATTTAAAGCATCCGTTACCTGGAATCCTTGAAATTAGTCTATCAAACCATTTCCAATAAATTTCAGTGATCCAACTCTAACTGGAATTATTGATGACTTCATGTGCCATAGTTTGAGATTTTCTCTTAAAGACCCTTGTATTTTGATAGTTATTGAAGATATTCATCAATATATTACAGTCTGCTGGGACTGTGTTGCGGTAAGAGCCAATTACCCTCCTGACCATCATGAATTGAATGATCCAGTCATGATAAGTATTCGTAAGTAATTGTCTATAAAGTAAGAAGAAGATAATACTATTGCAGTATCTTGTCTATCTGACTACTGAATACCAATATCAAGACTGACTCTGTCGAGTTAAGTCCTGTGCCTTGCCAGACCTCCCATCACAACAGTCGGCGACGAGGATGTTTCACTACTTATTATAATGGTTATGGACAAATTCTTAATTCACGAGCTGCCGGATCAGGACCGATCACATTACGGATTTTATTTTGGAGCATGTCTAGAACCATGAGATGAACAGCAGGGACACAGGGCAGATAGCAATCAATGCACGGTCAGGTGATTGATTTTTATATGTGAAAAATGAACTCAAGCGAAAAAAATCAACCTTCCTAGATTTAGATATGAAGTCAATGTAATAGCTCCACTTGAGGTCGGAAGAGAGGATGAGGCCGAGGAGGTGCAGTGTATTGCTTTCAGGGAGTCTCGCTTGGTCCATGCTGATGGTGAGTAGGGGGGACTGCCTGTCATGGGTGACAGCAGCTTCGTTGTAGAAACATTAACATTTACAAGCTATTTTTTATCCCATTCTACCAAAGAGTGGAGGTCCTTCTCAAGATTAGCAGCAAAGTTATGTTTGGCCGCCTCGTTAGATTTCTTACTGAGGCGGGAGTAAATGATAGTGTCATTATAGATGCCTACGTGGGATTTAATCAGGGAGCGAATTTATGAAGATAAGAAAGAGTGCCAGGCTTAGAATAGAGCCATGGGGAACACCAGCGTTCGTGTGCTACGATGTGGATGCAGGCCCGTTTAAGATGACCTTCATTATGCGGCTTTATGAGAAACATTGGATCAAACCAAGCAAGCGTTCAGTGATACCATAACCCTGTAACTTGCGCAGAAATCCAGCGTGCCAGACCCTATCAAATACTTTGAAGATATCCAGGACAACAACTCTAACTTCGCCAATAGTTTGGAAGATGATGAAAGGTAAAGTCTTCGCGATAAAAAGAAGTCATAAATTGTCTGAAACCAATTGGATGCAACTGCTCAGTTCATAGTATTTGCTCAAAAGATCTTTTTGTAATTAAGGGGTGGCTCCACCAGTAACTCTGAAAGGCTTTAAAATAATTAAAAATCAGTTTCCAGACTTTATACTGAAGGGTTTGGAAGATGGTTATAGACGTTGGTTTGTTCCTGTGACTTGACCCAAAGAGTTTTGAGTTCAATACTAGGTTACAGCAGTGATGAACAATAAAATTAAAGAATTAAAGAAAAATAACTGGTGATTACCAGAAGAGGCACTACTACGCAAGAAATGGAATTCATATACATCCGTGATTGTAATAAAAAGTTTGGTTCGAAATTTCTAGCACCTGAAGAAGACCTGGGCGTCAAACTGCAGAAACGTCGTACATATGGCAACAAAGATGAGGACAATAGTCCGAATAATGTAAATACTGTAAAAACTAACTCTGTGTTCTAGTTAAAAGTAAATTCCTTGCCAAATGTTTGATAAAACTGAAATGGGCTTTTTTTCAACTTTGAACCCGTTAAACAAGGAAATCGATCGCTTGAGAAATGTAGGAGTGGTATTCCAGGTAGATTACACTGACTGGGTATACCCGATCGTCTACGGGAAAAAGAAAAGCTTCGTATGGGCCAATTTCTCCACGGGGCTGAATGATTACCTACAAGTTTACTATTACCCCATTTCAAGGTCAGAAAACAGGTTTCAATGTTTAACTTTTCAGGCGCATGTTTGCAAATCCACATTGACCAAGAATGTTCAAAACTATTAGCAACCAATATCCACAAGGGATTATACCAGATTAACAGATTACCTTGATTAAGGAAGCGCCTGGAATTTTTTCAGCAAGTAAAACGGATGTGCGTTGTGGTGGAGTGGATATCGATTCGGGACGAGAAGTCGGAGAGCGGAGTTCGAATTCCAGTCAAATTCGTTGCATTCACTTACGCGCAAATACCCTTTGGAAAGGTATTAATCCGTCTCTTCCCTCAAGCTATGGGTTAAATAACAGGACAGATTAGGTTATATAGTATTGGTTGGCAACCAGTCTACAGCAGAAAGTAATGGCAACCTATTGCGGGAAAATCTTCTGCCCAGTCAGTCATGTCTCTATCGAGACACGATCGCCTAAACGTATATCACGTATATTACAGTCTGTATTATGGTAAGTGTGAGTTACCTTTCTAACCATCATGAATTGAATGATCCATTCACGATAAGTATTCGCAAGTTCTTAGGTGCTAGGAATTTTGAACCGAACTTTTTATTAGAATCACGGGTGTATATGAATTCTATTTCTTGCGTATTAGTGCCTCTTTTGGTAAGTCTCTTCCATGATTTTTCTTCGTTGTAACTATCGCCTGAAGAAACCACAATATTATATGAACCATCGAGGTGCCTGGTTATATATTTGGGAAGATTTAAAAGTTTGTGTCTGTTTGGAGGATAACCTATCTTTCTGCAAGTCCCTTCCATGATTTTGCTGCGTTGTAACTACTGCTTGAAGACACCACTGATGGTAGAAATTTAGGTCACGTCGTTGTGGTACAGTAGATATCGGCTCGGAACGAGAAGCCGGGAAGCCGAGTTCGAATTCCAGTTGAATCCATTGTATTCACTTATGCGCAATACCCTTGGGAAAGGTATTAAACCGTCTCTTCCTTCCAGTTATGGGTTAAATAGCAGGACAGATTGGATTCTATAGCCTTGGTCGGCAACCAGTCTACCGCAGAAAGCAATGGCAACCTACTGCGGGATAATCTTCTGCCCAGTCAGTCATGTCTCTTTCGAGACATGATCATCCAAGCGTGTATCGCGTATGGCACTTAACTGACTGAATAACTCGTTTAACTGTCTGAATGGACGTAATGCTGAGCAATCTAAACTTGTCGATAGTCTGCTTAGATGATATTTTAATAAAAATGAAAGTCAAGTGCAGCATATTCCAAATGTTAATGAAGTAATTATGATAATAAACTAATACTGTCTAAATAGAATTATATAAAATTCAAATTTTTCATGATTAAAATATTTGGGCCAAATCATCTCCACCAAAAAAAAAAAAAAAAAAATGGACCAAATCAGGTCCAATACGACTAAAAATATTCTCTCACTTGCAAAGTTATTATCTTTAGAAGGATTTTTAGTTTACGAAAATAATTATATTTTTTATCCCTAACTTTTACGGGTACCATTAAATAAGATACTAAGACAAAAGTGGTATTAGGGGGCCGAATTTCAAAAACCATTGGAAACAATAAAAAGATTCTAATGTCAGACATGTTTCTCTTGTCTTTTCATCCAAAAGTAGAAATAATCTTGTGAAGCGAAACTAGTAATTATGGTATTGGTACCATAATTTTGCATAAGCACGAAGATGTTTCTGTAAAAGCTATAGCACATGCGTGAAAAACACTTTTATCGCCCGAGAAGAATTAGAACAAGATAGAAAAGAGGCGTTGGGAATTGATTTCTTCAGTAACAAAATAATGGAAGATTCATCCTACAGACAGATTCATCGTCCATTTTTATCTATTTTCGTCGTCAAAAAAGTTATATTGACATTTTCAGCGAATCGACTACATTGATAGGAAACAATTGATGATAATGTGGGAAATTATTTTATGTGTGCTAGCCTGATAGTTAGCGGCGTGATTTTTTCCACGATATTATTAGAAGCACTGAGGTACCTGATTATATATTTGGGAATATTTAAAAGCTTGTGTATGTTTGCAGGGTAACGTATCATTCTGTCATGATTTTTGTTTGTTGTAAATTTTGCCTGAAGACACCACTCATGGTAGAAATTTACATCACCTATTAACTCGTTTACAAATGGAAAACATTGAAAAGTTCGACAATATAATTGTATCGCACGATTTTTAATGAAAAATTATACTGGTCTAATTTTATTATGACCCAAACCTAAGTAATTAAACAATATATATATATATATATATATATATATATATATATACGATGGACTCTCCTGTCGATTTCGATGTATGAGGTCTAAACAACTCTTTAATTCGATGTAGCATACCTGCACTTACTCAATCGTAAATGGCATTTGAGTCCTGCAAGAGATTTACAAACAAGTCCACAAAGGAGACAAGAAGGGAGATTGCACGAATGATCGACTGGGACAATTGCAGATGCTTTGATTCTCTCACGTCTTACACGCAGTTGGTCAATCTCAGTCTCAGAGAACTGCTTGATGCCCCTCTGGCAGGCAGATCTCCATTCAATTCGTTGAGAGTCAATTCGTTCAAAATCACGGTGGGGAATAGTTGTACATGTCAAATTCATTTTCAGCTTATCCTTAAAGCGAAGCAGAGGTCTACCCACATACCGCCTTCCACTGCTGAGCTCGCCGTACAACACTTGCTTTGGCATCCGGTCATCTTCCATACGTAAGACATGTCCTGCCCAACGCAGCTGTGATAGCATCAAAAAGCTCTGAATTCCGCTAATACCGCAGCGCGTGAATAGGTCTGCAGTAGACATCCGATTGTTTAGGGTGAAACCACAAATTGTTCTTTTTGTGGAAGACATCAAGCTTCTGGATGTGATTATGACAGATTATATATATAGTCAGTAGTCATCCGCAGGCAGATATGTTTCGCTGTATCATAGCTCATCAGTTAGGCTCCGATTGCTTTATATCGCTCATTCAGAAATGAATTAGATCACTTTGGCTACTGGCGTATGATATATAATACGCTTAATGTCTGCCGAGCTAAATTTCTACCGAGCGCCCATAGCTCAGAGGTAGAATCGCCGACTGACGTCAATTCGGCTGGGTTTCAATTCTGGGTTAAAAGCAATCGGGTGTCTAACCGTACTGATGAGCTGTGATACAGCTAAACAGATCTGTCTGTAGATGACTATACACACACACACACACACATAAATATATATATATAAAAATGCAGCCGTAACTTCTACTCCAACAGTTTCTTTCCTCGCACTTCCCGACTGTGGAATTCTCTTCCAAACGATTGCTTCCCCGACGGCTACAATCTCCAGGAGTTTAAATGTAAGGTCAATACACACCTCCTAACACACTAACCTGCTCCCATTCTATCAAGCACTCTTCCCATCTGCCCGACCCTCATCCTCGCTATCCTTACTCATCTGTCACCTTTCTCCTGACATTCCCTATGTCTATCCACTCCTTCTCTTTACCTTCCCCTATGTAGCCCCATGTGCAATAGTGGCAGTGGAATGCCTTGCTTGGGGTGAGATGATAAAAAAAAAATATATATATGTGTGTGTGTGTGTGTGTGTGTGTGTGTGTGTGTGTGTGTTTGAGAATTATATATATGTGACCCCAATCATAAAAGCGTTGTTTGAGTAATCTAAAAATGACTTGGGTCAAAGTTCAATACATTGTCACAGCAGAGGGAATGAAAATTTGGGAACTTGACTTACTGAAGAAGGTTAAGCGAAAACTGTGGTATCGAAAAAAGAAAGTATACGTGGAATATTTATATATATCCCGGACAGAAACAAGTGGATGTGTCTAGCCACATTGATGAACTGTGATACAGCAAAACATGGTGGATGTGGATGACTAATATATATATATATATATATATATATATATATATATAATTGTCGGTGTGTGTGCGTGTGAGGAATTAATTGCTAAGGTGACGGTATATTTATTTATTGTAATGATTACTTCAGTGTATATGTATATTTGAGTTACGCCCTATTTCGTGTTCACTGTGAATTGTTTAACTTTTTATACATTGACTTGCAATCTGCTAGATGCAATTTACACTGTTAAAAGAATAGGCGTATCAACTGGAATAACGTTTCGGGCAATAAATAATATATATATTCTAACAAAGATACAACTTAGGTGGCCTGGTCATGTTTTGAGAAGGATGAGCATAGGCTTCCGAAATGGTGCTGTATGGACAACTACCAATCACCAAACGCTCAGTAATACGTCCACTAATTACTAAGACAATTTGAAACACAGCTTGAAACGCCTCAGTTTTGTCTGAAAACCAGGAATGTCTAAGCATCAAACGGAAACAAGTGGTGTAAGACATGAGTGACTAAGTTGAAGGGGTTTGAAAACAGTAGACTGAAGAACCCTGATCAGCTTCGTCAAACTGTAAAAGAGAGAAGCCATCCTGCTTCAACAAATTCCATCTGTCAGTGTGGCTTTGTCGCCTACGGCAAGGCAGTGTTGGTATCGGACTCAAGAAAGAAAAAATTAAATGTTTTTCCTTACTATGTTGTCTTCACAATTACACGAACCAAGCATACATGAGTATAAAGCGTAGAGGACCATTCACTACTGACCTGCATTTATCGTTCATAATGAATATATATATATATATATATATATATATATATATATATTTCAACATGCGGTGTTGATAAAAAGAATCCAAAGGAATATCCTGTACATACATTAGCAGGATAACCCTCTAAGAGAGCTCTAAATATATATGTATATAAATACATATAGAGGAAAAATGAGAAAAATTCAGGCAGACACGTTATTTCATAGTAAATCCGAAGTGTAGGCCTATTTCAGGCGAACCATCATCAGCTTCCGTCTTTCGGGTAAAATCCTTTGTACAATAAAGAGGGATGGTGATGATGGTTTGCCTGAAATAGGCCTACACTTCCGATTTACCGTGAAATAACGTGTCTGCCTTTAATTTTTCTGTAGAGGCTCATCCCTTGTCCCCTGTTCAGGATGTGGTTTCCGGCTTTCTCTTTTCTAATCTTTTCTAATCTTTTCACTCTTACGTAGCCCCCTGCACGTCAGTGGCGTTACCGCCTTGCTCGGGGTGATATGATTAAAAAATATCTATATATATATATTGAGAGAGAGAGAGAGAGAGATTTGTTGTGAGCTCGAGAGATAGGAGCCAAAAATTGTGTAGGAACCCATATGGAAAGAAAAAGTGCAGTAAACCTTCGTGGTATTGATCTCACACTTGGCAGAACACATCGTTAGAAATGATTAGCCAAGATCTTGATAGCCTTTCAAACCCCTGGATATTTGTAGGTGCTAATACTTGCGGGCAGACAGACCATTCGTGCGTTTCATAACTGCTTGATTTGTGCCATGTCTAACGAACGTGTTGACCACAGTATTCGTTAAATGAATTCTGAGAAGCATTGCAGCTAAACAAAGCGGAAGTGGTTTGAGTTTATATGGGTGTAGTTTGAAGTCAGTGCCGCCTGATCTCCATAGATACCGTCTGGCCACGATTATTAAGAACCTTAAATCGTTGGAGCTCAATTTTTTTCACATTTTCTAAAATAGAATATCCTATTTGTCCAGCTCTTATGAGCATTCTTCGTTTCATTTAATGATTTGCAGTAAAAACTGACATTTTCACACTACGTCACCATTTATATTAGTGTGGAAATTATTTTCCATAGTTCGCTCTTCTAATATTTTCTACGTTAATTTACACACACACACACACACACACACACACACACACACACACACACACAAATCACTTCTGCGATTTACGCATTACTCTTTTTTCATGAATTGGCGTTTGTATAAACCGCGTATATATAACCCGTTGAAATCTCCTCTCTCAGCCGTGCGCCGATAGATTAGGTGTAAGTTCCCTGACCGACACTAAATCGGTTGAGTTTTGATTCCAGCTGAAAGTAATGGAGTGTCTCATTACACTGATGAGCTGTGATACAGCGGAACAGGCTTGTATGTTAATGACTATATATAGATGTATAGAATATGTTAATAACTATATCGATATATACTATGTTTAAGGCACAACTAGAAGTTTTATCTACTACACAATCAGCGGGTGCATATTAGCATATTGTAAATTATAGTTTATAGTGGTTTGTATCAATACTATATAATATGCTCTTAATGATTGTGTAATGCATGAAACTCAGAGTCTTGCCTTAAATGTACATTTATTAATATATACATTATAACTGTAATATTACGATGAGCTCTGGTCTACTAACACCATACAAATATTAATACATTGCTGTGTGCCTGCATACTTATCTATACTTATTTGCATCCATACGTACACACACACAGACACACACACACACACACACACATATATATATATATATATATATATATATATATATAATTATTTCATTACTTAGTCTTTGGTCATAGATCAGTGCACAGTTTTATCAAAAAGTGTTCAATACAATTATATTGGAGAACTTTTGAATATTTGTCATTAGTACTCGAGTTATTACGCTGCCCAGGTTTCTACCATCTTGTGTTTTCAGACGATTTACAATAACTAATTTTACCGTCTTTTTAAGAACGCTCACGTAACGCGGATTTTTTTATGAACACGCAATTTTCATAATTGAAATAAGTTATGATATTTTTCTTTGTGGCTGTAAAATATCAGATTCATATTATGAAGTGTTTGTTACTGGACTTGTTTTTTTATAGGATAATATGTGTATTTATAAATATATATCTTATAGCACTGTTAGGAACTAAAATGAGTTTATGCACAACAAATTGAAAAAGAAACACCCTAGGGTTGTAAATATGGAAGGCAATTTTGCCGAACGACAAAGCACAACTTCACACTTCACAATCAACTGTCCAAAAGCTTCATAACCTGAACTGTAAACTGTTGCCTTGTCTTGCATATTTCCCAGATAATTCTGCTACTGATTATCACTTGTTTAATCATTTTGGGATTTCCATATACAATAAAACATTCACCAATAAGGAAGGAGTAATTAAAACATTTGAAATATTTTATATATCAAAAACGTTCATTTTTTTAAAGACGGGAGCAGGAATTTAGAGGTAGGTTGGAGTCATTCATTAACATGGTGCCTATTTCAACTAAATAGAAGCATTTTATCAATTTTTTCAACAATGTTCGCGATTCTATGTTTGAGAACCTGATATTTGGACCATTAAAAATGCGTTCTATCAGGGAACACACTGATGCCTCTCGGTATTGAATTTGTTGTCTACATTTATATTTCAACACCATCTCTTGGTTGTAATATTCACTTTTACACATAAATATAGCGTGACGTAAGACTACATTTGAAATATATATATATATATATATATATATATACAGACAGATCTGTTTTGCAGTGTCGCAGTACATCAGTACATTTAGACATACGATTGCTCCTAGCCATGATTGAAATGCGACCGAATTGACATCAGTCGGCTATTCTCCAACTGAGCTATGGGCGCTCGGTAAAAGAGGTCGGGGATTTTTAGCGTGTTATGGACAATGTAACATACGCCAGTAGCTGAGAGTGTTCAAATTCATTACTAAATGAATGTATATATCTATATATATGCATCCGCAGACAGATCTGTTTCGCAGTGTCACAGTCATCAGTACAGTTAGACATACGATTTCTTCTAGCCATGATTGAAACCCAACCGAAATGACATCAGTCGGCTATTCTACCACTGAGCTATGGGCGCTCAGTAAAAGAAGGCGGACTTTTAGAGTGTCATATACAATTTAATATATACCAGTAGCTGAGAGTGTTCAAATTCATTACTGAATGAATATATATATATATATATATATATATAGTCATCCGCAGACAGATCTGTTTTGCTGTGTCTCAGACCATCAGTACAATTAGACATCCGATTGCTTTTATCCATGATTGAAATCCGACCGAATTGACATCAGTTGGCTATTCTACCACTGTGCGATGGGCGCTCGGTAAATTAAGCCGGGACCTTTAGCCTGTTATGGACAATACGCCAGTAGCTGAGAGTGTTCAAATTTCCAGTAGCTGAGATTGTTCAAATTTATTACTGAATGAATATATATATATATATATATATATATATATAATTTTACATTCATTTTGCATTATTTTGGATTTACTCGTCACCTTGTAATGTTCCTTTCATATGGTATATGGTTTTTGAAATGAAGAAAATTTCACAAGAGGTGAGATATTGTATGTATGGTGATTGTTAGAACAGGAGGATGTTGTCCTTGGTCCGTACAAGCTACGTTGTATAACCAGTTGTATTGTCTTGATGTAGTTGCCATTACCTGGGTGCACGGAATTTTGTCATTTTCAGACAAACAACATCCCGTCAAGACATCATGATAGTTTTTCTTGTTCACTGTTTTAATAATTGTAATCAAAGAAAATTCACCAGTCTATTCAAGTTTCTTCGATTCTTTTCTATACACTCAGAAAGTGTTTGTGTCTTGTACTATGAAGACCGAGTCTTGGTTTGTGGGGACTTAACCAGAGAAGCAGGGTGCATTACCTGTTATGACAGTTTTACACAAAAGTTTTTATACTTGCTTCACACAATCAACGAGAGCCTGTTCAGCTGAAAACCAATGTTCTTTTTGGTTAACTGAAAGAGATTTTGGGAGACACATGATTCATACCCAAAATCTTCATAGAAAATTAACCTAAATGAACCGTAACTAATATTCACTTTCCTCGACAAGTCACACACGGTGATTTGTCTGTCTCTCCAAACATGCGCATATTATTTTCCCCAATTCTGCTGAGTGCTGATTTTCCTTAACGTGCATCGCTGACAACTATTTTGGAAACATTTGAATCACATGATCACTCAGACACGGCTCTTTTTCTTCCCTGGTCACTGCGGGAACGGGTCCGATATTGAGATGATGATATTCTACACATTTTCCATTCAAACTCTGCTACAAGCAACGGAAGTGAAAGAGAACGTTATAATTTAGAGCGCATGCGTAATAAAGCTGTTCTGGAGAGATATTGTTGTAGAGGAATATCCTGGTCCTAGCCCGCAATGGGTATGGCCCGGGTCATAAAAGACCGCGACGGGAACAAACTGTAATAGAGTGTGAGAAGAAGAGAGCGGGCGACTGACAATACTAGACTCAACGTCATTACATGGGAGTGATGGAAGCTTTCTTCTCAGGACGAACGCATACGTCCTATACAAAGACAGTGCCTTCATAAGTGTTATTCGTGTACATGTATTTGGTTTATTGTACTAACGTATAATAAATCTCTATTTATATATATTCAGTGTTAAGAGTATTTCTCACACTATTCTTTTCTATGTTTATCCACACCCCCGGCCCGGGATACAACAAAAGTTTAATTTCAATATGCACCAAACGGGTTCACTTTCTGTAATTGTTTTCATTTTTATTGCCAAAGCAGCAAGCAACGGTATTTTATGATCAGACCTCGTACCATCATACCAGTCTGAAATGCCATGCATTCTTATTCACAGAATACATTTCTTTCGTACATAAATGCAGATGAATAAAGATTCATTCTGGTTGAAGTAGAACTTTAATTTATTTCCTTCAAAATGTGTTCAAGAATAAATTGCTCATTTTGAGCGAGTCTCTCTCCTTTAAAAAATAATGAAAGAAAGAACCAATTACAGAGAATCTTCCGTTTAGGTGTGAATTTGCACGAGATACTGGATTGGCAACTAGGTCCCACCCTTTTACAGTGAAACCGATGAAATGTAACCGCAATTTCTACTCCAACAGCTTCTTTTCTCGCACTTCCATTTCACTCCGCATGCTTGCTTCCTCGACGGCTACACCCTCCAGGAGTTTAAATGTAGGGTCAATAGACACCTCCTAACACACTAACTCACACCCATTCTCTTCAACTCTCTCCCTATGTACATCCTAACTCGTCTATCACCCTCATTCTGACATTTCCTATACCCAATTGCTCTATGTAACCCCCTGCGCTATAGTGGCAGGGGAATGCCTTGCTTGGGGTGACATGATTAATTCTGGTTTTAAATTACCATCAGCGCGGTTAATTGGATGGAGCCTTTTGGCATGATTTGACGTTATCACATGTATCTCTCGGAATAAATTATTATAAACTTGATGTATGATATGTTCTTTGGTTAATCTTCTTCAGCGTTCATTCAGCATATTCTACAACGAATCCAGGAAAAATATAAACGTTATATAACTATACACCCACAATTTGAGACAGTCACAACAATGCGTTAATACGTTTCATTTCACTTTATTGAGGGAATAAAAATACAACGAAATTTCCATATATCTTCTATTTTTATATTGGGATTTGTTACTATAAACAAAGAAGATTGCTTTGTGATGGCAGTTCTTCAATATGGCAGTGAATGCTGGACAATATCATCGAAGATGAATGAAAAACTTGAGGCTGCGGAAATGTGGTTCTACAGAAGGATGCTGCGGATAACATAGACCGAGCATGTGAGAAATGATGTGTTGGAAAGAATGACAACGAAAAAAAAATTAATACTGAACATAAGAGGAAGAGACAGGCCAGATAGAAGGAAAAAGAAACAGAGGAAGGCAGCGGATAACACATTTGAAGGGCCTGATCAGGTGGATGACGGAACGGGGATTGCGAGATGTAACAGCAGAAAACGTACTAAGAGCCACCAGAGATAAGGAGACGTTGAAAGCCATGATCGCCTACGTCCTGTAAGGACAGGGAACATAGAAGAATAACTATGTTATCACCTTTTATCATTCTCTTAGTTTCTCTGTTATAATTTAAATTTTATCACATAAAATTGTTGAGGCGCAAGCGGATGTTCATTCCAATAATGTGACTAAGAAAAAAATGTTGGTCAAATAACAAATTGCTAAGTTGTCTACAAACGTCAAGAAATTTTGCTTCCCAATTATATAAGCAACAAGGATAAGCAACAGAATATAATTTCAGACAAAAAGAGGAATGCAGGGCTAGCAAACTAACGAAACATAAAAAATTGGCAGAGAAATGCAGTGACCAATGACAAGAAAGAGTGATTGCGTCAAAAGAAGCGGTTTGAAAGTCAGGAAATATAAAACAATGCAGTCAGTGGAAAACAAAAGATTGTTTCTGTTTCCATTAAAGAAATTTATTTTTGTGAGCCGTCAGGGAGGCCGTTTTAAAGGTCCGAAATTATAAACCACGAAAAGACAGGATTTTGATGTCGTCAAAAGGAAACTGGCCAAAGGCAATAATCGGCGAAAGTAGTTGGTGGGTGTGCTTACCCAGAGTTGGAACACCCTCCAATTGGGCGGAGTTCGATGAAAGATTGTGTTTTTCCGGATCAAGACTAGAACAACCAGAGGACAGAGAGAATGGAAGGCAGACAAAACACTGCGTCTACTTGGGTTAACTCTCACAAGAGATCTCAAGTGGAATGTCTATATAGAATCCATAGCTAAATTCGCTGCTAAGAAAATCAGTTCTCTGTGTAGGGCCAAGAAGTTTTTCCCTTCCAAAACTATCCTGCACATATATAAATCTAATATCCGCCCGTGCATTGAATACTATTTTCATATCTGCTATCCACCTTCTGCTATCCACCTAGGGGTCCTTGACAAAATGCAACGGAGAATTTGTAATGTGATCGATCTCCACTTGACAGATCAGATACAGTCCGTTCCCCACAGGCGCTGTTTGGTTTTTCTGTGTCTCTTCTGTGTCTCTTCTACAAATATTTTCCCGGTTTAGATGAACTTAGCTCACTGGTGCCCCCTATATAGGAATTTGCTCGAACCACAAAATTAACAACTAGGTCCCACACTTTTACTGTGAAACCAATAAAATGTAAACTCAAATTCTACTCCACCAGCTTCTTTTCTCACATTTCCCGCCTGTGGAATTCCCTTGTTTATTTGCTTCCCCGACAACTACAATTCTCAAGAATTTAAATGTAAAGTCAATAGTCATCTCCTATCTCACTAACCTGCATCCTCTTCCTCATGGAATTACCTTCCGTTTACTTCCTTTCCTGTCAGCTACAATCTCCAAGAATTTAAATGTAAAGTCAATAGTCATCTCCTATCTCACTAACCTGCATCCTCTTTCTCATGGAATTCCCTTCTGTTTACTTCCTTTCCTGTCAGCTACAATCTCCAAGAATTTAAATGTAAAGTCAATAGTCATCTCCTATCTCACTAACCTGCATCCTCTTTCTCATGGAATTCCCTTCCGTTTACTTCCTTTCCTGACAGCTACAATCTCCAAGAATTTAAATGTAAAGTCAGTAGTCATCTCCTATCTCACTAAACTGCATCCTCTCTCTCATGCGCCTTTCTCCGTCCACTTCACTCTCATCAGTATTCTCACCCTTCTCTTACCCACTTCCTGACACCCGCTATAACCTGTCACTATTTCTCATAGGTTTCTTCTTATGTAACCCCCTGCGCACCAGTGACAGTAAACTACCTTGCTTTGGGAGATATAATTATAAACAAAAACCCTAACCAGTCAACTCCCTCGTATGTGCGTGACTTTATCTAATTACAACTCTACACACAAGTGTCACCGAAGAGAATAAAAATATGCTAATATTTTGATATATCAGGTCGGTGCAAAAGTTTTTGCCTTTTTAAAATTTCATTTTGAAAATGAAATGCTGTGTGTTTTTGAAAATCTTTATTCGTAACAATAATGACCTTTGCTCTGTATAACTTGATTCCATCTGCTCAACATGATCTTTTTTGTGATGGAATCCAGCTCTCGGTTGATGAACTGATATTTCTCCTCGATTTATCCACGATCGCCAACATTTAACGTGATGGCAGAAAATCTACTTCTCATCACCTGTGAAAAGCTTACACAAAAATAGAGTCGGAAAGTGTCTTGAAACTTATAGAGTAGAGCATGCCTAAAGAGTTCTTAAGATAGAAAGAACATGGGTGATAATATTGCAGAAAAATATGAATGATGCTTTAGCAATCTGAAAGAATAAGGTAATCATGGTGATATGTTTAAGTAATAACAATATGCATAAAATAAATTACAATGATTTAAAATGCCCCTTTTACAAACCGGAAAAAATACTCCTTGTTTTGTTTTGTCGTTTATCCGTCGAGACGATTGTCGTCCCATCAAAAGAAAAAGCACTATATACCATACACGTGTGTTATTTGACACTACCAAGTGAAACTACAATTCGAAATCAAAATATTTGGACTTTTTTTGTATTTGCTTCAGTGACCAGTGAGTTAACTAAAATGTATAAACTTTTCTTGTCCGTCAGTACGTTTTTATTTCTAAGAGAAATATGTGTGAGAGATCTAGATGTTTCCTATTCTAATACTTGATAGGAAGAATTCTTACTTCTAAGAAAGTCTGAGACCATGTTGCCATTCTCCTAGAATGGGTTTATATTTTAAAATTTGTTGTTTGTGTCAGAGTTCCATGGCTCTTGAAAATATGCCTGATATCAGGAGGTATATATTGTAAAACGTACGTCAACATGTCAAGAGGTATACATGACTCCTGGATGAATACAGCCAACCTTCCTGACCTTCAGTCGATTCTGCCCATGTTCTGTTTGTTAATCTCAGATCTTCCAAAGTAGAATCACTTTTCATCTCCCGACTAGGTTTGCAAAGACACGCGAAGGAACGATTTATAATGAAAAACCATATTTAAAACTGCCGTAGATTTTATATATATTTATATATATCGAATAGATACAAAATTACAAGTAAACTAAAGCTGTGACGCAAAAACAAATCAGTTGACTGGTATTTCAGTAGCAAGCTAATATTCGTGATCTATTATCACCACGGAACGGTGGTTTGCTCAATGTGTACCTAGCCGAATTCTGGCGGACAGTCTCTTGCAATATTTCTGGTGGCAGACTATTACAGCTTGACTTCATCGCTGGTCCCCGTATTAACTAAATTTCGTCTTCCAACCCAGTTTTATTAAAAAGGCAGAAAACCGATTTGTTGAAGGTGGGGAAGGAATTTCTATATCCCTCTTCCTATATATTACTTGCCATCTCAACAGGTAAGTAATATTATTTAACCATTTTGACTTCCAATGAAAAGGGAGAGAAAACTTACACCCTGTTATCTATCTGTTTCTACCAGCTGTCCTGGTAGTCAGTGAACAAGAAATTCTGAAGGCCAAATTTTGACCTATGCTCATAAGTCATCAAAACCCATTAACAATATTTTGACTACACTTAGGTAAGTGGCATTGATAATTTCGTATACTTCTCCCAACAAAAGCAATTTGCATTCTTCGTACTTGTAGCATCTTTAAATCTGTATTATCTAATTTTATCACTTCGGCTTCTTTTCCCGACAAAAATAATTGTATTCTCCAACTTTTAGGGAAATTTTATCTCACCTTGAAAATCCCTTAAAATTAATACGAGCGATCTGAAAATATGGTTACAAAGGAAACTATAAAGCGTATGTCAGCATCTCAAGAATTATACAGTGTGAACCGTATGTCAGCCAGTCAGAAGGTACACTACCGGCCATACTTAGGCCACCCCAGTTTTTTTTAAAGAATTGATATATTTCATACTATTTTTAAGTGGATAATTCTAAATGAAAATAGAATGGTTCTTTTGTTATTATTACTTTGCAAAATTTTACAAGGCAAATAGCGACAATTTACCCATCGCAACCTGTAGATTGTATATATATATATAGACACACTACCGGTCATAATTATTAGGTCATGCCAAATGAAAATAGAATGGTTCTTTTGTTATTATTACTTTGCAAAATTTTATAAGGCAAGGAAGCAAAGATGAACTCGTCCGAATCAACCTATTTTTTTCTTCATTCTTTCATTGATGAAACTGCAATATAGGTAATTACTAAATACTTATAAATTCATTTGATGCGCATGTTATTGTGCAATATTAACAAAAGAAGCATTCTCTTTTCATTTACAATTTTTCACCTGCCAAATAATACTAAAAATATTATGAAATACATAATCTTTTTAAAATACTGGGGTGGCCTAATAATTATTGCCGATAATGTATATACAGTAAAACTTATGCCAGCATATCAAGAGATATATACTGTATAACGTATGTCAACATGTCAAGGCGTGTTTACTGTAATGATCTTACCCCTGAACGTCAAATATTTTATGACAAGACTAGTTCAGAGGACCTTTTCAAAAGGAAAAATAGAGGCTATCCCTGGTGGTTGGTCTATCCCACAAAAATATCATTAAATAACTTCGTTCTAAAGGAATAACTGGAGATTATTATAACCAACAATGCAGCAGCAAGATGTTTTGTTAAAAACTGTTCTCGATATTAAATAACCGATAGAATTGAAATACCGTTAAAATAGAACAGTCTATCAACAAAGTATTTCTAATGAGGAACTTTACAATGAATTGTTAAGTCAAAATCAATTGCCACACACACATTACCTATAAAAGCTTTTAAATAATTGGCAATTTAAAATATATCAGAATTATTGAAAGTTTATTATGTATATCGTAACGATGACTACTAATGCTTCTCTACCTTCCGTAGCAAATGATGAAGTAGATGAAGTGAGCCCTTGAAAAACCCACCTTTTCATGCCTGTCTTATCAAATAAGGTAGTAACAACCTAGAGCCGTAAACGAATTACATTTAATTTCATTGCAGTATTTACATTATTTGGACTATTGTCCTCACTTTGTTTTCGTTTGTACGACGTTTCGGCTGTTTTACGCTCCGGTCGTCTTCAGGTGCTAGGAATGATTTATTACAATCACTGAGGTTTATTATTCTCATTCCTTGCGTAAAGCATCGGTTGGAAGTCATGAGTTATCCTCCTCTAACCCTGCAAGTTACTTGTTCATCACTAGTAACCTGGTATTGAACTCACAAATCTAAGAGTCAAGTGAGGAACTAACCAACGTCTATATCCAGTGGGCCATGTGTCCTTAAGGACATTTCATTATTTTAAATGTTATTCTATCATTGTAATGCTCATTTATATTTGTCTCGCCGATATTAAAACCTCGAGTTTGTTTTTTTGTTCTTGATAACGGGATATCAATAGCTTGTTGATGAAGCTATTGACACAATTTGTTCCTTTTGCTGTTGGCACACTCAGTACTCTATTTGCTTCAAACAACACATTCAGAATATCTAAATCACTTAGGCGTGTACTAGCAGCAGCTGTGATAAAATCTAAATAATCTAAGGTGAAATTGTGTCTCTATGTTTGGCTAGGAGCTAAGATATAGTCATCATTCTCTGTCCAAAACATCTAAGAATTAGAAAGGACTAGCAGTATAGCCCGGCGTTGCTCGGGTGTAATGTAAGCTTTAAAACTAATCTATTCTCCTGGATCTCAGACTCTTTGGACGTTGACATAAAAGACTAAAAAGCAATAGTTTTTTTTTTTTTTTTAAATCATATCACCCCAAGCAAGGCGATAACACCACTGATACCCAAGGGGCTACGTAAGAGTAAAAAGATTGGAAAAGAGAAAGCCGGAAACCGCATCCTAAACAGGAAACAAGGGATGAGCCTCTTCACCTGTTCAATAAACGTGGGTGGTGTGTGAACCGGGCGATAGTTTATTCTATCTACTCCAATTGTTGTTTCCATTTAAAGTGAAACCGTGGACTGAAAGAAAAATGAATGGATGTAAGTCAAATTTTGATTTCCTGCTATCGATATCAAATAAGTTTTTTTTCGTCGTAAACTGAATTCTGAAGGCTAAATAAGTTCTCTGAGTAAATGGTATCATGGCTGAGACTAAGAACTAAAATTATACCTACTTAAAATATATGGGCTGAAAAAATACAGACATACAGGCAGATAAATAGACACACACACAAACATCTTGTCTTTTATATATATGTATATATTATCGATTTTCTTCACTATTGTAAGAACTGCTACCTTGAAACTTCTGAATATCGTTTCTTATGTCTTTGTCTATGAGTGTATCAAATTTGATTAAACTCGGACCACTCCTTCTATAACCCGATGTTTTCGATTATCGATATTTATCGGGGGTACCTCGACAGAAAAATTAGCTAAGAACACTTACAGACGTTTATAATACAACTGTGTAAATTTCCAAGAAAATCGGTTCAGCCGTTTCGGTGTCTTTACGTAACGGACACACAGACACACACACACATACACACACACACACAACGTTCCATTTATAAATAAGTTTAGATATAAATTATTATTATTATTATTATTATTATTATTAGAAGAAGAATTTCAGAAATTTTTTAGAAGGGTATGTCAATGCAATTTTGGGGTTCACAATCGTAACTAAAAATGAATTATATTTGATACACGAAGATATTTTATTATAAACCATTTCAATATTATCTTATATGATAAGCATAGTAACAAACAACTTCAGTTTCTTTCCAACCATTCTCTGTATTTCGGCGACCTTGAGAGTACACTTACCTATATCTCGATTTTCTTACTTTAATATCTTATTATTTCAGACTTCAGAAGCGTTTTTGAAAGCATTTTCTACTCTTATTTTTATTATTATTAGTAGCATTTGTAATTGTAGAAATGAAAGGTTTTATAACCTTCAACATTTAGTTACTGTCTACAGTTATTAAAATACTTGTCACTCCGTCTCTATACATTTATCGTTTTGCTGTTTTTTAATTTTTTTCATAATATCTTTTTGTAAATGTATCTTGTAAATCTCATAATAAAGAATTGGTTTTCTCTCCATCTCCGTTTTGGTTGTGAAAATGATCACCTTTTCTAACGTTTGTGTATTATTTAAAAGAATTGTCTGGAAAGACGATACATGTGCAAACTTTTCTCAGAGGCTTTTAAATTTTAAGTGCCATATTTTTTATAACGTTAGCGATCATTTGGCAATCTATTCTTTCAAGGTTTCCTGAGAAATAGAGTTTAGCAATTTGGCATTGTTTTCATGGTTTTGAAATCAGGTTCTAGCCTTCCTTCAGACTGGCTGCAAGTAGTAGCTTGAGAAACCACTCTACTATCATATTTAACTCATGCATTTCATGAGTGTAGTTTCGAAAGTTAATGAAACAGACTAGCCAATAATTTGAACACGGTACGTTTGCAATTTTCTCATTGGTATTTTATTGCCTATTTTAAAATCTTAAAGAAATACAATGCTGACGAAAGCAGAAATCTGTTTCCAAGAAAATCAGTGGCACCAATTGTGTTTGTCTTCAAATGGTAATAGAATCAGAGTGTTAATGTACAAGGTAACCATTTTGTCAAATACAGGTCGGGGATACCAGAATCAAGCAGGTACAAAAATTGAAATACCTTTCTCGTTCCAAACCCATATCCACTGCATCACAACGTACATCCTGAAATGAAATTAAAAGACGGAGTAAAGTATTAACAGGACAATTTTGCTAGAAACTAGGAAGAGAGTACTCGATTGCTACGTGAATATGGCAGTGAATGCTGGACAATATCATCAAGGATGAAGGAAAAACTTGAAGCAACTGAAATGTGATTCT
This sequence comes from Ascarosepion bandense, assembly GCA_037127315.1. Lineage (NCBI taxonomy): Eukaryota > Metazoa > Mollusca > Cephalopoda > Sepiida > Sepiidae > Ascarosepion > Ascarosepion bandense. Next base: position 3,560,907 of record JBBBDQ010001003.1, on the reverse strand, counting down.
ACAGAAGGATGCTGCGATATGATGGATCGAGAATGTGAGCAATGATGAGGTTTTGGAAATGATGGAAACAAAAAGGAAATTAATACTGAACATCAGGAAAAGACGGCTGGAGTTTCTGGGACACGCAATGAGGAAGGGGGCTTGAAGAATCTGATACTAACAGGCCAGATACATGGATAAAGAGACAGGGGAAAGCAACGGATAACATATTTGAAGGACCTAATCAGGTGGATGACGGAACGAGGATTGCATGGTGTAACAAGATAAGACGTGCTCAGAGCCACCAGGGATAGGGAGATGTGGAAGGCTATGATCGCCTATGTCCTGAAGAGACAGGGCACATAGAAGAAGAACCATTATGTCATGAATACTTTTATGGCATATTTTTGACCGACTATTGCCAAGGTATGATTTCTATTTGGCTGTCACTTATTTCATTTGATAATCGCCATCTTGAAATATGTATATGGTGTTTATTTGTCAGTTCATTTCATCTTACTGTACTACCGTTTTATTTCGCAGTATCATACAAGATTGCCATGAATAAATGAGACTTCAATCGTAAAACTGTTTAATACTGTTGAATGTAATTTCATTATTGTATTTCTTATTGTCATTTACTAGCAAATTTATTAGGGAAGATAACTTTTGTACTTTTAGCATACACAGGTTACATTAGTTGCTAATTCCCAGGAAAAAAATCTAAAATGTTTTCCCGGTCTTTTCTGGACTTGATAAAGTTCTAATGCAGACTTGTTGGCCAAAATTTGTTGATGAATACTTGTTTGCTTTAAACGCAACGTCGCAAGACTTTCGCTACCCTATTCTTATTTCTATGTGAAATGTTCGGATAGCTACACTAATGGCCATAATTATTAGGCCACCGCATTTGTTGAAGAAAATGATGTATTTCATACTATTTTTAGTATTTATTGCCAAGTGGATAATTATAAATGAAAATAGAATAGGCATCAAATGAACTATTCTAGTGTTCAGTTTTTGTGATCTCTTCCCCATGTTAGTCTCTTCTTCTTATTGGCTGACAGAACCAAAGTTTTCCTGGCTGCCTTGTAAAATTTTACAAAGTAATAATAACAAAAGAACCATTCTATTTTAATTTAAAATTATCCACTTGGCAATAAATACTAAAAACAGTATGAAATACATAATGTATTTTTAAAAACTGGGTGGCATAATAATTATGGCCGGGAGTGTAGATTCTTTTGTTTCAACGTTGTACACCTTGCCGCTGGCATGGAATCGAACAGCTTTCATTTTACCCGTATTCCGAAAGGAAAACATATTTTTCCATTCTGTTTTTCCAAAAACTATTACTTTGTAAAATACACTCCCATTTGTATATTATATCTGAACAGTCCAAGGCAAATAGCCGTACCATACTGAAACATAGATTCTCTCACAATCAACAAAGTGTAGCAAGATCAATCGTTGTCATTCCCTGATAAGTGAGCGGTTGGAAATGTCAAGTTCTTTAAGCTTGGATGTGTGATTAGTAGAATGGATATTAGCTTGGAATTGTTAAACGCAGACCAAGATTTCAATTCCAGTTTGGTTCAATATATTTCCTTACACGCAGATATACTTGGGAAAGGAAGAAATCACTTAGTGATGAGGATTCTTAAGAACCCAAAAAGGCCCAAAAATACTGCATGGAAATTATTCTATTCAACAATACTTGGCGATTTAAAAAAAGACACTGAATGGAAACAAAAATCTACTGTTTTTGTCAATATATTTGTTTTTGTCAATATATTTGTTTTTGTCAATATATTTGTTTTTGTCAATAAATTTGTTTAATTTTATTCTGTCTTTGAGTCTTTCTGGCTCCTAACCAGGCCACAACAACGTGGCACGAGGGCACGAGGGACTCTTAAGGTCCTTTGGGGACCCCTAAAAAGACTGCTTGGAAATTGTCAATATTGGTTCAACAGTGAACGCACGGACTTCTATTTTTTGTCACACGTTGTCCTATTCAACAGTACTTATCAATCCAAAACAGAACACTGAACTTGAATGTGAGCCGCTAAATTACAAAAACTCAAGTTTTGTCGAGAGAAAAAAAAAGTTATGTTATTTTTTAATTCATTTCAATTAATTTTTAGTTCGTTTTTTTTTCTTTTGTTATTCAAAGAAAAGAAAATTGTTTAACTTTAATTTGTATTCTGTTTAATCCGAAAAAAAAAACGTCAGGGACAAACACGGACGATTCAAATCTGTCATGCTCAATTTTTTTAAGTTCCAACTCGAACGGCAAAACCAACAGAAACTTAAATCACAAGAGAATCAGCTTGAGCAGCCAAAAAAAAAAAAAAAGATACTCCAGCTGAATAGAGAAAAAGATCGACTTGAAGTTCAAAAGCAAACTGCGAAAGATCGACTTGAAATTCAAAAGCAAACTGAAAACGAACGGCTTGAATTTCACAAAGAAAATCTTGAATAAATTCTACTTCAAACTCAACAGCAGAAAAGAAACATGCTTGAACTTTTCAAACAGAGGATAAATTAGTGAAAACGAAAACGCGTTTTCAAAAAACACGAACTGAGGCGCAATATAAATCTTTTTACCTAGTTTCCGGATGACGATAAACCTTTCGCCTCTTATTTTAAAAAAATGGACATGGCTGAAGATTATTCCGCGGTAGGTTACCATTACTTTCTGCAGTAGACTGGTTGCCAGCCAAAGCTATAGAACCCAGTCTGTCCTGTTATTTAACTTAAAGCTTGATGGAGAAGAGATAGATTATATTACATTATTATATTAAATATAATTAGTGGAGGATCAGTTTATTACTTCATAACAACAGAAAACTGATCCCCCACTTTATGCCAAGTAGATGTTTTAATTACGTTTTTAACTATTATATTCAGTCAGACAGTTTAGCGCCATACGTGATGCACGCTTTGGGCGATCATTTCTCGAAAGAGACATGACTGACTGGGCAGAAGATTATCCCGCAGTAGGTTACCATTACTTTCTGTAGTAGACTGGTTGCTAACCAGGGTTATAGAATACAATCTGACCTGTTATTTAACCCATAACTGAAGGGAAGAGACGGATTATTACCTTTCCCAAGGTAAGTGAATGAAAGGATTTTAAATGAAATTCGAACTCGGCTCCCGATTTCTCGTTCCAAGCTCATATCCATTGCACCACAACGTACATCCTGAAATCAAATTCGATATTTTTTGACCAAAATAAAGAATGTAAAAAAAAATCTGGGAAGTGTTTCGACAGAGAACGGACATTGTGAAGCTGAAACGGGAACGTGAAGTGAGATAGCCAGTGTTGCATTTCAAAAGCTAAGCAGTTTCCTCAGAGACAGAATGGTGGTCCAGTGGATATCGGCTCGGAACAAGAAATCGGAGTGCAGAGTTCGTATTCCAGTCGAATTCATTGCATTCACTAACGCGCAAATACCCTTGGGAAAGGTATTAATCCATCTCTTCCTTCCAGTTATGGGTTAAATAACAGGACAGATTGGGTTCTATAGCCTTGGCTGGCAACCAGTCTACCGCAGAAAGCAATGGCAACCTACTGCGGAATAATCTTCTGCCCAGTCAGTCATGTCTCTTTCGAGTTTCACGTATGGCATTTAACTAACTGACTGACCGTACTTTTAAGTAAGACGAGTCTTCTTTATGGCAGTCAGTGATCGACAATCTCGTCAAAGGTGAAGAACAGACTTAAAACATCAGAAATGTGGATCCATAAGAGAATGCTAATGATACCATTGACCGAACAAGTGGGTAACGAAAGGTTTTAGAGAAAATGGAAACAAAAAAAGAATTTGACTTAACACTCGGAAGATAGAGCTGAAATATCTAGGATACATAATGAGGAAAGAGGGATTGGAAAATCTGACACTCACAAGAGGTTGAAAGGTGAGAGGAACAGAGAAAAACAACGCATAACTTATTGAGTAAATAGATGGCGGCTCAGGGTTAAGGAGAAATATCAACAAGACAAAATGTATTAAAAAGGTGGGAAATTTTAGAGATCCATGATCGCCTTCGCTCTGAAGAGATACGACACATGGAAAAATAAGAAAACTAGGTAGACGGCAAGGTTTCATCATCTGACATTTGAAATTTCTAAATGTAACCGTAAGTTCTATGTTAATAGATTCTTCTATCGCACTTCTCATTTGTAAAACTCTTTCCGAGTCAACTTTTATCTTTAAAATTTAAAATGCAAAATGAGTCGTTATTTTCTATCTTATTATTTCTTGTATTTGTATTGTTCTTTCTCATTAATATTGTTTTTTTTTGTTCTCATATTCTCTACAACTCAGTAACAATTTGTGGCGTAGTTGCTTAATTGGTTTGCTTGGAGTGAGATGATAAAAATTTGATGCTTTTTCTTAATTTGACTCCTGAATAATATGCAAATTTATTTGTATATGATTCCATTCAAAGAACTTTAACAGGACTGAATTGACACATTCCTCCATCAGGTATCATTGCTTACATACGATTGTTTATTTGAATATCGTTTTGAAAGTATTCGGATATTTATTACCAAAACGTCATCTAATTCCAGTAAGTGTGCCTGGAAATAGTCTTGTTGACATTTACGACTAAGTGATTCGTTTGCTTGTAGCGTACAATGCTCATGGCCATGAATCAAGTATGCGACAGTTTCGGCAATGGTGTCATTCTCTGTTTCACCATCAGTTCTCTCAAAATTTTTTTTCTTTACTGCCACTTTTTAAAATTATCCTCTTCGTGATCGTCTTTAACTGCCTTCCTGGAGATTTATGGGACAGCTGCGGTAATTTTAGCTTAAGTAAGAGCCAGAAATTGCAGCCTGGGAAAGATGGATTGCTAGTCCCGAGATGACATGCTTTTAAAGTGGGATGTTTTGAAGAGAAAAAAATGCGAAAAACAAAAGAATAAGATAAAACTTCAAGAGACGTGAAAGTTGGCTTCATTTAAATGTGAATGTCATAGGATACACACTATGAATTTGTTAATGCAGCTTCAACATTTCAAAAAAGGATATCTGTTTACAAAATTTAGTTTAATTTTATGCTGTATATATGGTTTAAACTGCTCAATATTTCGGATTGAGCGTACACATATATATATATATATATATATATATATATATATATATATATAAAGGTAGACATAAAAGACAGTGCTAGAGTCTTTTTTGGTTGTCGGTAATTGTCAGCCTGACGATTGCGTATAAGCAGGATAACACACTTTAGTCGCTGGATGTTGACTTCAATAACACGTTATATATATATATATATATATGAAATGATTTGTTTGAACATTATTTTTTACGCGATACTCGTATTTAAGTAGATATTTTGTTTTTAATTAAACAGTATTATATATTTATATTTACTGGCCTTTTATTTTTTTATTACGAAAATGTGTGTCATTCGGCAGGATTATTACACATTTTTCAAACAAACCATTTCAAATTGTCGGTTGTTTATTACCAAGTTTCGTCAATCTTCGTTAATTTCCGTGATATATATATATATATATATATATATATATATACATATATATATATATATATGTGTGTATGTGTGTATGTGAAAATATAAAGGTGGACATTGAGTTTAGTATCATGCCGGGAGAGTCTCTGGTAAGAATTGATCTCATGTCCATATATATATACGGACTTTCCCAGATCACTAACAAATAAACATACCATACCTTTAAATTATATTTGTATCATATATATATATATATATATATATATATATATATATATATATATATGCAGCTAATCAGAAAGTTTTCTTTTAGGCATGTCAGATGAAATAATGTCACTTTTGCGGTCATTTTTTGTTGCCACAACTTCCAACCCTGAAGATGATCTCGAAAGGAGAATTAAAGTCCTTGGGAACATGGAGAAATAAATTCTACCAAAATTACGGCGTATTTCTTACATCTTTCAAATATAATACGCGAAAGATTATCCGTATGTACGAACGGATTTTATTAAATATAAGCAAACACAATGTTTGCAATTTATAAAGTATAATATGCAAATCTAGCATACATTTTGATGGTGCTGTTAAATATTATTTTGACTCAACCAAAAATCAATAGAAATCCCGATTCTGTAACCATTAATTTTCTTTTAAATAATTATAAAATCAAGAACAGCACTGCCCTCTTTAAATGGTTTTCGGATTTAAAAAACAACAAAACCTAACTATTACCTGGGATATAATAAAGAAATAACCTTATGATGAAATCTGAAATTGATGTAACTTATGCCTTTTAGAAGAACTTGTCATCATAAGACACCTAAATAGCACTAATTTAATAAAAAAAATAAATTAAGGATCAAATATAAACACAGAAAAAAATACCTACTTAAATACTTAGACCCTGACTAAATTTTCACATTTTCTTGCTATTTGCTTATTTATTTGTCTATTTATTTCTTATCTAATTTTTCTTATCTTTTATTATTTTCAATATATGTGCGGATTATATATATATATATATATATATATATATATATATATATATATATATATATATACTAGCAGTATAGCCCGGCGTTGCTCAGGTGTAAGAAAAGCTTTGAAACTAAACCATTGTCCTGGAGCCCAGTCTTTGGAAGTTGGCACGAAAGAGTAAAAAGCAATAGTTGTTTCTATTTAAAGCGAAACCGTAGACTGAAAGAAAAATGAATGGATGTAAGTCAAATTTTGATTTCCTGGTATAGATATCAAATACGTTTTATCGTCGTAAACTGAAATTTGAAGGATAAATAAGTCCTCTGAGTAAAAGGTATCATGGCTGAGACTAAGAACTACAATTATACCTACTCAGAGCCAAACCCGAAGCAAAAACTAAAATAAAAGGGCTTAAAAAATACAGACATACAGGCAGATAAACACACACACACACACACACATGCACACACAAACATCTTGCCTTTTATATATATATATATTCGATCTTCTGCACTATTGTAAGAACTGCAATCTTGAAACTTCTAAACATCGTTTTTTATGTCTTTGTCTATGAGTGTATGAAATATGATTAAAATCAAACCACTCCTTCTATAACCCGATCTTTTCGATTATGGATTTTCGATATTTATCGGGGGAACCTCGACACAAAACCTAGCTAAGAACACGCGAAGATGCTTCGGTTCAGCCGTTTCGGAGTCTATAGGTAACGGACACATACACAGATAGACACACACATACACACAAAGACAAATTTCTATTTACAAATAAGTTTAGATATATATGCAATCAGATATTTATATATATATATATATATATATATATATATATATATGTATATATATATATATATATATATATATATAGGTAATTATTATTACTATAATAAAAATAATAGCATAATGAAACTCAATACATATAATTATTTGGTGCTAATACACCATCATCATGCAGTAAAATGTAGTTAATTTATTTTGTTATAAATATAGATAACGAGATTCAAATGATACTTGTTTGACATATCTGGCTTTCAGTGGCAAGTCAGTGAATCACTAACGTCTATGAGTCGTATACACACAATTCTTTAAAACATTATAAACTCCCACCCCACTTAATTCATATTATTTAATGACCTCTTTATTCTTAGGTTTTTATTTTTTTTTTATATTTCTATCTATTTCTCAGGTTTTATACGTTCTTTAATTTCAATTATCACATGTGGCTAGCCACTCTAAATGTAGAATGGTGGTTATTCTATCTAGCCTTTAAACTCTCTTTGGTAGAACCTAAATATGTTTTGCTTTGACCATTTATGTCATGTACATTTACTTAGTGGATGTGCGTTGTAGTGCAGTGGATATCGACTCGGAACGACAAATCGGGGTGCCGAGTTCGAATTCCCGTTCAATCGCTTGCATTCACTTACGCACAAAAACCCTTATGGGTTAAATAACAAGTCAGATTGGATTCTATAGTCTTGGCTGGCAACCAGTCTACCACAGTAAGCAATGGAATCCTACAAACAGGATAATCTTCTGCCCAGTCAGTCATGTCTCTTTCGAGACATGATCGCCCAAGAATTCATTACGTATGGCACTTGACTGACTGACATTTGGTTTATAAATAATCCCTTTTGTATCCGTTAAGTGGGCATGTATTTTTGTTCTTACAGGTTCATTCTTTGTTATTGATGTCGTTTTGTACGTTGTTTTTTAGGTTTCTGGCCTTTTGTTTCTTTATGTAATTTTTTAAATTACTTGTACAGCTACAACTCAGTTTGATTGAATTCCTACTGAAAATCAGGTTTCATTCTGAGCATTTTTGAAAGTATTTATCGATCAGTTTAAAAATTATTTGTCTTTTTTTGGTTTTCACTTCTAATTTAAATGATAGATTGAACCAGATAATGTTCCGATTGCTATTATTGATTTTTATTTGTCTGCTTGTTTGTTTTTTTTATTCTAAAATGTTTTTATGGCCAGATTTTTTAAGGCATCTCCATAATCTTTTTTACATCAAATATTGTTTTGCTTGACGAATTTTCTGATCGCCTGTGTTCTATTCGTTTATGGACGTGCAAGATTATGATCGTTTGATGATTAAATCTTGAAAGTTGCGTTTCATTTCATATACTGAGAGACAATGACAGTTTGTAAATTTAATATTGAACAAGCTTCTTATTTTTTTCAACTACGATTTCATTTAAAATTGGAATGTTTCTGTAGTGACAAAAAAATGCCCACTCCAAAGACTTTGTAATAAAAAAGTGATTATTTACAAAGCAGGAGTACATAACATAAATGGTCAAAGCAAAACATATTTGGGATCTAGCAAAGACATTTTAAGGCTAGATAAAATAACAACAAGTCTACAATTAAACTGGAAAGCTTAAAAATGGTACAACACTGGCTAGCCACGTGTGGAAATTAAAACTAAATTATGGAAAATATCCCGATATAACGTGTATAATAAAAACAGCCAAACCTTATAACGGTGGTAAAATATTTCAAGGACGAAAAGTTGGCTATTATGTTATTCCCAAACAAAAATGAATTACTAAATAAAAAAAAACAGAAATTATCTCTAAGTGTAATCATACCAACAACTACCTTCTAGGATCATAGATTTATAGATGAAAGTGTTCTAAGACCTTTAAGTAATTTCTCCCAATTTTGAAAACTGCGCGTTCGTTACCTGCGCGTTAAAAACAGCCGATAAAATCAGTTATTGTAAATAGCCTGAAGACATAGAAAGATAGAAATCTGGGTCTCGAAATTTTACAATTTTACATTTAAAAATATTAAAGATATCTACAATATAAGCTTGAGTTTGAGTTTTGTTTAACGGCATATCAACACCTCCGTGGGTTATTTCATGCAAAAATTGGGAATTTTAAGTTATTTTTTCATGTTCAGTTATAGTGAATAAAGATGTATATTTAATAATATATAAATATATTTGTGGTGTTCACTCAATAAGTCTTCAACGCCGTAATAAATCTTTGTACTACCACAAATATATATAGATATATATATAGTAGCGATTTGGAAGACTGTGGAAATACAAATGCTATTAGATGAATACTGATAAAAATGGATTAGGACAAGCATATTTTGTAATAAATAGCATGATTTTTCTGATACATTTTTCTTGTTCGATCACTTTCATAGAACATTAAATTTTAAGGTTACATCTCCAATCAATCTGCAACCAACACAATCGGGCTACACTGTAAAAAATAATTCAACATCAAACGACTAGGTAATAAGTAAAAATAAATAAAATAGTAAAATATGATAAAAAAAAAGCAAACTAACAAAAAAATACAAAAAACAATAATTCATTTAACAACATTACGAATAAACAATTTCTTCTTCATAGAATTATATATAAAATATTTTTATCAGTTTTTCAATGAGTACACACTAAAAATGCACTAAATTTAGCAAAATAACACATAAAAATCTTTAACAAATACATAAATATTATTAATCAGTGTGGAAAATAAAATTATACCATAACAACAAAGTATTGACAAAACGCTCAATAAGCCGTCAACTTAACAAGACAGAATGTCGTTATGAAATAGCCCCCTCCTACCCTCCAAAAAAATAGGTCATCTATTTTACATGGATGATTTAAAGTTGTTTGCTAAGAATGACAATGAGATGGAAGATCTTCTACAAACTGTAAAATGCTTCAGTGAAGACATTGGAATAGAATTCAATTTGAATAAATGTGCTAAAGCTACAGTTTTACGGGGATCAATACAACAAATATCCTCAATTACCTTAGACCCTGCTGTAACAATATAAGATTTAGAGCCAGAAAAAGCTTACAAATATCTAGGTCTAAATGAGAGTGAACAAATTCATCATTAAAAAAATTAAAGAAATAGTGCGTAAAGAGTTCTATAGAAGACTACGATTATATTAAAAACTGAACTGAATTCTCAGAACAGAATTATGGTCATTAGGTCTTGGTGGAATCGATCTCCTTGTTCATCACTCACAGCTCCCAGGTTGTCAGGGAACTTATCAAGGTGGCTGTTAAAAAAATGAAGCTTTTTGCTCATGTTGCACCCGAGATCACGAAAAGCGAAGAGCATTCTTTTCACAAGTTCACTGTAGTTCTCCGCCTTATTGTTTCCAAGGAATTTCTGAGCGACTGCCACAAAGGATAATCATGCTGTCTTTTTTAAAGCGGTTTTCTTAGCAACAAACTGATCATCACGAATTAGGATTCGAATCTGTGGGCCATCAAACACGCATGCTTTGATCTTTTCAAATGATAACCCTGTTAAAGCAGTGAATATGTGTTGGAAACATTCAACTTAGGTTTCCAGTACCTTGACAAATTGCTTCATGAAACTTATTTTGATGTGAAGAGGAGGAAAGATCACCTTATCTCTGCTTACAATTGGGTCTTGTATGATATTTGGCATGCCTGCCTCAAGAGTGTCAGGAATAGGCCTGTACTTCTTGACACAATGTCTGTCCCGTGCTCGGCTGTCGTACATACAGAGGAAACATGGAAACTTGGTAAAACCTTTCTCTTGTCCAAGAAGAAAGTTGGCCATTTTAAGTATACACATATGATCCAATTGTGCTCATGATACATTAATAAGTCCATGACGTTTCTCATATCACCATAGTCTTTCCGCAAATGCACTAAGTGACCGACAGGTACTGCTCCATAAACATTGCCATTATGTGAAAGAACACACTTTAGATTATGTTTTGAACTGTTTAAAAGAGTCTCTATTCAACAGAAGTTACACCCAGTTCTTTGAGAAGCTCAGTAAACAAAATATGATACTTTAACAGAGTGATCAACAAGATATGTGCTTTGTAAACTTGATGCCAAAAGCTCTGCTGCTTTCTTTGAAAGTTCTAAATCCCACTAAATCATTCAGTTCAGCTTGAGTAAGAGGCTTGGGGACGGAAAAATTTTCAGTGTCTGAAGAACAGTTCTCTGTTTGTGAACATTCTTCTGGCAATTCGCTGTCACAACTGTCTTGTTCGCTTGTACCATGTCCAATGTGTTTATCGTCCAGTAAAGGCAAGCCTTTGAAACTGGAACAGGAACTTCTTCAGAGACCGGAGCAAGCCGAATAGTCGAGGGAATATTCGGATACGTAATCTTATGTCGGTTGTTTCCTCCCAACACCCGTTGTATTTACCATACATAACAGTCAGTCATCAAATGTTTTATTTTTATTTTCTTAATTTCAAACATAGACACGAAAACAAATTTTTACAACTTTACTTAAAATCAGTAACTAAAAATTAATAAAATCAACCAATAAATCATATAAATAGAGGGTGTAATGAGCAAATTGTAGCCATTTATATATATTTAATTCCGTGCATACGCGGTTTTTTACTTCAACGCACTGTATTACAGAGACCGAAACCGTCTGTGTGAAAAAGGGCACCATGACGGAATTCACTCTCACAGGAATTTGGAAACGTCATACAGTACTGCTTGGGATTCGCACCAGAATCCCTAATACGAACATTTCAGAGCGTTTTGGGGTCAATCTGAGAACAGTGCAGAAGAATCGGAAATTTTTGTATTTGTCTAATCGAGTTTGCAAATGACTTTGGAGTGATGATTAGTCATGTCGACGTTATGCTTCCATTCACCTTCTCAACAAGGAGGCCAACATCAAGTGCTTTAAAGAAGTTGTGCTACTCTGGCTTTAAGACGGTGGCTGCTGGGAGACTTTATATCTGGCAACCGGACTCAGCACCATGCAACACACACACACACACACGCACACACAAAAATGAAGCTATGACTCTTAGACATTTTCTGCGATCACATAACCCCTTATATCTGACCACCTAACTTCTCACACGCGAACCATCATTTGTGGTCCGCAGTTCAGCGAGAAACCAACAAAACTTCTGATAAGACCAAAAGATGATCGTTAGCTGAAGTTTACAACAGCATTCAACAATTTCAACCTCTAGAAGTTGCAAGAGATTCCGAAATCGCTTGAAGTTCGTGGTTGAAGCCAATGGCGATTTCTTTTAATACGTTTACTCTTTAGCATTGGAAAATATATTTGCACAGTTTTGTTAAATATATCAATTAAAACGAGATATCAGTAGTATTTTCATTTTTGCATCATTTAAAAGACAGTTTATCCATCGCTCGGGTATATATACTATGTACAACACAGGTAATCTAACATAGTAAGCTTATATAAATCTAGACAAAGAATAATTTAAACTAAAAAATAAGATAACTAACTCCCTAAAAATAAATAATAAAAAAATTCTTAATAAATATTTTAATTAAATAATAATGAAATTAATAAACTACGAAGGCACTAATAAATACAAGTAAATGCAATAAAATAATCAGCAAAAATAATTAACTAATCAGTTATAAATAATCATTAAATATGAACAAACAGCTCTATGAAATAGAGAATGCAAGCAAATCCAGAATTATTGCCACTCAGTCGATGTTAGAATAATTTGAAATGTAATCATTACCGCTAGCTGAAGGTACTTAGAATAGTAAACTAGACTTTGTCACAGACAATGCACTATTAGCGAGCATATTTAGATATACGAGCCAAATCACAGAACACATAGGAAACCGACTCTCACCAATCGCCTCTGATCTCTGTGTCCACCTGTGTCCTATATATATATATATATATATATATATATATATATATATATATATATAGTCATCAGTAGACAGATCTGTTTTGCTGTATTACAGTTCATCAGTACGGTTAGACGGTTAGACATCCGATTGCTTCTATCCAAGACTGAAATCCGACCGAGTTGACATCTACCACTGAGCTATGGCCGCTCGGTTGGAGAAGGCGGACTTTTAGCGTGTTATATACAATGTAACATACGTTAGTAGCTGAGAGTGTTCAAATTCATTACTGAATAAACAATGCATATAGATAGATAGATAGATAGATAGATAGATAGATATGAACTGACTCAGATAGATAGATAGATAGATAGATAGATAGATAGATAGATAGATAGATATGAACTGACTCAGATAGATAGATAGATAGATAGATAGATAGATAGATATGAACAGACTGAGATAGATAGATAGATAGATAGATAGATAGATAGATAGATAGATAGATATGAACAGATTGGGATAGATAGATAGATAGATAGATAGATAGATAGATAGATAGATAGATAGATAGATAGATAGATAATTTTTATTAATCAGTTATTGGTCAGTATTAAATTAGACCAGTATACAATTGTATTAAAAATTGCTCAATAGAATATTATGTATAACTTTTAAATATTTTCATTTGAAATTCAGTCAATTACGCAACCTTGGTTTCAAAATTTCGGTATCTTCAGGCGTTTAATATATATATATATATATATATATATATATATACACATATGTGTGTGTGTGTGTGTTTTTGTGTTCGTGTGTTCGTGTGTTCGTGTGTGTGCGTGTGTATGTGTATTTCCTGAGATAATACTTGAGAAATACTTGAGAAATATCTTCTATTAGTATTCTATATGTGTATATATTTATCAGTATATGTTGTATCAATATAAGACATTTTTCTTATATATATATATATATATATAAGAAAAATGTCTTATATTGATACAACATATACTGATAAATATATAGAAAAGAGATTTTATACATATATATATATATATATAATCTCTTTTCGTGACTTTGGGTGCAATGACGTGTTCTTATCCCGAATCTCTCTCTGTATAATGATAAATGAATATTTCACCTTTTATGAATATAAGTTTGTATCTGACTTGTTTAAACACAGCCGAAATTGTTTTGTCTTGTCATCGGATGTAATAATGGTTTCTGACCAGCGGGTTGAAAAAAATCACTGAGCACATGTATCATTATCTCACACAGAATTATAATGTTTCTAACACGGCAGTCAATAATCACACACCAGTGTTTTTAACAAAACTATTATTAAGATAACTATCATTATTTTATTTATACTGCAGTTAAAATTGTTATTGATTCTGAGAAAATTTTTGACTGATTAGCAAATGCCGACGTTCTTATAACATTCAAGGTAAATATACAACTTTCGTTCCTCGAAATTCAACATATAAATTTTTCACGGTGTCTGATAAATAAATGTTTACTTTAGGAAAGCATTTTATATATAACTTTGAATTTCTTGCATTGATTTAATACACTTACAACCGTACATTTGACATTCTTACAACCATACATTAATCTCTCTTACAATTAAACTTTGGTCTTTATCATAACCATATATCGGTTTCTCTTACAACCACACATTAGTCTCCCTTACAATCATATATCGGTCCCTCTTACAAAAAACATTGGTCTTTTTTACATATAGACATTGGCCTTTCTTACAAACATACATTGACCTTTCTTACAAACATACATTCATCTTTCTCACAAAGATATACTGGTCTCTCTTACAATCATACATTGGGCTTTCTTACAACCACACATTGATCTCTCTTACATTCGTATGATGGTCTCTCTTACAACCATACACGAGTTACATTTACAACCATATATTGGTCTCTCTTACAACAATACAATAGTCTTTTTAAAAACCATACCTTGTTCTGTCTTACAGCCATACATTAATCTCACTTACAACCATACATTTGTTTTGCTTACCACCGTACATTGGTATCTCTTACGAATAAACCTTATTCTCTTTTACAACCAGACATTGGTTTCTCTTAATACCATACATTGGTATTACTTACAACCATATATTGGTTTTTCTTACAATTACACATTAGTCTCTCTTACAACTATGCATTAGTCTCTCTTACAACTATACATTAGTCTCTAATTCCATATACATTAGGCTCTCTTCCAATTATACATTAGTTTCTCTTAAAATTATACATTGGTCTTTCTTAAAACCATACATTGGTCTTTCTTAAAACTATACATTGGTCACTCTTACAACTATACATTTGTCACACTTACAATTATATATTGGTCTTTTTTACAATTATATATAGGGCTTTAGTACAACCATACATTGGTCTCTCTTACAACTATACATTGGTCTCACTTTCAACCAGACATTGGTCACACTTACAACGATACATTGCTCTTTCTTACAACAATACATTTGTCTCTCTTACAACCATTTATTTTTTTCTCTTTCAACTATATATTGGTTTCCCTTACAACCACACATTGGTCTTCCTTACAACCATACATTAGTGTCTCTTACAACCATTTATTGTTTTCTCTTTCAACCATATATTGGTTTCCCTTACAACCACACATTGGTCTTCCTTACTACCATACATTAGTGTCTCTTACAACCATTTATTGTTTTCTCTTTCAACCATATATTGGTTTCCCTTACAACCACACATTGGTCTTCCTTACAACCATACATTAGTGTCTCTTACAACCATTTATTGTTTTCTCTTTCAACCATATATTGGTTTCCCTTACAACCACACATTGGTCTTCCTTACTACCATACATTAGTGTCTCTTACAACCATTTATTGTTTTCTCTTTCAACCATATATTGGTTTCCCTTACAACCACACATTGGTCTTCCTTACAACCATACATTAGTGTCTCTTACAACCATTTATTGTTTTCTCTTTCAACCATATATTGGTTTCCCTTACAACCACACATTGGTCTTCCTTACAACCATACATTAGTGTCTCTTACAACCATTTATTGTTTTCTCTTTCAACCATATATTGGTTTCCCTTACAACCACACATTGGTCTTCCTTACTACCATACATTAGTGTCTCTTACAACCATTTATTGTTTTCTCTTTCAACCATATATTGGTTTCCCTTACAACCACACATTGGTCTTCCTTACAACCATACATTAGTGTCTCTTACAACCATTTATTGTTTTCTCTTTCAACTATATATTGGTTTCCCTTACAACCACACATTGGTCTTCCTTACAACCATACATTAGTGTCTCTTACAACCATTTATTGTTTTCTCTTTCAACCATATATTGGTTTCCCTTACAACCACACATTGGTCTTCCTTACAACCATACATTAGTGTCTCTTACAACCATTTATTGTTTTCTCTTTCAACCATATATTGGTTTCCCTTACAACCACACATTGGTCTTCCTTACTACCATACATTAGTGTCTCTTACAACCATTTATTGTTTTCTCTTTCAACTATATATTGGTTTCCCTTACAACCACACATTGGTCTTCCTTACAACCATACATTAGTGTCTCTTACAACCATTTATTGTTTTCTCTTTCAACCATATATTGGTTTCCCTTACAACCACACATTGGTCTTCCTTACAACCATACATTAGTGTCTCTTACAGCCATTTATTGTTTTCTCTTTCAACCATATATTGGTTTCCCTTACAACCACACATTGGTCTTCCTTACAACCATACATTAGTGTCTCTTACAACCATTTATTGTTTTCTCTTTCAACCATATATTGGTTTCCCTTACAACCACACATTGGTCTTCCTTACAACCATACATTAGTGTCTCTTACAACCATTTATTGTTTTCTCTTTCAACCATATATTGGTTTCCCTTACAACCACACACACTGGTCTTCCTTACAACCATACATTAGTGTCTCTTACAACCATTTATTGTTTTCTCTTTCAACCATATATTGGTTTCCCTTACAACCACACATTGGTCTTCCTTACAACCATATATTAGTGTCTCTTACAACCATACATTAAAGTCCCTCTTACAACCATTCATTGGCTTTTCTTAAAACCATACATTGAACTTTTTTAACCATACATTAATCTCTCTTACTATTAAAGTTGAGTCTTACTTATAAGAATACATTGCTCTTTCTTACAATCTTACATTAGTCTCTCTTACAACCATACATCGGTTTCTCTTACATATATACATTAGCTCTTTTTAAAACCATGCATTGGTTTTTCTTATGACCATACAATTGTCGTTCCTACAACCATACTTTAATCGCTATTACAAACATACATTGGTCTTTCTTACAACCACATATTCGTCTCTCTTACATCCATACTCTGGTCTCTCTTACAACCATACATTAGACTTTCTTACTACCATACATTGGTGTCACTTACAACCATATATTGTGTTTCCTTACAACCACTCATTAGTCTCAATTTTAACCATACATTGCTTTCTCTTACAACCATACAGTGGTCATCCATAAAGCCATACATTAGTCTTTCTTACAACCAGACATTAATTTTCATTTACAACAATACATTAATCTCACTTGCAAACATATATTGCTCTATCTTGCAACCATACATTGGTCTCTCTTACAACCATACATTATGCTTTTTTACAATTAAACCATGATCTTTTAAACTACCATACATTGGATTTATTAACACCTATGCTTTGGTCTTTCTTACAACCATACATTTCTCTATTTCACAAGCATACATAGACTCTCTAACAACCATGCTTTTGTCTCTCTTATAACCATACATTAAATTGTCTTACAACCATATATTTGTATCTTTAAAACCATACCTTGGTCTTTTATACAACCATACATCGGTCACAATTACAATTATACACTTGTCTCACTTACAAACAAACATTAGTCTCTCTTACAGTTATGTATAGGGCTTTCTTACAACCATACATTGGTCTCTCTTACAACTATACATTGATCTCTTTATCAACCAGCCATTTGTCTTTCTTGCCGCTATACGTTGTTTTCTCTTACAACCTAAAATTGTTTTTTATTTGCAACCATACATTGGTCACTCTTACAACCATACACACAAGATATATTTTTAAATACATAATTTATTAAAATTTTCAAAGGATGAGAAATTTGGCGTGCCTGTTTGCCAACCGTTTGAAAAGACATGGCGCATAGAAAAATAAAACCTTTGTCATTTTTATTAGCTTAGATCAAGCGAACAATTTAAAATTGATAAGAAACTGAATTAGAAGCATTTTGTTAAGTGAGTCATCGCAGTGATCATTTCAGACAGCATTGAAGATTAGTAATTCTTTAGCTGGGATTAAACAACAATCATTGATGCTAATCGTAGATATCCAACAACCTTAGACATCAAACTAGTACGATAATTCAGTGTTTGAAGTATAGATAAGGATCAAATTTATTTGATTACCAATGATTTGGGAGATCAGACGAATTATTATTCCAGTAAACATATTTATCATATCTTGTCTTAATTCGGAGTTATACTGAATAATTAATTTACACAGATTTCAGAAGAAAGTGATCGCAAAGAAAACCTTCACTTTTGCTTCTATCAAATACACAACCAACAGAAATGGCTAAATTACCGTATTAGACATTCTGCCAACATATGTTATCTCTCAAGTTGTTAACAAGTTCAGGGATTTTCTGTTCAAAGAAGTTATCGCACGAGTTGTTTATATATTCTTCACCGCAAGGCATAATTTTTTACTTTATAAAAAAATAAAAGAACATAATATTGAAAAAAATAAAGCAAACAATGCAACTGAAGGCTCAAAGAATGAGACGCTATGAGAAAAGATCAATATTCCACAGACAAAAAAATAATTTTCGATCCGATCCAAAGAAATTTTACAGGAAAATTTAATTGGAGTAGATAGACTAAACTATCGTCCGGTTCACACTCCACCCACGTCTATTGAACAGGTGAAGAGGCTCATCCCTTGTTTCCTGTTTAGGATGTGGTTCCCGGTTTTTCTCATTTCCAATCTTTTCACTCTTTTTTAAAAATTTCTTTTTTCAATTGGAGTAGATAGACTAAACTATCGCCCGGTTCACACTCCACCCATGTCTATTGAACAGGTGAAGAGGCTCATCCCTTGTTTCCTGTATAGGATGTGGTTTCCGGTTTTTCGCTTTTCCAATCTTTTCACTCTTACGTAGCCCCCTGCACATCAGTGGCGTTTTCGCCTTGATTTTGGTGATATGATTAAAAAAAAAAAAGGTAAAAAAAGAATTGAAATTTCCAGGAATAAATAAAATTCCTAACTTTTGGCTATATTATTTAAATATAGCACATAAAAACTAGCAAAAAAACTTCAAGAAATGGTTAACGATTCCTCTAAAATTTCTACATGGATGACCAAAAAGTTACCTATCTTCTACCCAAGAATTGAGATGCAAATAACTCAAAATCTACAGACCAATTACATGCTTCCCCACAACATACAATCTATTAACACCTATTTTAACAAAACAGACATATTTTTCCTTGGAAAGAAATTAAATACTACTGCTTGAACAAAGAGGGTGCAAACATGGCTGTTTCGGATGTAAAGGCCAAATACTTATTAATAGGATGATCTAGAAAAACTGCTGCAATGCAAAGAAAAATCTTAGTAGTGCCTGTATAGATTATCGTAAGACATTCGATAGAGTACCACATTCCTTGATTTCAAAGTCTTTAACTATGTACAAAATATCAACCGTCATCATTAATCTCACCAACAATGTCGACATGAAAAAATACTTTCCCTCAATCATATAAATAGAATCTCTAATTTAACAGAGGTTTATTTCAAGATGACTCTTTTTCTCCCTTACTATTTTCCATATACTTAATAGCATTTACCAGTAAACTTACCCAGAAAGAATGTGGTTATAAAATAGCTCAAAGGAAAATAAGCCATCTATTTTACATGGATGACATAAAGTTGTATGATAAGAATGGAAATGAGCTGAAAGGTCTTCTGCAAACTGTAAAATTCTTGCGTTAAGACATTAGAACCAAATTCAATTTGAAACATTATACTAAAGCTACAGTTTACTAGGATCACGAAAACAAACATCCTCAATTAGCTTAGACCCTGCTGTAACAAGAAAAAAATAGAGAAAGAAGAAGCTTATAAGTACCTAGGTGTAAATGAGAGTGGAATAATAAACAAAAATAGTTCGTAAAGAGTACTATAGAAGGCTACAACAGATATTACAACCTGAATTGAATTCTCAGAAAAGAATTGTGGCCATTACTAAACTTGCCATCCCAGTGGTTCAATATAGTTTCAACATCTTGAACAAGACAACAACTATTGGCTTACTAACATATATAGAATTAACAAAGGACTGGATGATACAATTAAACAACATGAAAACAGACCGAAAAAAATATTCAATAATGTAAGAAGGCAGTAAATACAAACAAGATTTACATTTAGTAGATTCTGTAGAAAAGCATAACAGAAACCAAGAACCAAATATTGCGGCAAAGATATGAAAAAGAAAGCCAAGGATAATGCTCTTGAACAGATGAAACAACGCTGGCAAGGCAAACCCCTGCATGGTCAATATCCAGAATGTGCTAAGAAACCCTATGTTGATAAAGTCAATACTCATCGATGGTTACGTGCATCTGGATTACAGCCTGAAACTGAAGGCTTTATTCTTGCAGCGCAAGAGCAAATTCTTTTCATTAGGAACTTTCAGGCAAATATTATACATAAAAATGTGGATACAAAATGAAGGTTCTGCGATAACTACCAATAAACAATAGATCATCTAATCTCAGGATGTTCTGTACTTGTCCCAAATGAATATAAAAATCGTCACGATAGAGCGGGGCAATATTTACATTGGACAATGTACAAACACGATGGACAATCTGTAAACAAACACTGGTATGATCATCACCCAACACCAGTTACCGAAATAGAAGATGTCACTATTCTATGGGATTACACCATCTACACAGAAAAATTGAAGAAAATTGGCCGGATATTATTGTTAAAAATAAAAAAAAGGAAACAAATTGCTTATTCATTGATAAGGCTTGTCCAGTGAATTGTAATATAGCCACCGAGAAATTCAAAAATCTGTCAAAATATAAAGACCTGGAAATTGACATATAAATAATGTGGAAATTGAAGACAAGAGTCGTGCCAGTGATAGTAGGTGTACTTGGAATGATAAACGGAACAAAACAACACATTGAAAGAATCCCTGGAAACACCAGTTTAAGAGATATACAAAAATTGTTTTGTTAGGTATAGATCACACAGTAAGGCGAACTTTGTCTATGTAACGCTAGGGATGATAGGGGAGATAGAAAAAACATGAAATTCTTTCTGCAGAATTGTTTGGTAGTGTGACTATAGCAAAAATCAAATTATGATAAAAAATGACATAATAAGGATTGTAATAATAAGAAGAAGACCAAGAAGAAAATCAAATCTTTGTAAAGACGTTTCTCATTTTGTGAAAAATGGTGAACTGGTAAACTACGCAAAACGAATGAGACTTGAAAATATGCAGCGAAAACTTCCAAAATGAAGCTGCTATCTATTAACCACCACAGACAATCGATCCTAACCGCCATTAGCATGTATTAGGCTAGTCTTTCTGAAACAAATCACTGCGCCTCCTCGGGTTAACTCTCACAACAGACCTCAAGTATATAGAATCCAAAGCTAAATCCACTGCTAAAAAAGTCGGTTCTTTGTGTAGGGCCTGGAAGTTTTTCCCGTCTGATACAATCCTGCACATATACAAATCTACCATCCGCCCGTGCATTGAATACTGCTGCCATATATGGTCAGGTGCTCCTGCTATCCACCTAGGTGTCCTTGACAAAATGCAACGGAAAATCTGTAGTGTGATAGATTCCGACATGGCAGCTCAGATAGAGTCTCTTTACATAAGAGGAAAGTTATGAGAAAGAGTGACTGGTTATAGGGGCTGTCAGGAAGTGAGTAAGAGAAGGATGAGAATACTGATGAAAGTGGAGTGGACGGAGAAATAAGCATGAGAGAGAGAGAGAGAGAGAGAGAGAGAGGGGATACAGGCTAGTGTGATAGAAGATGAGTATTGAGTTTACATTTAAATTCTTGGAGATTGTAGTTGTCGGGGAAACAAGTAAATGGAAGGGAATTCTACAGGCGGGAAGTGCAAGAAAAGAAGCTACTGGAGTAGAATCTGCATTTACATTTTATTGTCTTCAAAGTAAAATGGTGGGACCTAATTGCTAATCTTGTGGCTCGAGTAAATTCATATATAGGGGGTACCAGTGAGCGAAATTCATCGGAGCAGAAGAAATACAACTTTTTCTACCAATATATAAAATTGCTTTTGCAACAATGTATCTTACATATAGGTGTGACTATTTCAAACATTATGCGACTAAACATACTAACTTTCGTCTTCATGTCTTCAAATATATAAACTTGCTGTCAACGTCTATATTTGAATGTGTCTGTTGAAATGATTCATTCCTTTTTATGTCTCACAATTTATAAAAGCGATTTATACAATTTTCACGTCTATCTTGGAAACATGAGTGTCTAGGCAGAAGATTATTCCGAAGTAGGTTGCCATTGCTTTTTGCTGTATACTGGTTGTCAGCCAAGGCTATATAACCCAGTCTGTCCTATTATTTGACTCATAGCTAGAGGGAGAAGAAAAGTATTATATTGTTACAAATAATTTGTGGGGGATCAGTTTATTACTTCATAAAAATATAAAACTGCTCACCCATTTTTGCCCAGTAGAAGCCTTATTCATATTTTCAACTATTATATTCAGTTTAGTTAAGTGCCATCCGTGATACACGCTTGGGTGATCATTTCTAGAAAGAGACATGACCCACTAGGCACAAGATTATCCCGCAGCAGGTTTCCATTGCTTTCTGCAGTAGACTGGTTGCCAGCCAAAGCTATAGAGCCCAATCTGTCTTATTATTTAATCTATAACTAGAGAGAAGAGTCAGATTAATACCTTTCCCAAGGCTATATGTGCGTAACTGAATGCAAAAGATCCAGCTGGAATTCGAATTCGGCTTCACGATTTGTCGTTTTGAGTCGATATCCACTGCACCACAACGCACATCCCTGGAAGTACATAGTTAGAAATTTGGTTCTACAGAAGGTTGTTGAGAATGCCTTAAGCTGAACATATGAACAACAGAAAATTTTAGATTAAAGAGAAAACAAAAAAAGAACGGGCTTATAATTAACATCAGAAAGTGACAGATGCAATTTCTAGGGAACGTAATGAGGAAAGGTGGGCTGCAGAATTTGACAGACATGAGCCATGCTGAAACAAGAGGGACAGGCGAATGCAGCGCATAAACCTCCTATTGAGCTTGTGTAAATGGTTGGCAGAAAATGGATTAGAAAAGATAGCAAAAATTTACTAACAACTACAATAGAGTAGGAGTTGGGAAAAATTCAGAAGTTTCACCGAAGATGGATTACTTTTCTTTCGTATGATTCTGAATAAATCGTCACTATATCTTTGTTTTGCGTGTTTTTCAATGTATTCAGGGAATTGCCTGGTCCTTCGGTTTGCATTTGAGAATAGAGTTTATCGCCTTTATTAAGACAATGGAATGCAGAAGCGAGTAGGCACAATTTACACTATTTAAAAACATAACTGAGCCATTGTCCAAAACTTGTATCCACTAATTGTTAAAGTTGAATTAATAAAAAATAATGTAGGATCAAAAAACCGTTATTTTTGTGTGTTTATATATATATATATATATATATATATATATACAAACATTATTATAATAGGTACATCGTATTTGAAACAGACGCCCTATTTTTAATTATTAAACAGTTTTTGTTACCCCTACCGGTGTTTGCAGTTGCAGGCAAGTCTCTTTGATTATAAACATTTAGAATAAAATATTGCTATAAATATTGCTCTACTAAATATCGAATTCACATTAAAAAACGTAAATTACGTAAGAAGTGGACTTGTTAACTTATGTTTTGTACTATTTCTAAAATATATAGGTCAGTCAGTTAGTTGTCATACGTGATACACGCTTTGGGCGATCATATCTCGAAAGTGATATGACTGACTAGGCAGTAGATTAACACGCAGTAGGTTGAAATTGCATTCTGCCGTAGACTAGTTGCCAGCCAAGACTATAGAACCAAATCACTTCTGCCATTTAACTCATAGCTGGAGAGAAAAAAGTATAATTACTGGGAGATCAGTTTATTACTACATAACAATAGAAAACCGATCGACTACTTTATGCCAATAGAAGTTTTAATTATGTTTTCAACTATTATATTCAGTCAATCTGTTAAGTGCCATACGTTTTAGGTGATCATGTCTCGAAAGAAACATGACTGACTGGGCAGAAGATCACTCCGCAGTAAGTTGTCATTGCTTTCGGCGGTAGAGTGTTTGCCAGCAAAGTCTATAGAACCTCTTCCTTCCTGTTATTTAACCCAAAACTGTAAAGAAGAGACGGATTAATACCTTTCTAAAGGCTATTTGTGCGTAAGTGAATGCAAGGAATTCAACTAGAATTTAAACTCGGCTCTATATTTGTCGTTACGAGTCGATATCCCTTGCACCACAACGAGCATGTTTCTTGAATAATATATACAAATTATATTTATTTAATTTTAACTATAATCTTGTCAACTTTACAAATTTTGCTCTTGATGATTTAGTTGATATTCATCCAAGAAGGCGCTGTAGTAAAGTAAATATACCTAATATGTCTATATTCTTTAATGAAATATAATTGAATATGTAGATATATACTCGTGTTTGTGTTTGTGTGTGCGTGTGCGCGTATATATGCGTGTGTGATTTCCGTTTCTTTTCACGATATGGACATGATCTCTTTTCTCGTTACGTCTCTCAATATATGGCCGTAATATTTTGGTCTCCATAATTATCCTAGATGACAAAACTCATTGATTAGTTTTTCTTTCAATATAGCGACGTAATTTCATTTCATTTCTGAGTCATTCACCAAGTGGGACTGGTTTCTCTGGTCTTTGTATTCTCTTAATGTATTACTTTGATCTGTGAGTCTCTTTCATGGTGGAAATGTCTTTAATCAGTCTATTTCCGGTCTTGATTTCTTGAGCTTTCCGGGTCTGTCAATAGATGGGTATAATTTCCCACCTCTTTCTTTCTCTTTCTCTCCTAATCTCTCTCGCTCTCTCCTCTTTCTCCCCTTCTTATGAACGCAATTACATTCGTCAGTATATCTCTTAATATGTAACTTTAACTTGAAAAATTTCACGCGACTGCTATAGCGTGAAGATTTTCGTCAATCTTCGTAAACTTAACTTTAAAATTTAGTTATTTAGTATGTTTCTCTTAGAACATTTTATGATCCTTGATGACCAGAAAACAAGTGATTGCATTTTTGATAAATTTGCTGCATGCGATTTGTGAAAATATTTTACTTATCATTCATTTCAAATTGTTTTGTGGGCTAATACCTTTTTTAAAACTTTTAAGAAAGAATTAAAAATGTTCTTAGGAATCAGTCAGTTAAGTGCCATATGTCATACCCAATCAAGCGACCATGTATCTTTCGAGACATGCTTGAAGGGGTGGAATATGTTTCTGTTGTAGATTGCTTTTTGGGGTAAACTGGTTGCCAACCAAGGTTATAGAAACCAATCTGTTCTCAACGTCTTCATTTTCTTGGCGGTAATCTCAAAATTCTTGGAAACTGCGTAGTTTTCTAAAGAGCACTAATTTTTTCACTCCACACAACAATGGTTCAAATATATAGTGGAACCTCTACTTACGAAAGTAATTCTTTCTGAAAGTCATTTCGTAACGTAAAAATTTAGTAGAAACGCTTTTCAACCTATAAATGCCCTAATCGGTTCCTCGAACCCCTCAAAATCTCGTGAGGCAACAGTTTCGGGCCACAGCTTTCTCCAAGCCGCATTAAGGGTACGTCTGGTCACCTCCTGCCAAGCCATGTCAGTTATCTTGAGGCAAACGACAATATCGAAGTGCTGCTTCCAAAACTCACGAAGAGTAAGCTGGGTGTTTTCAGTGATGTCGAAACATCTCTTGAACAGGTGTTTCGTGTTGAGTTTCTTGAAGTTCGAAATGACTTGCTGGTCCATGGGCTAGAGGATAGAGGTGGTAGTTAGGTGAGAGGTACAGCATCTTAATAAGCGAGAGCTCCTCCAGGTATCATCTTCTAGGCCGGGCGGATGGGAAGGGGCATTATCGAGAATGAGGAGGCACTTGAAGAGGCAACGAGGTAGACTCTGGGGGCTACGAGTAGCAGGGCGTATTTTGAAATTTTTGCCTTTCGTATCCTGAAATTTCTTTCGTAACAAGAGGCAATATTTTTCCGAAGAGGCGTTTCGTAACCTGACAATTTTGTATGTATAGTCCTTCGTAAGTAGAGGTTTCACTGTATTGTGATCAAATCTTTCTACTCGTCAGTTTTCAAAAAGCTGAATATCATCTTTCCAAATGAAACCTTTTTGTTGCACGATATGTGTGGCGAGTAACTACGTCTTGTTTAATGATTTCTTGATATTCATTGTCTGGAGAAAGACTAGACCGTAGTAAACTAATACAGAATTCACTGCTTATTTATTCAGCAACCTTAACCAACATTTTTTTACCTCGCACCATCACATGTTCTCCTAATATTATTCTACCATCGAACGATCAAGGGTCAACCACCAAATTATACCGTCTTTTCCGTTTATCTAGCATTGTTTCTTTCTACCACCGCTTTTCTCATGAATTCGTTGGCATTAGAATTTTATATTCATTAACTAGCAGTATAGCCCGGCGTTGCTCGGATGTAATGAAAGCTTTAAAAATAATCCATGGTCCTGGAGCTCAAACTCTTTGGACGTTGGCACGAAAGACTAAAAAGCAATAGTTGTTTCCAGTTAAAGCGAAACCGTAGACTGAAAGAAAAATGAATGGATGTAAGAAAAATTTTGATTTCCTGGTATCATAATATAATAAGTCTTTTCGTCGGAAACTGAATTTTGAAGGCTAAATAAGTCCTCTAAGTAAATAGTATCATGGCTGAGACGAAGAACTACAATTATACCTACTTAGAGCCAAACCCAAAGCAAAAACTAAAATAAAAGGGCTGAAAAAAAACCCACAAAAATCAGACATACAGGCAGATAAACAAACACACACAAAAATATCTTAACTTTTATATATATATATTATCGATTTCGTGAACTATTGTAAGAACTGCAACCTTGAAACTTCTGAATATCGTTTCTTATGTCTTTGTCTATGAGTGTATCAAATTTGATTAAAATCTGACCACTCCTTCTATAACCCGATTTTTTCGATTATCGAATTTCGATATTTATCGGTGGGTACCTCAACACAAAACCTAGCTAAGAACACTCGCAGACGCTTACAGTACAACTGTGTAACTTTTCAAGAGTATTGGTTCAGCGGTTTCGGAGTCTATGTGTAACGGACACAGGCACACACAAACACACACATACACACACACACACACAGACAAAGTTCCATTTATAAATAAGTTTCGATAAATATCACTTTTTCTGCCTTCCAGCATCTCATGTTAAATGTTCCTTTTAATATTTCAGGCTTCTCTTCTGATGATTTCTTTGGTTACTCATATACTCCCCTTTTTTCCCTGCTAAGCGTCTATTGTAGTTGTGTCATTCTATGCGTATTGTCATCGATAAGACTGCATTTAATGCTGGCTTTTAATTTGGGATTCACTACCAAGAATCTTGCATCCATCTCTTGTCTAAATGTTGTATTATTCCAATTTTATTTGCGCTTAAGAAATTTTCAGTTATAGCAAATATTTTTGGCCGGTTTGAAAATTCCCAGCCGCAGGTTGATTTGTCATTCTGTTATTTTTACCATCAAAGTCACAACCTATATTTTTATTGCAGCAGAAATTTTAACCTCAATTTTTGTGCAAACAAAATCAACATAATTTTTAACTACAATGATTTGATCTCAAGCCACCTTCTTTTCTTTTTCTATGTGCCGTGTCTCTTCAGGACGTAGGGGATCATGTCTTTCCACATCTATCTATACCTTGACGTTCTTAATATCCCTTCTTCTCATATTCAACTCAATCACCGCTTCACTCTTTATTTGCTTAAGTCTATCAAGTATGTCATGCGTTGATTTCTCTTGTTTCACTTCCCCTTTGTCCGTCCCGTGAGTATCAGATTCTCCAAGCCCTTTTCCTCATTACGTGTCCTGAAAACTTCAGCTGTCTTTTCCTGGTGTTAAGTATCAGTTTCCTTCCCGAGTCCGTCTTCACCAAAACCTTCTCGTTGCTTACAGGACTTGTCTACGCTATCCTCAGCATCCTTCTGTAGGGCCACATATGAAACTGTTCCTAATTAGATATTTTCATATTGTCATGAATTAATATTCCCATATATTTTATTGTCACGAGTGATTGCGTGGCCTTTTTCCGGCTCTAACTGCTTAAATTGTTGTATTTTCTGTTTCACGTCACTTATGAAAACTTATATCCCAATCTTCTAAGACCAAGTCATAATAATTTTACGGAGTTCACCCAAATCATTTGCACATCATTGTCAACATGATTCTTTAATCTCTTTTTTTTCATTAGTATATGGTCATCATTTCTTGTTTTTGTCTCTCAATATAAATGTACTTTCGATGCTCACATCATCATAAATGTTTGCTCATGTTTGCTCACTAAGTCTCTCAATTCTTTCTCCCTCACATCTTGTCAGTCAGTAAACATCTCCTGTATGTTCCTCCATGTTCTTTGTTAGGGATCTTGACCAATCTTTCTATTGTATCGCTATATTTAGTGCTATTGAAATGTCAAGAAATTTCAATAACGTGGACGAACCAAACGTTGTCAAGGATGTTGTCGATGACTATACTTAGATGTATCTTTTGTTAGCTACTGTGCAAGCAGCATCCCGGTGAGTTCTTCAGTAGAAATGCGGGGTATTGCTCCTAATTATGCAATTTAAACTTACACTCAAATACCCGACATTTCGTCCAAGATAAATTCTTTTCTTGCTGTTTCTTCGTCTAACGCAAATTAAACAGTCTGCCACAATCTTATTAATCATTTGTGACGACATAACACTGTCTCGGTCAGATTCGGCTTACTGCCATCATCTCTATATATAGATTTGATTTTATGTAGGTACTGTGTTTTGGTGATGGACTGCTTATCATAGTGTAAATATCAGTAGGTGCGTGTCGCAGACAACGTTACAATTAAAGATAACTATAGCTTCGCAAAAGCTACCGATCTTCTAGTCAAACGGCAGATTATATTATCTTTTTTATAATTTCACCCCAAGCAAGGCAATGAAGTCACTAGGATACAAGGTGTTACTGATTGTTAGAGAATATGACAAAAATTACTATTAAAAAAAGAGGACAATAAATGAACAAGAAATAAGAAGACAAAAGATAGCGATTAACACTGCATTTAAATCTTTAAACATCAAATTTCATTAGGAAGAAAGAAAACAGAAGAATATTTAGCATAGAACTTACGGTTACATCGAATCATTTTTTAAATTTTTTTAAAAATTCATTTCACCCTAAGCAAGGCTGTTTTACTGTTACTGGTGCGCAGGGGGTTTCAGAGGGGGAAAGTGATGAGAAAGAGGGGCAGGTTGTAAGTGGTGTCAGGAAGATGGTAGTAGAAGGATGAGAATACTGGTGAGATGATTGTAGAGTGGATGAAGAAAAGAGCTTTCTTTTAATCATTTCACCCCAAGCAAGGCATTCCACTGCCACTATTGCGCAGGGGGTTATATAGGGGAAGGTAAAGAGAAAGAGTGGTTAGATATAGGAAATGTCAGAAGGAGGGTGATAGATGGATAAAAATACCGCGGCAGGGGGTTGGGTAGATGGAAAGAGTGTTTGAAAGAGTTAGTGTGTTAGTAGGTGTCTATTGACCTTACATTTAAACTCCTGGATTGAGAGAAAGGATGCGAGCCATTGAGATAGGAGATGACTATTGACCATACATTTAAATTCTTGGAGATTGTAGCTATCTGGGAAGCAAGTATACGGAAGGGAATTCCACAGGCAGGAAGTACAAGAAAATAAGCCGACAGAGTAGAAATTTCGGTTACATGTCGATTAAATTTCATGTTACGCCGGTGAAAGAATGACTGCAGACGATCCCGCCTGTGGAACTCGCTCCCGTATTCTTGCTTTCCTGACGGCTACAACCTCCAGAAATTTGAATGCAAAGTCAGTACTCATCTACTAATCACAGGCCTCTAGCTCTCTCCCCTCCCCTGTATAACCTTCCCTTTCTCTCCTCCTATGTATCTGTCATCGCACCTGCTTTCTCAGCTTTCTATTGTTCCTTTCTAACTAGCTTGTACCCCTCACTCTTTTCTAATTAATCTTGTTACATTTATGTAACCCCCTGCACATCAGTGGCGTTTCCGCCTTGCTCGGGGTGAAATGATTAAAAAAAAAAAAAGTATGGGTCGATCACATTGCAGATTCTCCATTGGATTTTGTCATGAACCCCGAGGTGAATAGCAGAGGGACCCGACCAGATGTGGCAGCAGTAGTCAATACACGGGCGGATGGTAGATTTATATATGTGCAGGATGGATTTAGACGGGTAAACCTTTTGGCCCTACACAGTGAAGCAACTTTCTTAGCAGCAGATTTAGCTATGGATTCCATATAGTCATTCCACTTCAGGTCAGCTGATCGAGTTAGGCCAAGCCGTCAATGCATTACTGCGCTTAAATACATTAGTCAAAATCCCAAGGAGGAATGTAATATCTGTTTTCAAGATAAAAAAGGTGGCATAAGGCAATAGGATTGAGAGAGAAAGGCTGTCTTATCTTAGTCATAAGTACTTCCCTAAACAGGCCGTAGTGATGTAATGAATATACATACACCTTGGTTTCCCCTCCCAGTAACATGATTGGCTGCTGCCAGCCATAAATATAGTCTAAAGCCAGGACGCCTAGAACTACGCTCCGCCTATTGTATAAGCCTACGCCTAAGCATACAGCATACGACAACGACGAGCACCGGCTACTTGCTAGAGTATCCTACCCGATTACATTTACCAAAACTACTTAGCAAATTCGAATAATATAGATATCCCGTTCCAGGAAATATCACATATGTATTACTAAAAACCAAAACAACACATTCTTATTTATAATTTTTACTACAGCCACCACAATCTCTATCAATTTCTATTTCCCCGGTATATAATTTGTCTGAGGGCGTGGAATAAAAATGAACAATGTTTTTTTTAAAAAATGGGGTAACATTCATCAGAACAATTGTTATGAATGTGTTTATAAAAATGCACAGAAAAGCTAAATTAATGCTGTAGGAAAAGTACTGTAGCCGAGATATCAGGTCAGGACCAATAACACTGCAAATTCTTCTTTAGATTTTATCAAAAAATGTTAAATACATATCAGGAGCACCAGGCTATTTGTGGTAGCAATATTCAAAGCAAGGACAACCTGTAAATATGTAAGATAGATTCTGGCGATAAAAATTGTTATAATGGACCACCATTCTTAGATGCAAACTTAGTACAGTTTCTTTGCAAATTGCATCTTGAAACGGACATTTCCGGGACCTTCTTGCTTCATCTGAAGCATAAAAGTTAATCTCGTGGAGTCTAAGAAAGATTAAACCTGTTATTTATTAATAGTCACTCAGTTAAGTGCCATACGTGATACAATATTTGGGCAATCATGTCTCGAAAGAGGCATGACTGACTTGGCAGAAACTTATTCCCTAGTAGATTGTCATTGCTTTTCCGGTGGATTTGTTACCAGCCAAGGCTATAGAACCCAATCTGGCCTGTTATTTAACCCATAATTGAAAGGAATAGAGGGATTAATATCTTTCCTAAGGGTAGTTGCGCGTAAATGAATGCAACGAATTAAACTGGAATTTGAAATAGGATCACGCACATCCATGATATATTATATTATATTATATTATATTATATATATATACATATGATATACATTCTATATACATTATCACGATATTTATTTTAAGCCAAGATTAAATAAAAAATGATTTTAGAAAAATATTTTATTCTATTGATTAATAGAATCGAATAAGATATATTTTCTAAGATATATTTATTTAACCTTGGCTCAAAATAAATATCGTTATGATGTGTATATAAAATACAATGAGACACTGGTATCGAAATAAAGCAGAGACACTCTGTGTCATGTTTGATCCTAATTTTCAGGCATGAAACAAACTGTTGCTGCTTGGTATTGACTTCATGCCCAATATTCTCTTCGTAATCAGATATCTTCTCTCTCTGATGAGTACGTCTTCATCTGCAGCAGGTATATGCAAAATACAATGTTATAATTGCTCTTCAGGATACATTAAGGAAATTTAAAAGCATCTAAATGAACACACAAAAAAGAATTTGCTATAAAACAATTTATCAAATGCATTAGTTATAAATATCAATAAATTCACTCACAGCATTGAATCTAAGAGAAAGTATCGAATCTTATCAAAATATAAATATGTGCTGCGGATTTTTCGAATATCTCTATTCCTGAAAGAATTACTGCGTGTCCAAGCTAATATCTTTCACTTCAAGACGTAGGCAATCGTAGCCCTATACAACGTCTTGTCCTTTGTAGTTCTTAATATATTTGGTTTTGTTTTCGCTTTGCCATCCGCTTGCTGAAACTCATAAAGTATTTCAGGCATTGTTTTTTACCTGTTTCACTTTCCCTCTATCCATCATATGAGTATCAGATTAACCAAGCCCTCTTTCCTCATTACGTGTTCCAGAAAATTCAACATTCTTCATGATGTTAGGTAAAAGTTTCCTTTTTGTTTCTATTTCCCTAAAGCCTCGTCGTTGCTCGCATGTTATGCTCAGCATCCTCCTGTAGAACCACATTACTGTTGCTTCAAGTCTCTTCTTCCTCTTCAGAAAATTGTCCAGCATTAGATGTGGTATAGGAGGACAGATATCACGTAACAGCTCAGCACGATTTTCTTTGTTTCCAACAAAACGTTCCTACCTCTTAATACTGTGCTTAGCTATTTAAATGCATCCTTGGCCATGCCAAGGCGCCTTCGGATCTCAGTCTCGGACTTTTTGTCCTGCTGTTATTACACTTCCAAGGCAATTGCATTTCTTTACTCGCTTGAGTTAAGTATCTTCGACTTGTAATCGGTATATGTGAATGACCATGCAACTATTGTTATTGTAGTTTGTGTTTAGTCCTTTCTTCCCGCTTTCCTTTGCTGCCTTCTCTATGTGTAGTTTCTGCTATCAACACTGCTGGCCGGGAATGAAAATTACTAGCAAGATTCTAGTTCTCGTAGAATAATCTCGCTGTATAGGTTGAATGAACCCGGTGATAAAACACAGGTTTGTCTTACACCCCTTACTATTTTTGTATATCTGCTGAATTCATTTTCTTTTCTGTCAGCAAGCGATTTGCTGCCATTATAGGTTCTCGATTATTCTAATATCCTTTACAAATTTATCAAGATTACATAGTAATTTCAACAGCTGTGTGTGACGTATTTTATCAAAGTGTTTTGCATCTATAAAACATTTTTATTTGCAGATTTATGATATTCTGAGTATGTGTATCGCTTTTTTTTGTTCGTGTGTTTATTTCCAGAGCATTTTCAGACTACGCTTTCTATTCATCATAATTCGGCTGATAAGCTTGGTTATATGACGTATCATGCTAATTGTCAGAAGGTGTTCACATGCGTTTGTACCTGACGTGCGCCACAAAATCAAACGTCTTCATATTTTTATGAGGCATGTCCCTTCTGAACGTGGTTGATTATGACTCTTTATAGCTTCCTTTTCCTAGTACCTTTAATTAATCTTTTCGGCTTATTATCCCTTTCAACCCCTGTTCCTTATTCCCTTCTGATTCCCTCTGACCCCCTTTTCTTGAATATGTCCTGTGAGTTTCAAATACTTGAATTTTTATATATTTATTAATGAATCACTCAATACGTCCCAGACCTGGCATATAGATGTCATCAATAATAAAAATCCATATGACTTTTATGAAGAACTAAGTTTCAAATAGCACTTGATAAAAACTAGGCCCAAATATGATTAATAATTTACAAATTACGGTTATTTAAGATAGGCTACTTTTGCAAATTTTCTAAACAATAAAAAAATCTGAATTTCGTGTGTTGATAAAGCATTGCATTTTGATGGGAAAATACTGTTCAAACAAAGCAATGGCTTGATAAGTGTTATTCGGAATTTGCTCCATCGGAAACATCGGCTAAGAGGTAGTATGCTGGCTTTAAACTCGTACAGACACAAATCAGATCGCACCAAATCGACAGTTGTCCCGAAAAACACCAAAATTCCCCAACCTCTTTTTGCCCAATTGAAATTGCATAAGATAGCAGGGGTGTTGAACATATCAAAAAGCTGTGTATTCACATTTTTGTATAAATATTTGTCAGCGAGAAAGCTGTGTTCAAAGTGGGTGTTGCGTTTGCTAACAGTCAATCAAAAACAACAACCCGTCGACGATTCAGAGCGTTTTTTCAAACAGTCTCAATGCAACAAAGAGTTCTTGCATAGACATGTGACACTGGATGAATCATGCATCTACCACTTCACTCTGGAGTCAAATCAGTGAGCTGAGTGGACAGCATCGGGTGAAAGCCGGCCAAGGCGATCAAAGACGTAAACATCACGAGGCAGGATTTTGGCCTCCGCATTTTGTGATGCGCAAGTTATTTTGTTTATCGATTACCTTGAAACGAATGAACCATCAAGAGCGAATATTACATAGCATTATTGTGCAGTTGAAGGAAGAAATTGCCCAAAACACAGCCACAAATGAAGATGAAAAAAGTCGATCGCAACGATGGCAAATCTACATGAATTGCACTTCGAATTGCTTCCACAACCACACTCTTCTCCAGATCTGGCCGATAGCGACTACTGGCTGTTTGAAGACATCAAAATAATCCTTTAGGGAAAGAAATTAGATTCTAATGAAGAAGTCATATCAGAAAGTCAGGTGTATTTTGAGGCCAGAGACAAATCGTTCCAAAAAAAATAAAGGAACTAACAGGACAAAAGGCCTTTTTTGAAACAGGATGTCTAAAAAAAATGCTTCAAATTGTTAGAGAATCGTTGGAAAGAGTGTAGCCTAGAAGGAGATTATATTGATAAATAAAGTAGAATTTTGCCTAAAATTTGATTTTTAACTAGTTCAGTCTGGGATTTATTGAGATGTGTTATGTGTCCAAGAAATTATATTTGTTTACTTTTGGTGAAATAAACAAATGAGCTTTTAGCATGACTCTTCCTATAAACGTCCTGGTTGCTCTTATGTACCGTTCTTAGCACCCGTACGACCATATTCCTGTTGGCGTGACTCTTCCTTTTATCTGTGACGAAATTGTCGATTATTCACTCCTATACACCAAGATTGATATTATATATTTCAGCAAATTTGTATTTCTATTGAACGACATTTTCATGATTCTTTATACTTGTTTTAGCATTTGTAAAACATCTTAACCGCTTTCAAAACTGTCACATATTTCAATTTTCCTGTTATAATCCATTAATTTGTTCTTTACGGCTTATAAACCCTTTACAGGTCATTTCAAGAAAAAAACATGTGTATTAGAAGAAGATTTTTTTGGAGAAAAAATGTTTCTTTTATATACAAATTCTACTTTCTAACCCATTGCTGGAGAAAATTGATGAATTCATACTATTCCCGCTGGTATCGTAAGGGAACGTAACGTATCCGACTAGAATTAGAATTCAGATGTCAGATTTCCCGTTCTGAAGAGCTATCCATTTAAACGCACGCACATTATCGTCTGTTTGTTAAAATCTTTGTACTTTTTAAACAAATAAAGCCCGAAATCTACTGAAGAATTTTTTCGGAATTAAATAGAAACAACTTTTTAGACATTTATATTGCAAACTGTGCACATTCTTAATATAAACATTTGTTTAGATAAAGTACATCGACAAAACAGTTGATTAAATTATAAATATTGTCTTTCTTTAAAGATTGCGTTCATGTTGCAATAGTTTATCTTGACACAACTTTATTTTTGCGTCAACTGCAGTTGTAATCTGTTTTGTTTATAAATGATATTATTCGTCTGCTACAAATAAAACCTACTCCCCCGACCTCTTTAGAATTGGTTTGAATTCTGTCCTTGCAGACAAAATTCTATCGGATTACCACTCACTGGGATTATCTTCTTTTAATCCGATGTTATATTTTAGACTTTCATGGATTTTTCTATTTTGTCTAAAATAAATTTTGTCTTCAGAATTCAGAAAATGGGTGATGTATTATTTTTTATAAAGCGTTCGCCCATTCTTTAAATTAAAATAGGTATTTTGTGAAACATTTGTAAGCTTCTGTTGTAAATGATACGTTAGAATGCTTTCGAGTTTTTCTATGAAGAATTACAAAAATATTTTGTGATTTTTATTCCTATTTTTATTATCGTCACAACGTTCGTAACCTTTAACAAATTTTGAACGGATACTTTATTCAGTCTACTGTGTTGGATAGCTCTCACTCCATTGCACAATTTTGTAGATATTTTTGTAGATATGTCTAACTTTAACCAATCTAGACTAATAATACTAATTCTGTACACAAGAACTAACAATGAATTGTTTTAAAGAAATAAAGTTATTCTAACAGTTTCTAAGCAATAAATGTGACTACAAAAAATAATGATGTAACCGTTCTGGGTATAGAAAAAAAGACAAGATTTAAATGTCTGGCATTATGAACAAAATATATCATTTCATCATACATTTAAAGATTTACATTCTGTAACAGATGAATTAAGATTGTATAGCTCCTGCTGAAGAATATTTAGATCACTAGTGCCCCCTAAATACGTATTTGAACGAGATACTAGATTAGCAACTAGATCCCACCCTTTTACAGTGAAACCGATAAAATGCAGCCGTAACTTCTACTCCAACAGTTTCTTTCCTCGCACTTCCCGACTGCTACAATCTCCAGGAGTTTAAATGTAAGGTCAATAGACACCTTCTAACACACTAACCTGCTCCCATTCTATCAAACACTCTTCCCATGTGCCCAACCCTCATCCTCGGTATCCTTACTCATCTGTCACCTTCCTCCTGACATTCCCTATGTCTAACCACTCCTTCTCTTTACCTTCCCCTATGTAGCCCCATGCGCAATAGTGGCAGTGGAATGCCTTGCTTGGGGTGAGATGATTAAAAAAAAAAAAAATTTTGTAGTCAGATAATAGACCAATTTTTCTTTTTTGTGAGGGGTTGTACACTCTAATAGATTTATTCCGTGGCACGGGTAGAAAATAAAATACATAACAATGTAGTTTTCCTTTATACCGTTCAGAATCGATTTTTACTTGACACTGTAGTTATTTTAAACAGATTGTCAAATTCTAAAACAGGATAAGTGACAATAACTTTCTTTAAATAATTGACTCTTTGGATTTTAACTTATGATTAGTTATTATTTGTAAGGGATCCATAAAAAAGGAATGTTACATTAGAATTAATTGATAAGAATTTTCAGAGAAATGTTGCCAGGATTAAAAATCTTAGACTTTCAAAAAAGAGACGAAAATGATACTTGCTTATATTTAATTTCATGCGAGATTTTCAGATAAAGATGATTTTATCTGTCCATATGTCATTTCGTAATATTGAAAAATTGCATTCTTCAATATTTATGTTACATCAATGTAACGGAATACAGAAAGTAACACAAGAAAATAAGGACCAAATGCAGACAGTCTAAAGAGAAATGGCTCAACGACAAATGTACTTAGGTAGAGAGACTGAGCACGATAAATAATGCATAAAAATAAAGGAACTAACAGGACAAAAGGCCTTTTTTAAAACAGGATGTATAAAAACGAAGGACAGAACACTTATACTAGAAAAAGAAAAGATACTTTAGAGATAGACGAGTATATCGGAGATCTCTTCCACGACAAGAGAGAGCAACACTTACAGAGAAATACGGACGGACCAGAAATATTAAAAACCGAAGTGGAATCGGCATTGCCCAAATTAAACAGAAACAAAGCAGCAAGACCCGATGGTATTGTAAATGAGATGTTGACGTCCTTAGGCCGCTTAGGTGTAGATAGAATCACAGAAATAATAAACGAAATCAACAACAGCGGACAACCTAACCGGAGGACCTAAGCAGACGAATGTTACCCAAGAGACCAGGGGCAGAGGAATGTGAACTCCGTCGAATAATCAGCTTAACGAACAACAAAACAAAACTCATCATCCGGATTCTGATGAGCAAAACGCAATTGGTTCAAAGATTAGGTAAGAATAATGTGTATTCAATAAAGATACCGGAACGAGGAATGCGATATTCATGCTCTGAAATACCGGTACACCATAAAGACATAATAGAGATGACCGACAACCTCATCATTTTCGGAAAAGATGTAAAGATAATCAGGAATCTATATTGGCAGCAAAGATCTTGCATATGGATAGGAAGTGAATACAAAAGATAAAATGTCGTAAGACAAGGATGTGTTTTCTCACAGGATCTATCAACTTATACGGCAAAACAGTTCTGAGAAAATTAATATACTTTCCAGGATACGTCATTGGTGGCCATAAGCACAACAATGTAAGATACGCAGGTGACACGGGGCTAATAGCAGACACAAAAAAGAAAATGCAAGACCTACTACAGACGGTAGCAAGAGAAAGCGAGAAGAAAGGAATAAGCATAAACTTCAAGAAAACTGAATTCATAGACATTAGGAAAAAGAAAACCCCAAAATGCCAACTATAGGTCGGAGAATCTAAAATAAAACAAGTAAAGGAATTTGAATACCTGGGAAGCGTTGTGACAGAGGATGAAAATTGCGACACTGTGGTCCAAAGACGCCTTAGCATGTTCAAGGACGCATTTTAAATGCTAACCAGAGTATCTAGAGACAGACAAATCTCATTGAAAATAAAAATAAAAAGTGCTTGATTGCAATGTGATATATCCTTCTGCGTAGAAATGAATGTCGATATCATCAAGGATGAAGGAGAGGCTTGAGGCAGCAAAAATGTGGATACTACAGAATTATGCTGGGGATACAATGGACGGAGCACGTGCGCAACGATGAGGTGTTAGAGAAGAGGCAAACGAGAAAAAAAATCATATTTAACATCAGAAAGAGACAGATGAGGTTCCTGGGATACGCAATGAGGAAGAAAGGCTTAGAGAAGTTAATACTCACAGGACGGATAGAAAGAAAGAGCGACAGGGGTAAGCAACGTGAGGTATACTTTAGCAAATGGATGGCGTGGCGGGACTTGGAAGAGGTGCCAAGAAAAAATATTGAGAGCGACAAACAACAATAGACAAAGACAAGAAGAAGTCCATGATCGCCTACATCCTGAGGGCATACTACACATGAAGAAAAGGAGTCTGGCAGATTCATATCTCTCAAAAGTTTATCGAATCTAAAA
This sequence comes from Ascarosepion bandense, assembly GCA_037127315.1. Classification (NCBI taxonomy): domain Eukaryota; kingdom Metazoa; phylum Mollusca; class Cephalopoda; order Sepiida; family Sepiidae; genus Ascarosepion; species Ascarosepion bandense. The sequence continues at coordinate 3,521,197 of JBBBDQ010001003.1, read as the reverse complement.
TGCTGTTTTTTTTGCTAAATGGAATGCACAAAGATTTTATGTATACTTCTAATTCAAGGAAATATTTTGCCTCTAAAAATTTTGTAAAAATACTTTTGGCTGCGATGTGTAATGTTTTTGTTTACTTGTTTCTGTAGAACTCTCGCATGGGGAATTATATATTTTGACTTTTCAGTTAAGTTTATATTTTTCTTTATTTTTAAAGTAAATAAAGCCTTAGCGTATTTTTAAGTTACATAAGCATTTAATTTATTCTTTGGGGGTAAATAAGGCCTTACTTTAATTCTTAAGTAAATAAGGCCTTAGTTTGTTTTTTTAAGTAAATAAGGCCTTAGTTTGTTTTTTTTTTTTAGGTAAATAAAGACTTAGTTTAATCTTAAGGTAAATAACACCCAAGTATGTTGGGTTCATTTTAATGTGCTGTTCATAGCTTCCCACAAATTACAATATAGCATCTCTCGCATGGAGAATTATGACTTTTTGTCTTTTCGGTTTAGTTCCTATATTTGTTTATTTTTAAAGTGAATAAGGCCTTAGTTTATTTTTAAGGTAAATAAGGCTTAGTTTATTTTTAAGATAAACAAGTCCTTATTTTATTTTTAAAGTAAATAAGGCGTAGTTTATTTTTAAGATAAATAAGTCCTTAGTTCATTTTTAAGGCAAATAAGTCCTTAGTTTATTTTAAGCTAAATAAATCCTTAGTTTATTTTTAAGGGAAATAACACCTAAGTATGTTGGGTTCATTGTAATGTGCTGTTCATGACATCTCACAAATAGGGATGTACATGTCAACCTAAAGTTCACAACGAATTCATGAATTATAGCTCAGAATTACGAGTTAGGCCAATACTTACCGTGTTGGTAGAGATACATTATGCTAGTATTGGCCAAAAATTTATGCCTACAGGTAAATGAAGTTAGGCTACAGTATACAATAACCTTTGCCAAAACTACATAAGATAATAGCACTTACAATTATGTTGAAATACTAACCATACTATATCTCTCTATGCGTTGTATAGCAAATAACCTTTAACACACAACGGTGTTGACCGTATATTTTATCGACATTGTTTACTGAACATTTGAAATTTAAAAATGAATACTGAAAAATACATTAAGGTAACATCAAGTATATCTAAAAAAATTATAATACCATATATTACACATAATACATGGTAGATCTTATAATATTTCATATACACTACCGGCTATAATTATTAGGCTACCCCATGTTTGTTAAAGAAATGATGTACTTAATACTATTTTTAGTAGTTATTGCTAAATGAAAATAGAATGGTTCTTTTGTTATTACTTTGCTAAATTTTACAAGGCATGGAAGCAAAGATGAACTCGTCCGAATCACCTTAAATTTTCTTCATTCTTTTATTGATGAAATTATTAAATATTTATAAATTCATTTGATGTACATGTTATTGTGCAATATTAACAACAGAAGCATTCTATTTTCATTTACAATTATTCACTTGGCAATAAATACGAATAAATAGTATGAAATACATCATTTTTAAAACACTGGGGTCGCCTAACAATAATGGCCGGTAGTGTAAATCTTTTACATAACATACTATGCTACCCATTGTGATATAAACCCAAAACCAATACACTTTCACTTAGTGTATCATTCTTTAGGTGTGATATGTGCTGTAGGGTTAATAGAAACATGAATGAGTGTTACTATTTTAATTTTTAATATTAATGCGTGAGTTAATATACAAAAGATGTTATCAAAATACAAATCTTCATGGAATATATTTGTGTCAGACTGCTGATTGTACAGTACTTATTAGAGGTGTTTGTTCGAGGGGTTTTCATTTGTTTACAGCTTAGTGGTAACAGCTCACATTTTATACCCGCCATATAAGTCACCCCTTAATGTTGGAAATATTTTTTAGATTTGAAACCAGATTTGTACACCGCAATTGACAGAAGCTTCAATTTCACTAAAGTGATATACATATTTTTAAAAGGTTTTTAAATGAGAAAAAGTTTAAAAACCGTTTTATTATATTTATTATTTGTATGTGTATATGTCGGGTATTCGTAGTGATTCTTTATTTAAGTAAATAGTAATCGCCAGACTTAGTTATTGTTTAGAGATTTCTTTTAATGTTGTTGTATGTCATTATTTCAATGTCAATTTTCTGTGAGTATATGTAATAATCTACTACGGACTATTATATTGTATCTACCGAATAAGATATTATTTTATCATTTGTTTACTATTTGCCATCTCGACGATACAACAGTGTATAGTTTGTTAGACACTTCGATACCCAAATGAATTTTAAAATTGATTATCGCCACATTCATGACTAATTATATTACCCATTGATAAAAGCAGGATCTATGATGGGACAATTCTAGGACTCTTGCTTTATTTCACCATAAGGAAATGGGGTAACACTTATAACTAAATAACAATTTTAACTTTGAAATTTAGAAGAAGAACATTTATACGTTGGGTATTTATTCTCTTTTTGATGCATGCCCTCCAATAAGGCTATTAAAAGATTTGTTTTGAGTAATGTTTCTAGCAAAGCTAGTTTCAGTAATACACATAAGATATTTGCTTTGAGGAATGCAGATATATTTCTTTGAGTAATTCTATCAACATATTTACTTTGCCTGATGCTCTTAGCGTATTTGTTTTGAGTAATGCCCATAGCAAATTTGCTTTCAGCAATTCCCTCTTTCATTTTTGTCATCAGTTATTGTGTCAGCAGTTATTCTGAATATTTCCAGAACCGGCTGCGCAGCCTCCATCAAGAATCAGGGGAAACCTTAAAGACTGTATGAGCATAGGAACTCTCTTGTGATGCTTTTCGTTTGGTTAAAACTGAATGCATGGTTATCAGCAAAAAGAACAACCCAAAATACCAAATACAGGTAAGGGATACTAGAATCAAGCAAGTACAAAAATTGAAATACCTAGGAAGTGTTCTAACAGGAGATGGAAAGTGGGACACAGAGATCCGAAGGCGAATTGGCATGACAAAGGACGCGTTCCAGAAGCTGAGTAAAGTACTAACACACAGGAAAATTTCACTAGAAACAAAGAAAAGAGTGCCGGATTGCTATGCGATGTCAGTTCTTCAATACGGCAGTGAATGCTGGGCAATGTAATCGAAAATGAGGACAATACTGTAAACAGCGGAAATGTAGTTCTACAGAAGGATGCTGCGGATATCGTGGACTGAGCATGCAAGCAACGATGAGGTTTTGGAAAGAATGGTAACAAAAAGGAAATTAATACTGATCATCAAGAAGAGACAACTGAAGTTCCTGGGACACGCAATAAGGAAGGAGGACTTGGAGAACCTGATACTGACAGGCCGGGTAGAAGGAAAAAGAGACAGAGTAAGGCAGCGGATAACATATTTGAAGGGCCTGATCAGGTGGATGAATAGTATTCGGAGATTCTCGGGTATGAACCAAATTTTCCATGGAAAAATCTAGCTACGAATCAGTTGGAAGTGATCAAGTTTTGAATCCCTTCAACAGGCAGAAAACTTAAAAATGTTAAGCGGTTGCAAAGGAATCAAAATAAAATCGTCGAGAGGTTTAGAACATTTGGAAATTCCGGTTACTGTGTGGAAGATATCCAACTACTTCGAATACCATTTCTATCTTTTGTTCATTTATCATCCAGAGCTTTTAATAAATCATAATCTTACCCATTATATAAGTACTGTCCGTTTGAAAAGTAGGAGACTTGAGACTAACGGCATGATTAAGAAGATAGTGCTTCAAAAATCTAGAGAAATAAGGTAGGCTTTAAGAAGAGTATTTTCAAATTATCTAAGGGTTTTTTTCTTAAGTATACTACTATCTTTTAAAATTAAGTAGCTGTATGATTTCTTAGAGAGGTTTCATATATAGGCTGTTTTATTTTGTCACTTAAAATCGGGTTTACTTTTTCATTCATTAAATATCGTTTTTCATGCTTGGCTACAAAAATATTAATTCATGAAACTTTTCATCGCGCACATACTTTTGTTCTTCGATACAGATTGTCCTCCACAAGAATTTTCCTCCATTAAAATTTATAGTGACTATTCCCCTATAAATATGTTCATATAGCTTTTCGATCATACTCATACTACATGAGATTTTACGTTTATTATTCTATAATGCTTTCTCTTGGACCAGACTATTCATCCATTGCTAATTTCCTCCGTACAATATTTTCTTCAATTTATATGTGTTTGCTGCGATTTATTTTTCCGCCTAATTGTCTAGGCATTAGTTGTTGGTTGTTTTCTTTTTGTGACAAATCAACCTCGGCGGGTCATTTATTGCCAACTAAATTTATTTGTTTATTGCTGGTAATACTTTTTCTTTCAACAATTTATTGTAGTTTTTTATATAAGTTTTGTATCTAGTAATATATTTTTCTTTTCCATTATCAAGATTCATTGGGATTTGTTTTTAAGGGCAGGGCCCCCAAGTCTTACACTTGTTATTTAACCCATAACTGGAGGGAAGGAACGGATGAATACCTTTCTCAAGGGTAGCAGTGCTTAAATGAATGCAGGGTAGTCAACTGGAATTCGAACTCGGGTCATCGATTTCTCTTTCCGTGCCGATATCCACTGCACCACAAAACACATCCGTCACTATACGCTTGCAGCACTTGGTATTCACAAGCGATCACACATTTAAGTACTGATCAGGCTCAACGTAGCTTAACTTCGGTGATCGAGCGAGACCCGGTGTATTCAACATGATATGGCCGTAAACCAAATTACAAATGAAGAATACTGAATAATAAAAACCATATCATTTTAGCATACGTAATAAGATCAAAATAGATAGCATGTCGTACTAGAAGAAAAATAAGGGTAATTTCTCATCATTCACAACCCAGGCTATTGTTCTCATAGATTTGAGAATTCTGAAATTAACCTTTTATTAAATTTATCTGGGTAAACATTTCGTTTACCTTCTCCAAAGATATCGCTTAGTTCTTATGTTTTACGTAGTACTGCACAGTTATTGAGAGCCGTACTGACCAGGCTCAACGTTGCTTAACTTCGGTGATTGTGCGAGAACCGGCGTATTAAACGTGATAGGCCGTAAGCCTCTGGGCATTAGTATTATTGTATCTAATTCTCGCTTGTGGAACTCCCTTACATCTAGATGCTTTTCAGCCAGCTTTAATCAGCAAAAATTTAAATGCAATGTCAATTGCAATCTACTCTCCTCCTGATTAAGCTTTTTGTTCTTGCTCATCAGCATTATTTCTCGTTCTTTTTCAATAAGTAACCTTTTATTTGACTTGACAGCTTTGCATCAGTTGATGCCAATCTAAAAAATAAAAAAGGCAAAAAACGTCAACTTTCGAGGTATATAATATCATTATGGGGGCTTCTTCTTCTATATGCTCTGTTCTTTCAGGACGTAGGCGATCATGGTTCTCCACGTCTCCCTATCCCTTGTGGTTCCCAGTATGCTTACTCCTGTTACTCCTGGCAACCCCCGTTCCGTCATCCACCTGATCAGTTCCTGCAAATATGTTATCCGCTGCCTTCCTCTGTCTCTCTTGTATTCCATCTGGCCAGTCAGTATCAGGTTCTCCATGCTTTCCTTCCACATTACATGTCCCAGGAACTTCAGTTGTCTCTTCCTGATGCACAGTATTAATTTCCTTTTCGTTGCCATTCTTTCAAACACATCATCGTTGCTTGCATGCTCGGTCCACGATATCCGCAGCATCCTTCTGTAGAACCACATTTCCGCTGCTTCCAGTTTTGTCCTCATTTTCGATGATATTGTCCAGCATTCACTGACGTATTGAAGAACTGAAATCATATAGATATCCAGTACTCTCTTCTTTGTTTCTAGTGAAATTTTCTGTCTCTTAATACTTTACTCAGCTTCTGGAACGCGTCCTTCGCCATGCTAATTCGTCTTCGGATCTCTGTGGCGCACTTTCCATCTCCTGTTAGAACACTTCCTAGGTATTTATTTTTGAAAAGTTTTAAATTGGTACTTCATACAATGACCAATTAATTATTAACTAAATATATCGTATTTAGGTAATTGTGTTGTCAAACAATAGTGAACTTTATTTTTTTTAATAGAGAAATATACATTTAGTGCTAACAAAGCTAACAAAACTCTACAGAATAGATAAACAATTTTATCTTCATTTTTAATGTCAAAAAGACAGAACACAAAAATGGCAATTTCATTTATGAGATAAATTTCTATTAATTTACTTAAAATGAGAAATTTAATTGATTTCTTGAAATACTCAATCACTTTTACTACATAGAATTTGGTTCATGCAATCTACAAAAAATCTACACAAATCTTTTCAAATTTAAGATTTGTTCCTATTTTTTTGTTACAATTTGGAAATTTGATATCGTAAAGAAAATAGCTATTATATATATGGACACCTTTGTTCATAAATTCCAACTGATATTACCTCAAATTAGTAAGTATGCCTCTCGTCGTTTGCAACGTCGTCCGTTTTAAATTCTTTCTACGCGACACTTCATTTACATTTAATGTTCGCTTGTAGAACTCCCATCCCTCTCCATGTTTTTCAAACTAAATTTAATCTGCAAAAATTTGAATACAGATCTATTGTCACCCTGATTACTCTTTTCATTTCCCGCTCGTTGTTATTTTTTTCTTCGTAATTATTCCACATTCTGTACCACTTGCATCTTAGTATATTTACTGCCCTGTATAAGAATGGGGGCAAACCTATAAAAAACTTTCCCATGCGTCGCTTTTCTATGTATCTTTTCCTTAATTAATTTTTTATTCAGCACAAAATATCTAAATATTAAATTGTTCGCTCAAGTATGCTAGATATGCAATAACTTAATTTTCAGAATGCATTTCTTTTGACGATCGTTAATAATGTGTCGGATAATCCAGTTTGCGTTGAAAATAATGATAAATTCGTAGATGGGAACAAAGCTTTTATTGCATGAATTATGTATCAGATTATATTGCTACAAACCAAAAAGAAATTCTATTAGAAAACGTATCTTGAATATCTCCTTATGCCAAATCTAAGAAAGGATTGGAAGTTCCATCCATCGTCAGCGACGGGTAATCAGTCACAGTGATGACAGGCAACCATAAAACAGTGTCATAACGTACCGGTCTATGACATCAAGAGTGATAAACATGCCAGTACTTGTAGGCAATTGGAAACTGACATTACAACTTAAATTTACATACACCTGTTTAAAATCTTTGATAGCAGAATAATCTGGACCGAACAGTGACTGTCTGAGTTGACCAAAAACTTTATATATACAATTTTTTTAGAATTTAGAATTAGCACAAGACATATATATCGGTCGGATTTCAGTCCTGGGTTAAAAAGCAGTCGGAGTCTAACCGTACTGATAAGCTGTGATACAGCGTAACAGATCTGTCTGCGGATGACAACATATATATATATATATATATATATATATATATATATATATATATACACAAAGAATCTCAAGCTAGCCCTGACGAGCCGTAGTGTGAAACCGCGGTAGGTTTTGGCTAGCTTGAGATTCTTTGTGTATCTTTGCTCTACTTTTGCATTTCGTTTGTATTTTGCATTTCGTTTGTACTTTGTATCGAGCACTTTTTCTTTCTTTTTTTTGTGGTTGGTTCCGTTTGGGTTTTTTTTTCTTTACTGCGGAGTATCGTATCTCTTGTCTTTATTCCGCGGATTTCTTCCCCCCCCCCTTATCCAACGCCTTAGTGCGCCGGATTGTAATGGAATTAGGTTCTGTTTGTTAATGGTTTTTCTTAAAGTTTATCTTAGTATAAATTTAAAACTTAGATACTTGCAGAATTTATTTAGTTATTGTTTTGAATATATATATATATATATATATATATATATATATATTATAAATTACACTTTAGAACAAACTACAATCTATTAAGAAATTGTACATATTGTTTCGACATTGAAAGAACAATATCTCATCACGTAATAAGTAATGATAGTAATAAACGTTATTCTTTAAAAGAAAATTTATGGAAATTCACTTACGTTTTAGAAAAAAATCTTTTCGTGCGAGGTAAAGAGGATAGGAAAGTTGAGAAAAGAAAAGAGAAATAAAAAAGTGGGGAAAAAGAAAGATGAAAGAGAAGGACAAAGAGGAAGTAATAAAGCAAAAAGGAAAACAAGAGTGAGAGAAAGAAAGGAAAGGACATGAAACGGCTCAGAGAGAAATAGACCCCAAATTTAGGTAGGAAGTAAAATATAGGCATATACAGATATCGGTCACTCGGCGTCTGGGTTTAACAAAGAAGAAAAACTAAGAAAATGGACAGAATGAAAAGATTGTGCGAAAAAGTTAGAAACTACACAAGGGGAAGAAAGAAGTGGAGAGACAAAAGAAGACAACGGAAGCAGCAAAGAAATAGAAATTTCAAACTTTGGCAGGAAATGAATTGTAGATAGATATATTTGTTCGTTCATTGTATAAAACTAAATCCTGTTTTAAATCAATATTTTGAACGTTGCAAATATTTCTTCGTTCCTTATTCATTTGTATATATATATATATATATATATATATATATATATATATATATTGGATAAAGAAATAGGGTTGTTCCAACGAGAGAAATTGGTATAGAATAAAAAGTGTGAGAAGCCGTGAACGTTTTGTTTAAAGTGTATATTTATTATTTTTGTTATTATACATGTTATGATATGTTATGATACATTAAGTGTTCATAATGAAAAGAACACGATAAGTAAAGCCACAAATTTATTCGGCTGAATAGAGCCAATTTTAGACTCGAAACACGTGTAGCGTCACAAATACCATTATGGACACTTAATGTATCATAACATGTATAATAACAAAAACAATAAATATACACTTTAAAGAAAACGTTTACGGTTTCTCACACTTTTTATTCTCTCTCTCTCTCTCTATATATATATATATTTTTTTTCTAAACATATGCTGCTAAATATAAGAAACAATGAAAGTTAGCCGAAAGCTTAGAAGAAAATCGATACATAATTATCCAAATGTTGGAGAATTTTTGTCTTTATTTTCAACTGAAATTAAAGCCAAAATACGACGTTTAGAACGGCTCATGATTAAACATAATAGACATTCATTGTCTCTTATATTTAACAGCATATGTTTAGAAAATTACTTGCTCCCTCGATACACTATATATATATATATATATATATATATATATATAAGTAACGGTTACTAATGGATGTATGTTCTACAGTAGGATACTAACTTTGGAAAATGCTCAATACAAAAGTATATCATAAACATATAGTAATAATTATTAGTATAATAATATCAGCATGCTACAATTTAATAGCTATAAAGTTTCGTTGTTAAAACACCTTCATTAGGCAGTAAAATATGGTTAATTTGTTTTGTAATATATAAATAAAGATATTTAAAATAAATAATTAATAAATAAATGAAAATGAAAAAATAAAAACAAGGTTAACCAATGAAATGAATTAAGTGGAGTAAGAGATAATAAGACCTCAAAGAACGGTGTGCGTATGATTTTCTAGATATTAGTGTTAGTGAATGTTTCTCTGTGGAAATTAAACAAGAAGAAGAAAAAGATAAAGCAGATAAATAAATAAAAGGAAAAAAACAAAAAGAAAAACAGAGAGAGAGAGAGAGAGAGAGAATTCATACTTTTGGAAAGATAAAAGAAAAGAAAAACTCAAAACCAAGAGAAAGATAATTATAATGAACTGTGATATGAAAATATATACTTAAGTGGATTTGTTCAAAAGTAAAAATAATATAATGATAGTAATTTAAAAATTACCAGTTCAATAAGCTAATTCAAAAAAAATTATATGGTGATTATCATGAGTAAAAATAAAATAATGATACTAAATTACACAAATAGCCAGTACAATAAGTTTTTTTTTCAAGTTATAAGGGGATTTGTTCATAAGTGCAAATAAAAGAATAACAGTAATTAAAAAATTACCATTTGTTTATTTATTTTTAATCTCTTTATTATTAATCATTTCATCTCAAGCAAGGCATTTTACTGCCACTGTATCCCAGGGGGTCACATAGGGAAAATTGATGTGAAAGAGGGGTTAGTTATAGGAAATGTCAGGAGGAGGGTCTGTAACAGACGGATGAGAATACCCGATTAATGGGGGGGTGGAGTGGATGGAGAAAAGAGCTTGAGAGAATGGATGCAAGTTAGTGAGATAGGAGATATCTATTGAAATTACATATAAATTCCTAGAGATTGTAGCTGTCGGGGAAGCAAGTATATGGAAGGGAATTCCACAGGCGGGAAGTCCGAGAAAAGAAGCTGTTAGAGTAGAAATTGCGATTACATTTCATCGGTTTCACTGTAAAAGGGTGAGACCTACTTGCTAGTCTAGTGGCTCGTGTAAATTCATAACTAGAGGGCACCAGTGAGCTATGTTCATTGGAGCATAAACCGTGAAAGTATTTGTAGAAGAGACACAGGGAAGCAACGTCATACCGGTGAGAGAGCGACTGCAGCCGTGCTGCCAATTCGATATCGATAGCATTACAGATTCTCCGCTGGATTTTGTCCAGAATCCCGAGGTGAACAGCTGGGGGCACCTGACCAGATGTGGCAGCAGTATTCAATACACAGGCGGATGGTAGATTTATATATGTGCAGGATGGATTCAGACGGGAAAAACATCCTGGCCCTTCACAGTGAGCTGACTTTCTTAGACGCAGATTTAGCTATAGCTTCAATATAATCATATTCCACTTGAGTATTAGGCCAAGGAGGCGTAGTATTTTGCTTTCAGGGAGGCTATCCTGATCCATGCTAATGGGGTGGGGTAGGAGCGATTGTTTATGACGGTTAATAGATAGCAGGTTTGTTTTGGAAGCATTAAATTTTACAGAAATAATTAACCACAATTTACTGCCTAATGATGTTTATTAACACCAAAACTTTAAAGCTATTAGGTTGAAGTATACAATAATAATAATAATAATAATAATAATAATAATAATAATAATAATAATAATAATATACATATGGCATCTACGCATCGTTCATTCAGCAAAGAATTAAAACACTCTCAGCTATTGGGCGTGTATAATGATAATATACACGCTTAAAAGTCTGCCACCTTCTACTGAGCGCCCGAAGTTCAGAGGTAGAATCGCCGACTGACGCCAATTCGGTCGGCTTTCAATCCCGTGTAAAAAGCAATCGGTTGTCTAACCGTACTGATGAGCTGTGATACAGCGAAACAGATCTGTCTGCGGATGACTATATATATATATATATATATATATATATATATACTGTTAAACATAAGAGACAATGAATGTATATTATGTTTAATCATGAGCCGTTCTAAACGTCGTATTTTGGCTTTAATTTCAGTTGAAAATCAAGACAAAAATTCTCCAACATTTGTATAATTTATTTATTAATTTGGTTTTAAGCTTTCGGCTCACATGAGCCATCTTCAGAGAGGTTATTAAGACGGTAACACAATAACATGCACCATCAGCGACGATTTTATTTTGTGTTGACATAAAACTTCGCTAGGCAACGACAATAGTTACCAAAAATAACAAACGCAGTTCACAAATCAGAGATAGAGCGTATGTAAATATAAGAGAGTGAACATTGAAGTCAACACCCAAGGGCGACAGACTGTTTCATGCTAAGGACAATCATCAGGCCCTGATGATTTGCACTTAGCAGGAAACAGTCTGTCGCCACTGAGTGTTGACTTCAATGTTCACTCTTTATATATATATATATATATATATATATATATATATATAAATATATATAATGTATAAAGGCAGCAGATAATTTTTTAAACATATATTGTTAAATATAACAGACAATGAATGTTTATTATATATATATATATATATATATATATATATGTGCTTGTGTGTGTGTGCGTGTGTGTGTGTGTGTGTGTGTGTGGATGTATTTGGTAATTTTTCTTAAGAAGCAACATGTGATGCTGTTGGTTATTAACTGTTCTATTAAATTCAAAATATAAATTATATCAAACAAAAAAATATAATTCGAATAAGAAACAAAAGTTTCTCTATGTACAAAATTATAGACTGTTCCAAGAAATATATGAAGCTGTTCGTTTGCGACTTCAGGAAAAAGGTAAATCCCAATGATAATAAGTAAACATATATATTAAGAAAAACAGTCTAAATAATATTGGCTTATGAAAAGATCTCTTTCATATATATATATATATATGCTCTCTCCTAAATAACGTGATTGTAATATTAGATATTTCCTTATGAAGATACCTTCATCATTCAATGATCAAGAAGCTGTCGGGCAGCTTAACGTTGTGCAATGTTTGGCAAGACAGTCACCATTGATCGTGCAGCCAGTACCACCGTCAGTTGAAATTTATATGATCTTTCTGTTGAAAAAAATTCACCAGGAAAATTAGTTTCACAATACAGTAACCGTTATCACTCGTTTAAGTATTGATGGATGAAAAAGTGTATGACATTACTTCCACCTCAAATTTCATGTGCTCACCTTTTTAGTTGTTGCTACTGCTGGAAGTCAATGCAGTTTCTGTTATCTGGTACAGTTATTTATTTGTGATTCTGTCGCACCAGTTTACATTGTTCGAAGAAAGATGGTTTTCGTCAAAACCCTTAATTTTTAATTGTTCAACGCTACATTTAACGATTGATCTTAGAAAGCGTTATGGTGCAGCGGATATCGACCCGGAACGACAAATCGAAGAGCCGAGTTCGAATTCCAGTTGAATTCCTTGCATTCACTTACCCAGAAATAAAATTGGGAAGGGTTAAAATCCGTCTCTTCCATCCAGTTAAGGGTAAAATAATCGGACATATTGGGTTCTATAGCCTTTGCTGGCAACCGGTTTACCGCAGAAAGCAATGACAACTTACTGCGGGATAATCTTATACCCAGTCTGATCTTTCGAGACATGATCTCCCAAAGCGTGTATCACGTATGGTACTTAACTGATTCACTTAGAATGCGGTTATATCCAACTCACATTTTAGATATTTCTCAACGGATTTTAATCTGTGACCTTTTGAGACTATTTAAGAACATGACTCTGGTTTACAGATTTATGTTTTGGTTTTTCTGTGATAACGTAGCAAACTAAATCTGGCGCAGCCTATTCTATGCTGATGTTTATCATCTTTTATCAAAATTTGTTATAACGGATCCATACACCGAGATATCCATACACCGGGTCTTTAATATTTACGAATCCCTACTCCAATTTTTATGGGGAATTCATAAAGGAAATCTCGATCGGTTGGTTTGGAGTGTGGTATAGAATGTTTAATTAGTCTGTAGCCTTCTCTTCGCAACATTTCTTGTAAACAAAATATAAACGCAAATTTTACTCCTCAGCTTCTTTTCTCGCACTTCCTGCCTGTGGATTTCCTTTCCGTTTACTTGCTTCCCCGACAGTTACAATCTCCAAGAATTTAAATGTAAATTCAATAGTCATCTCCTATCACACTAACCTGCATCCTTTCTCTCATGCTCCTTTCTCCTTCCACTCCACTCTCATCAGTATTCTTATCCTTCTCTTACCCACTTCCGGACATTCCCTATAACCTGTCACTCTTTCTCATAACTTTCCTCCTATGTACCCCCCTGCAAAACAGTGACAGTAAAATGCCTTGCTTGGGGCGATATGATTATAAAAAAAAAATACAAAAACAAATTAAGAAACAACAGAAGAAACAAAAACCCTGACGAGTGATGACATCACAATAAGGCTTTCACGAAACTTCGAAGTGGGCATGACTGAATTAATATCGCTGAGTTAGAAACCTTTTCACAAAAAATTTGTGTGTGTTTGTGTTTGTGTGATACATTTAATTTTTCTATTGTCTGAAACCATTTTCTTATTAAACCAAGAGCACTTGAAAGAATTTGCCAAAAATTTGCCCAACATATTTTAAATAAATATTTATGTGTGAGGTTATATGTCAGCATTGTTTTTCTTTGGAGTCATTTTTTGCAAAGTATAGGCATTTCGTGAGTCAGTTTATGAGGCCGAGGTTTTTTGGTCTTTTTTTTTGTTTTTTAAACACTGCTCAATAAAATAAATATTGTAGAGATAATATAATCATGAATTATATACATATATCTCGCAATGCACTTTTAATTCATAATTATATGATTATATAGATAGTAACGTTGCTATTAGAATGATTTCTAAAAGTATTATATAAAGGTAAATACTTTAACACTGGGTTTAAATCTTTCTTTCAATTTCTTTATATATATATATATATATATATATATATATATATATATCCTTCTACCGACCGCCTATATATATATATATATATATATATATATATATATATCCTTCTACCGACAGCCTATATATATATATATATATATATATATATCCTTCTACCGACCGCCTATATATATATATATATATATCCTTCTACCGACTGCCTATATATATATATATATATATATATATATATATATATATATATATATATACTTGTACCGACCGCCTATAGCACAGACGTAGGATCACTCTTTTTTATAACTTTCATCTTATGTAACCCCCTGCACAACAGTGGCAGTAAAATGCCTTGCTTGGGGCGATATGAATATAAAGAAAAATGCGCAGGGTATAAGGAAACGGAATGAAAGAACCTGACATAAACTACAAGCAAAATGAATACATGTTAATCAGCAAAAAGAGGAACCCAAAATGGTCAATTACAGATATGGATATAATCAAATCAAGCAGATACTGAAATATAGATTCTTGGGAATTATTCTAACAAAGGACAACATGTGCGATACTAAGAACCGAAAACGTATTGGTATGGCCAATGATGCATTCCAATATTGAAAGATAGAAAAAAAGTTTGTTGCAAACAAAGGAGAGAGTACTAGATTGCTAAGTAATATCTGTCCTTCAATATGATAGAGAATGCTGGACAATCTCCTCAGAGATGAAGGAAAGATTTCCAGCAAACGAAATGTGGTTCTACAAAAGGATGCAGACTATACAAAGAAACATCTGAACAGCAACGAAGTTTTAGAAAAGATGGAAACGAAAAGGAAACTGGTACTTAACATCATGAAAAGACAGCTGATTTTTGGGGGCATTTAACAAGGAAAGAATGCTTAGAGAATCTGATACTCACAGTAAAGATAAATAGAAAAAAGAGACGGAATGAAAGAACCTAACATAAACTACAAGTAAACTGAATGCATGTTAATCAGCAAAAAGAGGAACCCAAAATGTCAATTACAGAGTGGATATAATCAAATCAAGCAGGTACTGAAATATAGATTCTTGGGAATTATTCTAACAAAGGACAACATGTGCGATACTAAGAACCGAAAACATATTGATATGGCCAATGATACATTCCAATAGTGAAAGACAGAAAAAAACGTGTGATATACCTGATGGGCTTAACCAAGTAAAAAGCAGAGCGATGTTTAAGAGAAACAACAGTTTGGCTTGTGTCAGAGTTAACAGATTCTTTACTAGATAAACAATATCCCATTCCCTTGCGTGTTTTTATGTTCAAAATCGAAATAAAAAAGGAACATTTATCCCCGTTACGTTACAATATCTACAAATTTCAAATATTGCTCACTCAGTTTATGATCAGTGATGTAATGAATATGTATGCATACAGCTTGATTCCCCACTTACAGTAATGCGATTGGCTGGTGTCAGCCATAAATACAAACGAAAGGCGAGAACGTATCGAAGTGTACGTCCATAGGTCTACCGCAGAGAGGTCTACACATCTTCGACTAGAGGACTATTGGTCTACGTCTATTGATTACGCCTACGTCTCAGGATACTGCATACGACGAGTCACGTCCACTACGTCTACGTACTACATGGTCCTATCCGGTTGGATTTGCCTAAACGGCTTGACTACCTCGAAAGATTTATATATATATAGCCCTTTTCAAGAAATATGTCAGTTTCTTTATCGAAAGATGGTAATAGCAAACCACCAAGTTATCATCGATGAGGTAGTATGTTTTCTTTTCTGCATATTCGGACCATTCTGTTTATTTCACCTTGAAGCAAACTGCTAACGGAGCGGCCGTGTTTATACTGTAACTAGCCTGATACTAGCGTATATGCTACCGGATGAACTGCTACACACGTTAAGAGTTATCGACAGGCTGTTTTAAAAGGTTTATTACTGCTTTATATCGAAAAATAAATTCGTTGATTTTCCATGCTGACACCATAGATGTTGAAAATTGATGAATCATCATGTATTTTGATCGAATATTTTGGCTTAGAATATCGTATCAGTGGGGAATAAACCATCACATATTTCTTAAATATGAGTCAATGCTTTTGAACAATAGGGTCCGGTCATCTGTTACTTTTTCAAAGTTTACTCTTGTTAACACAGTCCGGTGTTTCACAGACTCGAACAACGACCCTAAATCATTTACTGTTTCGTCAACACGTAAATACATTATGGGTTGTAGTTTGTCAATTCGAGGCTCCGAGGTCAGGTGTTATAGGTGTACTCTGAAATCAAAACCAACAGATGGGTAACTGGAAACAGGGCTATTACGTTTCTCAATAACAGTCTTGGAATTGAGCAAATGGCAAACATGAAGACAATAAACACGTGGTGAAAATGCATAATTTTTAATAATCGGATAGAAAATGTCTTCAAAGGAAGATGATCAGCACATTTATCATTTTTAACACAACTTTACTGGCTTTTTGTTTTTTCTCTGGAAGATGCAGCATCAACTAGTTTTCAAATGCCAATTACTACTGAGTTTTTATTTCGAAAAGCTTATCACCACATAATATTTTGACAGAATTCTGTCTTGTTTTGAGAATTGCAAAGAAATATTTTTCGTTATTATCAAGAATTTAATCTAACTGTGGACTATGAATATATGAGTCATGAATTGTTTTCAAAAATAAAATCTTTTTGAAGAACATCGTCTACAAAACCCTGATAATAATCGAAACTTTCAGGAAATAAAGAAAATAGACGAAATAGAAACGTCTGGCATAATTACCAAAATATATAATTTAAACAAGCATTTATTTATTTTTTGTCAAATTCTATGCCGATATTCACTGAAAAGATATTGCATATCTTTGTACGTGCGGATTAAAAAGGGCATGGCGTTTGAAAGACCTACAAGTAGGACAAGAATGTTCCGTTAAAAATCATTTAAAATGTTACGTTTTTATCTGAACTTCATAAAATGAATTCTAACACTGGGGAAAAGACTTTACTATTCCCAACTTCATTTAGTTCTGTCTCAGTTCCTTTAAATTCTCATTGTTTAAATTATTTATCTAGGCTTCTTATTCTATAAGAAAATAAATAATCAGGAATCTCTAGATCTTCCCATTCTTTGCAATTTAATAAACCTTTGTTTTTGAGATTTTTGCTAATCATGTTCTGTTAACCATTTACCAAAATTACGTAGACAGAATATAATCTCTTGACCTCTTTACTTAAATCTGTCTACCGAGTGTAAATGTCAATAAACGCAGATCTTCTAACAATCTTTTTCTTATTCTAAGTCGATGTGGTCCTTTTGTATCCATTATCCAAAATATCTCGTCATTGCTCACGTTTAGTTCATGGTATTTTCAGCAACCCTCTGTAGAAATACATTTCTGTTGATTTAAGTCTGTCTTTCATCTGTGAACAGATTGCCAATTAAGACATTATAAGGGAACTCATATTATATAACAGTCCAATAGTTTTTGTTTCTAACGAAGTTGCATTGTTTCTTTACTTAAGTTTTGGAAGGCATACTTCACCATTCAAACAATTCTTATGGTGTCAGTGTTGAATTGTCGATTCTCTGTTAGAACGCTTACCAGATGTTTACACTCTTTTACATGTCCGACTTTGGTGTCTCCATTTGGTAATTTCTATCTTCAGTCAATTAAGTGCCATACGTTATAAAAGCTTGGGTGATCATGTCTCGAAAGAGACATTGCTGACTAAGCAGAAGATTATCCCGCAGTAGATTGCCACTACTTTCTGCGGTAGAATGGTTGCCAGCCAAGGCTATATAACTCAGTCTGTCCTGTTATTTAACCCATAACTAAAGGAAGAGACGGATTAATACCTTTCCCAAGGGTATTTGTGCGTAAGTGAATGCGAGGAATTCAACTGGAATTTGAACTCGGTTCCCCGATTTCTCGTTCCGAGTCGATATCCGCTGCACCACAACGCACATCCAATTTCTATCTTAGGCTGTTCATTTTGCTAAAACGATATATCCTATTTATGTATAATCGATGTTTAGTCTTTTTTTCTCGCTTTCCTTTCCTACCATCTGTAAAGATTCTCTTTTTTTCCGTACCTGCTCTCAACAATATATCAAGTGCATATTTTATGTTCTGAAGGTTATGGCCATAGGCAATGGATCGAACTTCCCACTATAACGGTTAAATACACATGGTAAGAAAATAAATCCTTGTATTATACACCTTTCTATTTTTGTGTATTTACTGAATTTATTTTCTAACTGTATGCAGGAAGCTTTGTCTAGATAAAAGTTTTGGATTATTATAATCTTCTTCTGAAATAAATAAAGTCTTTATGACTGACTCAATCAAATACATTTGCATAGTCTATGAAAGGTAGCCATATATCTTAGCACACTTACGAAGCTTGTTACGAAAACATACTGATCAATTACATATAAAATCCTACATATTATTGCAATTAAGTAACCTTACTCTTCTAATCTTATTCACGGTCTAATTTTGATACACGCTCTAGTCATCAGAATTCAAATTTCCTTTGCAACCAGTTCCATACCAAAGTTAATTTCGTTTCTTTACAATCAAAGCCAATAGATTTATTTTATGATGCAAGCAGAAACCCACCATTTATAATTTCTCTCTTTTATAAATATTGCAGATTAGTGACATAATTGCAAATGATTGGTTGTTTTTGTTTTATGGCATATCAATCTCGCCGGGTCATTTATTGCCAACTAAATTTAATTTATTTATTGCTGGTAATACCTTTTTCTTTCAACAATTTATTGTTGTTTTTATATAAGTTTTGTGTCTAGTAATACTTTTTCTTTTTCGAGTACCAAGATTCATTGGTATTTGTTTTTAAGGGCAGCATCCCCAAGTCCTAACCTGTTATCTAACCCATGAATAGAGGAAAGCGACGGATTAATACCTTACCCAAGGGTACCAGTGTTTAAGTGAATGCAGGGTATTCAACTGGAATTCGAACTCGGCACATCGATTTCTCTTTCCTAGCCGATATCCACTGCACCACAACGCACATCCGTCACTAAACGCTTACAGCACCTGGTATTCCCAATTGGTCACCCATCCAAGTACTGACAAGGCTCAAAGTTACTTAACTTCGGTGATCGAGCGAAACCCGGTGTATTCAACATGATATTGCCGTAAACCAAATTACAAATGAAGAATACTGAATAATAAAAACCATATTATTTTAGCACACGTAACACGATCAAAATAGATAGCGTGTGGAGCTGGAAGAAAAATAAGGATAATTTCTCATCATTTACAATCCAGGCATCCAGGTTCTCATAGATCTGAGAATTCTGAAATGAACCCTTTATTAAATTTACATGGGTAAATATTTCGTTTACCTCCTCCAAAGATATCGCTTTGTTCTTATGTTTTACTTAGTACTAATCAGTTATTGCGAGCCGTTTCCATTACCAAACTCAAAAACTAAATTTACAATGCTGGACAATATCATCGAAAATGAGGACAAAACTTGAAGTAGCAGAAATCTGGTTCGACAGAAGGATGCTGCGGATATCGTGGAAGCAAGCAACGATGAGGTGTTTGAAAGAATGGCAACAAGAAGGAAATTAATACTGAGCATCAGGAAGAGATAACTGAAGTTCTTGGGACATGTAATAAGGAAGGAGAACTTGGAGAACCTGATACGGACAGGCCAGATAGAAGGAAAAAGAGAAAGAGGAAGGCAGCGGATAACATATTTGCAAGGCCTGATCAGATTCATGACAGAACGTGGTTGCGAGGTGTAACAAGAGCAAACATGGTAAGAGCCACAAGGGATATAGAGACGTGGAGAACCATGATCGCCTACGTCCTAAAGGGACAGGGCACATAGAAGAAGAAGGAGAATCAGTTAAAAAATCTATATTTATTCCGCTACACCATAATACTGTAGGACAATTTGCACTAGTGAACTTGGAGTCTTAAACCTAACGTGATTATAGATGTGTTGCTGCTGCTGTCTCTTTTGATTTGATTACTACTGCTTCTTATGCGGTCCAAGATTTGTTTGAACTTGTCTTTCTTTTATTATTAACCCTTGCAATAACGTATTTACTTTTCTATTTTACCGTATTTTACTATTCTAAGCTCACTAAAGAAGCCCCCATAACCTTTGATATGCGCTGATTGGCTAAAACATCTGAATGAAAATTTAAGATATCAAGACCAAAAAGGAAAACAATAGTTTTAATAGGAGTAATCTAAATAATGATAACTCCATAAACTTAATCACCCTATAGGTTACCAAGCCTGATAAACACCTGATAAAGGCCGGCAGATATGTTGGCCAAAACACTGTGATAATAATAGCAAATTTTAGGCCTATGGACTGCATATCAGTCAGTTAAGTGCCATACGTTAAACAGGCTTTGGCGATCATGTCTTGAATGGGATATGACTGACTGGGCAGAAGATTAACCCGCAGTAGGTTGCCATTGCTTTCTGCGGTAGAGTAGTTGCCAGCCAAGACTATAGAATCCAAACCACCCTGTTATTTAACCCATAATTGGAGGGAAGTGATGGATTAATATCTTTCACCAAGGGTATTTGCGCCTAAGTGAAAAATGAATTTAACTGGAATTCGAACTCGGCTTCTCAATTACTCGATCCGAGCCGATATTCACTGCACTAAAAAGCACATCCAGACTGCGTATTATTAGTCTAAATAATGATAACACCATAAAATTAATTCCGTATAGGTTAACCAGCTTGATAAACACCTGGTAAAGGCCGGAAACATAATGGCCAAAACACTGTGATAATAACAGCAAAGATTAGGATAATAGACTGAATATAATTAGTCTCAATAAATGATAACCTCTCTTCCCAGACATTCATACGGAAATAAAACGTTTTATTCGAAATTTCCTCTTGGTTACTCGTATCGGTATACCCCTGATCAAGACCGGAGAACAAATCAATCGAAACGTTCTGATAGCAGTAACAAAATTTAAGAAAACAGTCCGAAGGTATATAATGTAACTAATAACTCGCTATTTCATATTGCAAAAAAAAACATTCTTATTAACCTTTCCAAAACACTTAACAAACTAATTACTCCCTATCTTCCCGGTAAATATAGTATTAACTCCATGGACGAATTTTTACAGATTCTCCATTCCGTAAAACCTAATAATCAAATGATTGCATCTTTGGATGTCCAAAACTTATTCACAAATGTTCCCGTCCAGGAAACAATTGACATCATTATCCGTGATGTATACAACCATGCTACTCTCCCATCAATCAATATTAAACCCACTATATTAAAAAAACTATTATTAGCATGCACCACAAAAGTACCCTTTCACGATCCCTTAGGCAATATTTATACACAAATAGAT
The DNA here is from genome assembly GCA_037127315.1 of Ascarosepion bandense. Classification (NCBI taxonomy): domain Eukaryota; kingdom Metazoa; phylum Mollusca; class Cephalopoda; order Sepiida; family Sepiidae; genus Ascarosepion; species Ascarosepion bandense. The sequence goes on along the minus strand of JBBBDQ010001003.1, from coordinate 3,499,531 downwards.
GGTATTGCGATGGGATCTCCTTTAGGTCCCCTCTTTTCTAATTATTATATGGCAAATCTAGAAAATAAAATAATTAATGACAACAATAAACCCTCTATATATGTAAGATATATAGATGACATCTTTGTTTTAGCTAAGAATATCGATCAAATTAAATATCTTAAAAACAAATTTGAAAGTGACTCCGTCCTCAAATTTACATTAGAACTTAATATTAATAACAAACTCCCATTCCTTGATGTATTCATTGATTCTAGCACACATAAATTTACTACTTCTCTATATAGGAAACCAACTAGCATAAATTCGTGTCTTAATTATAATAGTGAATGCCCCTAACGATATAAGTTAGCTGTTATAAAAAACTTACTTCAACGCACACAAATGATATCTTCTTCTAAATCTATATTTTATAAAGAATTACACAACATTAAGCAAACACTAGTCAATAATGGATTTCCTAACTCCGTTATTGATCAACAAATTAAAATGTATCTCAACAAACTTAACAATAGCTCTAACAATAATGATAATATTAACAATAATGGTTTACATCAAAATAAACTTAACACTATTAACTTATACTATTGCAACCAAATACATAATAATTATAAACAAGATGAAAAAACTCTCAAAAACATAATACGTAGAAATGTTAAACCAGTCGAAAGTAATAATCAAATTAAACTCATTATATATTATAAAAAGTTTAAAACAATTGACCTCATAGTCTATAATAACCCAACAGGCACTAAACTAAATTCTTTACAAAAAACCAATGTAGTGTACCAATTTACATACCCATTCAGAGATTGCATCTCTGATACTAATCAAAAACCTAGTACATATATTGGTTTTACCACAACCACGCTCTCCCGTAGACTTACATGTCATCTTTCTGATCAGAGTACTATTAAACAACATTTCTCTGAAAAACATAAACATGTAGGTAATATCAGACAGATTTTGGTCAACAATACGGTGATCCTTATTCATACACACAGTAAGAGGAACCTGCAGATATTGCAGGCCATGTACATCAAATCAAAACAACCAACACTCAATAAAATCAACTTTAAAACAGGAAATAACATATTACATTGCATTTGACTAGATGGTTTTGTTTCATTTCGCGCTATCCCGCGGTGTGACGTCATAAAACCTCATCGCAAACTTAAGAACTGCGTTTATTATTTTTGGTAACTATTGCCGTTGCCAGGCGGAGTTTTATGTCAACACAAAATAAAATCGTCGGTGATGGTGGATTTTATAATATTTCAGTTTAAACTACCTCTCTGAAGATGGCTCATGTGAGCCGAAAGCTTAGAAGAAAACCAATAAATAATTATCCAAATGTTAGAGAATTTTTGTCTTTATTTTCAACTGAAATTAAAGCAAAAATACGACGTTTAGAACGGCTCATGATTAAACATAATAGACATTCATTGTCTCTTATATTTAATAGCATATGTCTAGAAAATTACTTGCTGCCTCGATATACTAAATATATATATATATATATTATCGAGTTTCTGCACTATTCTGCAACCTTGAATCTTCTGAATATCGTTTCTTATGTCTTTGTCTATGAGTGTATCAAATTTGATTAAAATCGAGCCACTATACCCGATTTTTTCGATTATCGATATTTATCGGGGGTACCTCGACACAAAACCAAGCTAAGAACACTCGCAGACGCTTATAGTACAACTGTGAAAATTTTCAAGAAAATCGGTTCAGCCGTTTCGGAATCTATAGGTAACGGACACACACACACACACACACACACACAGAGAAAATGTTCCATTTATAAATAAGTTTAGATTTTATAATTTTAACCAACAGTAACGCAAACTGGTAGCCCACTGATTGGCGAAAATCTGTTTTATTACTATTATCAATAACATTTACACAATATCAAATTATTTATTTATTATTCTTAAATATCTTTCAAACTCAAAACGGTAATTGTCTTTCATAGATTTTGCTTAAATTCTTATCAGCCGAGTCCACTGCCCAAAAATGATGTGTCTTAAGGGTAACTAAATCCGTCAGAATATCATAGCAGTATGAATCCCCGATGTGAATTGAACATATCTTCGAGGCAATCTTATTAACTACAATTTAACGACTAGGCCGCAATTTTCTGCGATATATTTCGATAGCTCACGGAAAATATTCATTGTAGGTCGTTCTCTTAAAATTAATGATGAGATAAATTCCTAAAAAAATGTCTTTTCTGTTAAATATCTCTTAGAAAGAAATATAGGAGGAAAATGTTTAGAAAGAACAGCTGTAGAAAGAACTGAACCGAGATGGACACAGAAAAGATAACAAAATAATATTACATTGCAGTATATATATATATATATATTCAGTATATATATATATATTAATAGAGGTTTCATTGAATAATATAGACAAGTTCTGTCTATTTATTTTGTGTAAGATCCGTTCGTATGATCTGATTACCTTGATAGTGTTGTCATGGAAAGACGACAAGAAATCGCAATAATTGTTGATTTTTCTATCAGGTCTGAGCTTTCGGCTTACATAAGATATATATATATATATATATATATATATATATATATATAGCAGTGCTATGAAAATTGACTAGCTTAGGTCGTCTGGTATTACACCACTGTTATGAATTTATTATTTCTGTAATTTTCTCTACGCTGAACTCTTTCAGGGCTACCAGCATCTCTATTACAATGCCGTCTGGTCCCGCTGCTTTCTTTCTATTCAGTTTGGCTATTGCCGAATCCACTTCCGATTTTAATATTTCCGGTTCGTCCTCATCTTTGTGTATTCTCGGTTGCTTTCTTTTGTCGTGGAAAAGATCCTTTATATATTCTTCCCATCGCTGGAGTATTTCATCTTCCTCCAATAAGATCGTTCCATCCTTGGATTTTATACATCCTATTGAGGAGCAGGTTTTTTGACCTGTCAGTTCTCTTTTTTCTTCATGCATGTCTGTTTTATTAGTCCTGCTCAATCTCTCTTCTTCTGCACATTTGTCGTTGAGCCATTCCACTTTAGTCTGTCTGCATTTGCTCTTTATTTCCTTGTGTAGTTCCCTGTACTCCATTCCATATCTTGATATCATTTCCTGTGCCCTATGTACCATCCCGAGAATTTCTTCAGCCATCCACTCGTTTTTTTTTTTTGTTGTTTTATTTTGTGTGTCTGATTTCCTTTTCGGAAATGTTGTTTATTGATATCACTATCTCTTCTTTTAATGAGTCTAATTTGGAGTTTCCTTTTCCAATTTGTTCTTCGTATTTGTTTTTCACGCTATTTAGTCAGTTGATATACGATTGAGCGATCATGTCTCGAAAGAGACATGACTGACAGGGCAGAAGATTAACGCGCAGTAGGTTGCCATTGCTTTTTTCGGTAGACTGGTTGCCAGCCAAAGCTATAGAACCCAATCTGTCCTGTTATTTAACCCATAACTGGAGAGAAGAGACGGATTAATACCTTTCTCAAGGGCATTTGTACGTTAGTTAATGCAAGGAATTCAACTGGAATTCGAACTCGACTCCCCGATTTCTCGTTTCGAGTCGATATCTACTGCACCACAACGCTATTAGTGAATTTTCTTTTACAGTTTGCGGTAATTCACGAGCGTTTTGTATTGCAGTCTTTTTGTTTCTTCATTCCCCGGAGTTTCACCCTTAGTTTGCTGATGACTGGATAGGTTTTGCATTGAACCACTGCATTTCTGTATTTCCTGTTTATGGTTATGTAGCCTATTTGGTTTTTCGTGTCGCCTCCCAGGCTTCTCTGTGTTCATAGACGTTGTGGGTGTTCTGGAAATTAGGTGTCAGTTATTACCTGGTCTTTTGCTGTGCACCATTGGGACCCATTTTCCTCTTTGTTCATTGCGGATTTCTAATACAAATTTGCCGGTTGTCTCGCCTTTCCTCTCTTTACTTAGCTTAGCATTCAAGTCACCCATTATAATTTTAACTTCTTGGCATTTGCACTGAGTCTTACCGTGTGAGAAAAATATATCATTTCTGTTTTTCTTTGTTTTTCCGTGGAATTTTGTTTTTTTCGTCTCACGATATTGAACCGAAAGAATGCTGAGGAACGAGCTGTGATGACATTTTCCAGTTTCTCTAAATTCCGATTTCACCGTTAAAAAAAAAAACGAAAAGACAAAATAATAATCGACTTGTAACTAAGCAGCTGCTTTTAAATCATACGCCATTTTGTTACTACTTTGCATGAACGAGAATATTCTCATTTCCTAATGCGCGTAGGTTAATTTCAGAAATATAATTCTAATTCAAAAAAGTAAAGTTTGAAGAAAATATTAGCCATTTATTTTCACATTCTAGGCGTAAACAAATACATAATGATATTTACTATTCAAGGAAAAATCGTATAATAATGACATATTACTTACTAGTCTATAGTCTGGAATACCCACCAGAATATACAGCCATAGACTCAACACCAAAACTTTCGCAGTTGTTGTTTCTGTAATAAGTAAGATTTACTGGGCGTATTTGCGAAACCTAATACTAAACGGTTTTGAATTCAGATTTGTCATTTTGTCAACAAAGGCTTATGAGTCTTCCCTTGATACACGAGATGGATTCCTACATTTGCCACTGTTCATGCCAGAGTCAATGCAAAAAACTCTGCCGGAATTTGAACTCGGAACTCCATTTCTACTTCCGTCAACGTTAACTTCCGCACTACGCACTCATTCTCAACAGTTAAGTCAGTTAAGTGCCATACGTGATACACGCTTGGGCGATCATGTCTCGAATGAGACATGACTGACTGGGCAGAAGATTATCCCGCAGTAGGTTGCCATTGCTTTCTGCAGTAGACTGATTGCCAGTCAAGGATATAGAACCCACTTATTTGACTCATAGCTAGAAAGGGAAGATATGTATTATATTATTATATAGTAATAAATGGGAGATCGGTTTATTACTTCATAACAATATAAAACTGATCCCCCACTTTATGCCCAGTGGAGACCTTAATCATTTGTTCAACTATTATATTCAGTTAGTCAGTTAAGTGCCACACGTGATACACGCTTGGACGATCATGTCTCGAAAGAGACATGACTGACTGGGCAGAAGATTATCCTGCACTAGGCTGCCATTGCTTTCTGCAGTAGACTGGTTGCCAGCAAATCTGTCCTGTTATTTAACACATAACTGGAAGAAATAGACGGATTAATAACTTTTCCTAAGGGTAGTGAATGCAATGAATTCAACTGGAATTCGAACTCGGTTCCCCGATTTCTCTTTCCGAGCCGATATGCACTGTACCACAACGCACATACGGTTATATTTCTCTACCTTATTCAACGGTTACATTTCTGTAAAAAATGCTCGAAGTTCTTAAATGAAGAAGTCTTTTTCCGTATATCTTCTGTTATATTCTTCTTTGCGTACTTTCAGAGTGTCGGTAATCATGGTTCTCCACAATTCGTGCGCTTTGAAGCCCTTACTGAGATTTGTCTTTTTTGCTATTCGTTCTTTTCTCTGTTCTGTCAGACATTTAAATAAATTCACTATTGCGGTTATTCACTTCTTTCCTTTGTCCCTTTTGCATTTAAATAGGTCTTATGAGTGTCAAATTCACCAGGCCCTAGAAATGCTAATTGTTTCTTTCACATTCTCTGTATTATCATCATTTTGTATTGATATTTTTATTCAAATTTCCTCGTTGCTTCCATCGTATTCTGTATGCATTTGTAGAAACAGATCTTTGTTCCCTGAATTATCTTTTCATCGTTTATTTTACATAAAATATTGGAAGTGTTTCATAGCAAATTCTATCTGTTTCTTAATACTTTCCTCAGCTTCTGAAAGGCATACATAATCCATGATTGTCACATCATCAGACAACATATATTTGTACATATAAATATATTCTCTCTGGATAAATACAAAAGAGATGGCGTCACTTTAAAATGACTCAGGAGTATATGGGATAATAACAGTTATTGTGCCCTATCTATTGCAATTGACTCTTTCTCCGCCAATATATACTAACCTGCGTGACTTCCGGGGACGCAGTCGTGAGGCAGTCTATTGGCAGTCAAGAGACAGTCGAGACGCAGTGCAACTAGACAGTTACACTTCTATTTGCTGATTGCTAACACTCTTACTTGTATATATGTTCTGTTATTCTAATACGCTGTTTGAACCGACTTTTTTCTTTCCGTGTCTTTCTTCCTGGCCCAAACAGACCACGACAAAATGGTGACGAAGATTCACCACAACAACAACAACCACAATAATAATAATAATGAAAATAATAATAAACAATTTTAGATTCTCGTAACGGATTCTTTTTCATCGATTGGCGACGAAAATACAAAAACAACAACAACAATAACAATAATAATAATAAAAATAATATTAACAATAGAAATAATAATAAACAATTATAAATTCCTGTCATGGATTTTTTTCATGGATTGGCGACGAAAATTCGAAAACAACAACAATAATAATAATAAAGATAAAAATAATAATAAACAATTTTAAATTCCCGTAATGGATTTTTTCAATAATATTATTGTTCTTGTTGTTTTCGTATTTTCGTCGCCAATCCATGAAAAAATCCATTATGGGAATTTTAAATTGTTTATTATTATTTCTATTGTTAATATTCTTCTTCTTCTTATTATTATAATATTAACAATAGAAATAATAATAAAGAATTTTAAATTCTCGTAACGGATTCTTTTTCATGGACTGGCGACGAAAATTCGAAAACAACAACAACAATAATAATAATAATAATAATAATAATAATAATAAACAATTTTAAATTCTCGTAATGGATTTTTTCATGGATTGTCGACGAAAATTCTAAAGCGACAACAATAATAATAATAAAAATAAAAATATTAAGAAACAATTTTAAATTCTTGTAATGGATTTTTTTCATGGATTGGCGACGAAAATTCGAAAAGAACAACAATAATAATAATGAAAATAAAAATAATAATAAGCAATTTTAAATTCTTGTAATGGATTTTTTTCATGGATTGGAATATGCAACAAACAAATCAAACACTGATTTGCTCGTTAAAATAAAATCCTAATGAATGTTGACTAATGAATGTTGACTAATGTTGATGTCACTGATTAAATATGAACTTGCAAAGCATATAACATATAACATATAAGTAATTATGTTACAGTAATAAAAAATAATATCTGCAAGAAAAAAAAATATTCTCAATTTCAATGAAATATTCGGTTTTTAAATGCACGTTCTAATTGACCGCTTCCTACAAGCCTGTATGGTTGTGAGACAAATATGAATCACATTTATACATTAGTGTGAAAATCTGAATGCTTGTGTAAGACTGTCTTCGAAAGAGAAACTTTCAGGAGATCAGCGCTATATTGGTGGACAGAGTAAACCTCTCATAGACCACCGGAAAATAGTCTTAAAACGGTGCGGTATCAATCCTGCAGAACTAGAAGTTAGAGCAACCAGTTGTAACAGCTACAGACCATATGCGGTCAGGCCATTAAAAAAAATTGAAACTAGCCGAACTCAAGAGCAGGAATTTTGACAGCAACAATGTCATGACCGAATGGTGCCTGGTACATGTACATCATTTTTCGGCATTCACTGTCTATCCTGTAGATAGCAATTTGCGTCCCAGGTTTGATCTTCGCAGCCATCAATGTCAAAAAAACTGTCATCGACCAGTGGAGCAGGCGTCATTGTCGTGGTCGACATACTCCATTTAGAATATCAGTTCATAGTACGGGTACAGTATAAAACTATTATTAAATCGGATTTCCTTGGTTTTTTTATCAGTCCTGCACCATTCGTTAATCTGGCCCATTCTATTCGGTGTTTAGACTCATACCCTCGAAACATGGCCGATTTTAATGCTGCTTTATCGACAGTGCCGTGGCATAATTCTCAAGCCTCTTGGCATTTGCAAACTTTAGTAATGCATCAGGCGCCGAGTAAAAAATGCAACCCCCTCTGAAAGAACTGCCTATTGGGGTGTCCGCTATAAAACTTGAGCTAGTATCATTGACAAAGAAACGGACTTCCCTGTTGGCGAGAATAAAATAACCACGTATCTTCTTCAGTTCTCTTTTTACTGCTTGTCCTTAAGTAGTCGGGATCATTTACTTAATGAGAACGATTCTTTATTTAGCTGCATTTTTTAAATCGTATCACCCCGAGCAAGACGTTAAAGCCACTGATGTGCAGGGTGCTACATAAGAGTAAAAAATCAGGGGGCTACATAAGAGTAAAAAAATTAGATAGGTGGAGAGTAAAGAGAAAGACGAACCAGTTAAAAAAGAGCAAGATATGATGACAGTTACAAAGGTGGAGAGAAAGAAATGGATATACAGTGTGGTGTGGAAAGAACTAGAGTTAAGTGGTTAAGAGATGAGTATTGACATAGCATTTAAATTCCTGGAGGTTGTAGCCGCCAGGAAAGCAAAAATATGGAAGCGAGTTCTACAGGCGGGAATTGCGAGAAAAGAAGCTGTATGAGTAGAATTGTCCTCTGCATTTGGTTGATCTAACTGCGAATGGGTGAGACCCAGTTGCCAGTCTGGTTGCACGAGTAAACACCTGTTGCAGGCGGCCGAGTGACTTAAGTTCGTTGGAGCAGAAGCCATGAAAGTATTTAGAGAACAGACAGAGGGAATCCACATTCCGTCAGTGGGGGAGTGGCTGGAGTCGAGCCGCCAAGTCGGTACCTATCAAATTACTGATTCTCCTTTGGAGCTTGTCAAGAACACTGAAATGAACAGCAGGGGCGCCTGAGCATATATGAGAGCAGTACTCTATGTACGGACGAATGGCATAGTATGTGCTTTTCCATGGGTACATACAGATTTGAATACCTAAACCAGTTTCCACCCAAAGCTATAAAATTCAGTTTGTCGTAATATTAACCCATAGCGGAGGTAGGAGAGAAAAACTGGATTCATTTCTTTCCGAAATGTAAATGAATGTAATGAACTGGACTGGCTGGATTTCCGATTCTTCAACATGAATCACAATATTTTTTTTTAAATGTGGCCCCTAATAAACACGCATAGAAATAAGAAATAAGTAAGAGTTCGATTCCCATTATTATAAAGGTAAATGTAATGAACTCAATCGGAATCCGAACTCGGGCTCCGGATTTCTTAACCCAAGCGGCAATCTGTTACTTTGCCACACTTCCTAATAAGTACATACAATAAAAAAGAAAGAAAAACTGGATTCGTACATTTCCCCACCCGAATATTAATCCATTATTGAACCGGGACATACATATGTTAATTAGACAGTTATTTACATATCACTAAACTAACTTTAAATGAAAATATTGTTGATTATAGTTCAGAGCTGGAATTCCGGTACAAAATAAAATCTCTTGCACTTCAGAAATAGCTAAAATGGAGTAGATCATTTTTGATGGCTATGAATGTTGTTAATCATTTTCCCTATAGTATAAAAAGACTAAATAAAAGACAGTGCGTTTTGATGTAGCGGATATCGACTCGGAACGAGAAATCGGAGAGCCGAGTTCGAACTCGAGTTGAATTCCTTGCATTCACTTACGCACAAATACTCTTTGGAAAGGTACTCTAGTTATAGGTTAAATAATAGAACATATTGGGTTCTATAGTCTTGGCTGATAACCAGTCCACAGAAAGGAATGGCATCCTATTGCGGGATAATCTTTTTCCCAGTCAGTCATGTCTCTTTCGAGACATGATCGCCCAAAGCGTGTAACACATATGGCACGTAACTGACTGGCTGACTGAATATAATAGTTGGAAACATGATTAAGTGTTCTACTGGTTATAAAGTGGGGGATCAGTTTCTTATTGTTATCAAGTAATAAACTGATCCCCACTAATTACTACTTAATATTATAATACATCTCTTCCCCCTCTAGCTATGAGTCAAATAATAGGACAGATTGAGTTCTTTAGCCTTGGCTGGCAACCAGTCTACCGCAGAAAGCAATGGCAACATACTGCGGAATAATCTTCTGCCCAGTCAGTCATGTCTCTTTCGAGACATGATCGTCCAAAGCTTGTATCACATATGACACTTAACTGACTGACTGAAATTTAAAAAAAAGTATTGATTTTCTTAGCTTATTCTATTCTGCTTTAAAATCGTCTGGATTCTGAAGGTTTCAATCATCGTCATTTATCCATCACACCCAATGGTGTATAGGGCTGCAACTTCTTGTTGCTGTAACAAACTGCTTTTTTACGGGGCAGGGTTGTTAGCCCTGCACCCAACCCCGAAACCCCGAAGACCGGTGGATCATTCTTGGTCCTTACGTTTACAGCAGCTGGTATTCCCAAATGGTCACCCATTTAAGAACTGACCAGGTTCGATGTTGCTTAACTTCAGTGAACGGACGGGAACCGGTGCATTCAACACGATATAGCCATAAGTGAATGTTTCAGTAATCATTTTTAATAATTGGTCAGAAAAAGTAAATGTCTGCTGAACAGCTATTTAATATCAATTCTTTTTGACGGCGGAAATGAAGGAGAAGATTTAAGGTAACAGAGATGTGGTTCTATAAGAATCCTGAGAATAACATGACCGGGACATGTGACCAACGATTAAGTTTTAGGAAGAATGGAAGCAGAAAGGACATTTGTACTGAATAAAAGATAGTTGAAATATCCTAGACAAACAAGAGGTTTGGGGAATATGACATTCACAAAACATACAAAAGTTATAAGTCAGTCAGTTTAAGTGCCATACGTGATACACGCTTCGGCGATTATGTCTCGTAAGTGACATGACTGACTGGGCAGAAGATTATCCCGCAGTAGGTTGCCATTGCTTTCTGCGGTAGACTAGTTGCCGACCAAGGTTATAGAACCCAATCTGTCCTGTTATTTAACCCATAACTGGAAGGAAGAGACGGATTAATACTTTTCCCAAGGGTATTTGCGCGTAAGTGAATGCAACGAATTTAGCTGGAATTCGAACTCGGCTCCGCGACTTCTCGTTCTGAGCCGATATCCACTGCACCACAGCAAATGAAATTACTGAGCAAAATCTATCACAAGAATCTATAAAGGAATATCGTTATAGGGACCGGGATGAAAATTAGAGGAACAAATATTGCATAGAGCTAAGGAAGACATTGTGGAGACCCTAATCTTCATTTCGTCATGACGAGACATGCTATAAAAAAATAAGAATAGAGTGGAATAGTTCGTTGTTTGGGGTATTGGTGCATTGCATTCCTTTACTTTTATTTGCAAAGATTTGTAATTGTAATTAATGTTTAAACTATTGACGTTAATTGCAGTGTTGTTTTCGTTTTTATTGTTATATTAACGACGTTTAGACCGTTGGAAACTGCGGCCTTCTACAGGAAATATACGCTAGAACAAAGACAATGAAGATGAGGACAACAGTTTGAACAATGTAAATATTGTAAATAATTGCAATAGCCCATCTCAGAGATAGAGGCATATTCTTAAAAATAACCTGAGAACGGCTGAAACGTCGAAAATATGGCAAGAAAGATGAGGAATAACGTCAGAACAATGTGAATTGTTACAATAGCGCATTTCATAAATATAGACATGAAATAAATGTTTTGCTAAACTCTGTCTTTTATATATACGACATATAAATATATCGCAGACTGGGTTGACAATGACAAATAATGATGTTATAAAAGAAAACAATCATATTGAATAGAAAAGCCATGGAGGAGACGTAATACGAAAACTGCTGTTGCTCAAAATTATATCGCAGACATTTGTGTGGAAATAAAGGGAAAATAAGCTATTTCCTTAAGACAGGTTTTTTAAAAATCGCTCACCAGCAAAACAGAGATGCCAAAACAAACTTATCTTCGTAAAATGACAGCATTTACGAGCATATTAGAACAGTACTTTCCTTAGGAAGAGCAACTGTCAGCTATACTATTTACAGAGATAAGAAGGAATAAAAACTATGAAAATAATTGCAAGTGCGTAACGCAAGGTTTTCACACGTGCGATTTTCCCAAACAATTTAATGGTTCGATTTTTCCTTCGGCAAAACATCACCGACACATATGGACATGTTCTTCTGCCTGTTTTTGATGGCTGCTTTAAGTGGGTAAAATTTCCACGCAATATTTTCCTCACTGTTTCGTCTTAAGTCCATTTTGCAATAACCCAAGGAACATTTTTGTTGTATCGATATTTTCATTTGTGTTACTTATATAAATTTTGGTAGCTTTCACATTCAGATATTGAGCGAGAAAACTTTCACTGGCGAAGAAATCCTGAATTTCATCGTAAAGAAATAACGATGTAGTGTTTGTGAAGTTTACTTATGGCAAGAGATGAAATTGGACGATTTATGAAAACGGGTATTTTTGAACATAAGAAAAATATGCCTGCTTAGATAATCAGTGTATCTATTAAATTCTAACCAGAGGCTTGTTATAAAATATATTAATAATAATGTGGACTAGATATAGCAGTAACAACAAATACTGAAAATGTATAAGATAAATATACAATATACTGTATTACTTAATTTCTAAACAATAGTGGCCGGAATATTTCGGGAAATAGAGATACTTGCAGATTATTCTCGGTTTAATAATCGATGCCTCCTTGACCAAATTAATCCGGACATCGTCCCTGAAATATTCTTCTAAAGTGGGAAGAGATGTGCGTTCTCTTTGGAAGAGTTATTTCGAACTGGACGGTATTTGCTGAAACACAGGGGTTTCCAAAACATCTTACACGGCAAAGAGAAATAAGAAACATATTTTGCGTGACAATTTTTCATTTTTATTTTGGTCTGAATAACAAACTTCTAAAAATAATGTATTTACAAAAATTTCTTTGGTTTCGATTCAAGTGTGAGCGTTTATTTAAACAATGCTATTTTACATTTTTGTGGCAAACGGTCGAAGGGGAAGTGTGGAAAAGGTTGGTCTACTTTGTCTATCTTACATCTATGTAAGATAGGCAACCAACGTGTCAGAACCAAAACCGAATGCCGGAAGACTTATTGCGGGTAATCTTGACTCCCGTAACCTCTTATCGTTCTAGCTCTTTCTGCAGTACCTAAATGTCGCTGCGGCATGACACGAAAATGGATACGTCCCACACCATCGAACTGATGTTGCAGGTGTTCTCTGTTGACTTTCCATTAAAGGAGGTGCATTTAAACAAAGCGGTGCTTGAAAGATCCTTTCTGTTTGAAAAAATGCCCCTCTTAAGAGAAAGTCTATCTACACTCCATACTGCCTTCCAGTTTTGGAAGTCTTTTCTTCTGAGATGAACGCTAGATTGAGAAGAAGAGATGTTTTTAGCCCAGACATTAGGTGAAGATTGGACTGAAATATGGGAGCAAATATGAACCCTGCCCACGAACCGAGATCCATTTTGCAATGCTGGTGTTGGAAAAATGACTCAAGAAATCTATTTATTACAATATTTTGAAAACGATTTCATAGACTAAACAAAAATTGTTTACATTTAACATGGCATAATCATATTTATACGTTTCATCGTTGAGTATGGTTGTATAGTCACTGCGCAAATGGGTACCAGAACAGTTCCTTATATATTTGTGTGCTTTGAGCAATTAGACCTGGCGATCAGGAAATATCGCACAGATGATGTCCTAACATTTCAGGTTCGCTTTTATTAGAGGCACATGGTTCTTTATCACATTTGTTTCTAATATTGTTGTGTAGTAGCTACCCTATTACGAGAAATACCCGAGCCGAGATAATAGGTTTGTCAGTGATGGCCCAATCATTGCATTTTCATTTTAATTTTAAAAAAAAGAAAAGATGTGTACTTCATTTAAATAAAAAAAACTTTATATTTCAATTTAAAAAATATTCGTAAATAAAATATTCCTATTATAATTAGGTGATGTGCGTTGTGGTGCAGTGGATATCGGCTCGGAACGAGAAATCTGGGAGCTGAGTTCGAATTTCAGTTGAATTCCTTGCATTCACTTACGCGCAAAGGTATTAATCCGTTTCTTCCCTTCAGTTATGGGTTACATAACAGAACAGATTGGATTCTATAGCCTTGGCTGGCAATCAGTCTACCGCAGAAAGATATGGCAACCTATTGCGGGATAATCTTCTGCCTAGTCAGTCATGTCCCTTTCGAGACATGATCGCCCAAAGCGTGTATTACTTATAATATTTAACTGACTAATTGAGACAAAGCTTTTTTACTATAATTAATAGGGCACCCCGACGTGGTGTAATGGTTAACAACTGAGTCATGAGTTTGATCCTAACTGGGTATCCTATACTTTCGGCCTTGTGGCACATCTAAGCGGTTCTTAAAAATCAACTGACTATAATTAAAAAAATAAAAACGTTGTACTTGAATGGAAAATGGAAATGTCCGTAGTTCGATTTATGGTAAAATTGTTTAATGTTTTAAAAAAATCATCGTACTTTAATTTTAAAAAAAATCATGCTTGAATTTTGTTGTGGTATCGCCCCTTTTGTACACAAGAATGAACCCGCCTGAGGTGTACATGTAATTCTGCCTATACAGAGATAGGCAGTTGTAAAAACCAGCTGGCATTTGCCTCTGTTATTACGACTATGACACTGTCAGCTCTCTACCTTCTGGTAGAGGGCGTTCTATGCTTCCGAGCAGAGACAATAACCCAGTCGTGGTTCCGCCGAAGGGTAGAATCACGACTGGGCAAAAATAGACAGACATTTTTTGGCCGGGCCATATAGCCCGGAAATCCCAGTCATAACTGACCATGTGTCACATGTTGCCCTTACTGGGAGGCACAACTAAATATAGTTGTAAAAACCAGCTGGCATTTTCATCTGTTATTACGACTATGACACTGTCAGCACTCTGCCTTCTGGTAGAGGGCGCTCTCTGCTTCCGAGCAGAGAGCAATAACCCAGGCTGGAAACTATTATTGCAAGCGATGCAAGCTCACACGGTGTGGGAGCGTGTATTCTACATAAACTGCAGGACGGCACAAGAAAACCGGTAGCCCACGCATCGAGAGCATTGCTACCGGCCGAAACAAACTACTCACAAATAGAAAAAGAAGCATTGGGAATATTTTTTGCCTTAAGACGCTTTCATAGATATGTATATGGAAGAGAATTTACGTTACAGACGGATCGTAAACCTCTCCTTACCATATTTGGATCAAAGAAAGGATTACCAGTATACACGGCAAACAGACTCCTGAGGTGGACTACAATATCACTAAACTACAACTCAAAATTAGAATTCATACCATCAAAAAAGTAGGACACGCAGATGGACTATCGAGAATGACACCTATAAAAATGAACCCTTAGAAGACTCGGTGATAGCGGCGCTGAGAGCCGAGGACGAAATTAGTAAAGAGTTAATTAATACGGTAAATGAATTCCTGGTGACACTACTAAGAAGAAAAGCAGAAACAGATGAATTCGTAAACCCTACAAAGCAAAAAATAGGAGATAAAGACACCAACTTGGCAGACATTTTTTCAATTTGTGATAATGTCATACTCTACAATGAAAGGGTGGTAATACCAAAATCCTTACAAAGGAGATTTTTAAAGGATATTCAATTTGAACATCCGGGAAAGAATTGCATAAAGGCACTCATGAGATGATGATAATATTGCGCAGATTATTGGTAGAAAAATGTAAGGGCTGCGCGGCGGCAGCAAAGTCACCACCTATCATATAGAAACCATGGCCAAAAGCGGACAAACCTTGGTCGAGAGTCCATGCGGACTACGCAGGACCCATCGACGGTTACTACTATTTAATAACGTTAGACAGTTTTAGTAAATGGCCTGAAGTTTTCAGGTATAAAAACCCAACAAGAGAAAACACTATAAACTTTTTATACGAGCTATTTTCTAGGTTTGATGTTGTAGATTGTTTAGTAACAGACAATGGTACGCAATTTACTTCAAGTGATTTTCAAGAATTTTGGGAGACGTACCAAATAAAACACATAAAAACATCACTTTATCAACCACGGTCGAACGGCTTAGCCGAAAGATTCAGGGATACTCTAAAGAGAGAGTTTAAAAAAGCTGGAGATACACCACCAGAGAGAGGGTTACAACAATTCCTACAAATATACCGAATGACACCTAACAGAAACACATCATCGGGACTTTCACCTGCTGAGGTGATGTTTGCGCGCAAGATTCGATCGGACTTCGATAAGTTAGTACCATGCAAAATCAAAACCCGAAATACACCTGTAATTACGAAAAGATCCTTCAAACTCGGCAAACGAGTGTACTTCAGAATATTTAAATATAACATGGCCCACTGGGAACCGGGAACAATTGTAAACAGAATAGGAAACGTGATGTACACTATAAAGGGAGAAAAATTTACGCATAGAAGGCACGTCAATCAAATACAAAAAATAGAGTGAAGTGCCAAGCTCCTCACCCTCACTATGGAAGAACTTTTTGAAGCCTTCGACATTCAGAGACCGAAAATTAATACAGAAATAAGAAGAACGAGCAGAAAACGAAAGTTGACGGAGCCATTAATTATAGATCCCAAGCGGAAAAAATACTAAATCCTTCTAAAAAAGAAGCTAGGGGGAGAGTGTTGTGGGATCGTCCCTTTTGTATACAAGAATGGACTTCCCTGAGGTGGACTGATAATCCTGCCTGTACAGAGATCTACTATGACACTGTCAGCTCTCTGCTTTCGAGTGGAGGGCGCTCTCTGCTTTCGAGCAGAGAGTACAAACCCAGTTGTGGTTCCGCCGAAGGGTAGAATCAATACTCGGTAATAATAGACATTTTTTGACCCGACTATATGGCCGGGAAGACCCATTATAAAATGACCTTGTGTCACATCTAACCTAGCGTGGGAAGGTTGGTAAATACCGTTGTAAAGCAGTTGACTTTGCTTCTATGACACTGTCAGCTCTCTGCCTTCGGGTAGACAGTGCTCATTGCTTCCGAGCAGAGAGCATTAAGACAGTCGGGGTTCAGCCGAATGGTAGAATCACGACTGGTGAAAAATAGACAGATATTTTTGGCCTGGCCTATATGGCCAGGAAGATCCACAATAAAAAGACCTTGTGTCACATCTCGCCTTACGTGGGGAGGTTTGTAAATATCGTTGTAAATCAGTTAGCATTTTTATCTGCTACTATGACACTGTCAGTTCTCTGCTTTCGGGTCGAGAGCGCTCTCTGCTTTCGAGCAGACAGCACTAATCCAGTTGTGGTTTCGCCGAAGGGTAGAATAACAACTGGAGAAAGATAGACAGATATTTTTGGCCTGGCTATATGGCCGGGAAGACCTACAGTAAAAAAGACCTTGTGTCATATCTCGCCTTACGTCAGAAGGTGGGTAAATACCGTTGTAAAGCAGTTGCACATTTGGTCAGTAAGTTTGTGCAGAGTTAATTGGAGTTATTTGGATATAGACTCATTACCCGGATATACTATCTTCACTGTAAGATTGTATATATTGATTTCTACTAATAGTATTCCTGAATTGACTAACCCGTGTTCTAATTTGTATATCTTGTTCAATATAACTGACATTTTCTATCTTCATATCTGTTTTTGTTCTTTATTATGTTGTGTGGTTTCTCACCCTGAATCCACAACAAATGTTAAAATAAAAACCCTTCGTACTACAGTTTAAAAAATAAACACTTTAATTTAGATATAAAATCTAGAATTTTAATTTAAGTATAAAACGCCATCCTTTTATTTTTAAATGAATTTTTCTATTTTAATATAAAGATAAAAACTCATCTTTTTATTTTTAAATAAAAACTTCGTACTCTAATTTAAATAAAAACATCGTGGTGTAGTCGTCGTAATATCTGTTCCCATAATTTTTCATTAATACAGGTATATAGTTAATACGTTGCTATATCTTGCGAAGCGAATATAATAATATAAAAAACATCGTCCGTCCATATACAGAGGTAGAATCTGCAAATATAATTCAGTGACGATGTCACGATGTGAAAACAGCAAATAAATATTAATGAAAATTGATTCGATAATTTGATGGCCTGAATTTTTCTCAACATAAGATTTCCATCCTGAACAAAAATTTAGTAATAGAAAGTTTCCCCATGAAAATGATATGCAGACCTTCATTTTTATTCTAGAGAAATCTTATGTTTAGAGTCGGAATATATTTGCAATACTGGGCATATAATAGAGTGTTTTGAGAATCTTGTCTCCATGGCTAATATTTTTGTTCGTGTATCACCATATTCTCCAACAGATAGTAATTTCAAAAACTCTTTATGGAAATGATTTCGTTCGGACTTTTGTCCTCATCTTTATTGACATATTTACGACGTTTAGGGCTTTGAATGCGCCGGACTTCTTCAATAGCTAGGAATTTCGAACCGAACTCTTCATTTTGATCATTGGGGTATATTGTTTTCATTTCATGTGCTATGCCACTTCCTGTAGTCAAGTAGTTATTTCCATTTAACTTAACACTCTAACTTATTTGTCCACCACTGCTGTAGCTAGGTATTGAACTCGCAACTCTTTGGTTCAATTCATTGGAATTAATCAAGGTATACTGGGCCATGTTACCTTGAGAATTATATACCCCAGAAATAAAGGTGTCGGTTCAAAAGTCTTAGCGCCTGAAGACGGCCGGAACATACAACGGCCAAAACATCATAAATATGGCAATAAAGGTATAGTCAAAAGTCCGAACAATGTAAATAAATTAAATACTACCTCATTTCAGAAGTATAGACAAATGATTCAGAGATTAGAATCCATTCGCTGAGTCAATTTTGCAATTATTTTAAATTTTCATATCTTTCTGTATATTGTGTGTATTTATATCTTCTCGGAGTGTAGTTGGTAGAAAAATTAATGACCACTTGGATCTGTTCTCCCAGCTGTTTCTCGTAGAACCCGGAACACTGCTATACTAGGGACTCCGTTTCCTGCGCACTGTAAGCAAACCGCTGTCTCCCTAACACCGGTGTAGCCTTCACGAGTTGCCAACAGTAAACTGCCTCCGAAACAGAAGTTGGCTCTTTTTATGTGTTTTTGGTCTCGAGCGAGAAACCGTAATTTCTCGTTTCTTAAAAGCCTCGCTTTCACCAATGACGCATGCGTCGTGTCATTCCAAAAACTGCCTTGCATGAGCTCGCCTCGAGGTTCCATTACGTCTACGAACGCACGTGCAGACAAACCGCCTTCTCTTGCTTCGGCGAGGTAAGTCTCCACCACATATGTAATAGTAATAAATGTTGCATATTTTTCAATTGTTTGAGGTTATACTGTTTTTCAATTTAATATTCACTGAATGCAGGCCCAAGAGCCTTTAAGTTAGAGCGTTGTGGATTGAGATGTATGAGATGAACGCAAGGGGAGGAAATAGCAATAGTACCATCCGAGAATACGAAGGACAGATAACTATTGATACAAATAAGCAGCTAGGTAGAAATGTGTTCTGATAAGTTCATCTGTTAAGTGTCATACGTGATACGCGCTTGGTCGATTATGTCACGAACGAGACATGGCTGATTGAGCTGAAGATTTTCCCGCTATAGGTTGCCACTACTTTATGCTGTAGACTGGTTGTCAACAAAAGCTATAGAACGTAATCTATCCTGCTATTTAACCCAAAGCTGGAGGTAGAGTTAATGGATTAATACTTTTCTCAATGTTATTTGCGCGTGAGAGAATCGAACACGGCTCTCTGGTTCTGAGCTGATATCCACTGCACCATAACGCACATCCTAATGATTAGAGAGGAAAGCAAACCGCTCACGGTATTCGAACATTGTTTTCATATTTCCATTTATTGTGCTTCTATTTTATTTTGCCCCGTTTTCATCTTCCTTAAAAAGATAATTTTTAGCGTTCTTTAAATTTTGTGCTTTTATTAAGGTCCTCAAAGTACAGCAGCAACTTTGTCTATTTTACTTAGGTAAGCTTAACTTAATTCCTAGACTGACGAGTAAAGATAAACAACCTAACCACTTCGTATTTCAATAACACCTTAAACACGTCAACTGTGTGTGTTTTCGCTTCTGTCAAGAAAAATAAACTGATTTGTAAATGCACAAACATCGTTGAATCCGATATTTATATATGGATAGATAACAGCTTATTCAAATATAAAAACGACATTTGATTTGTTTTAGTTTCAAATGATAATGTAAAAGTTAGATATAAAAGATTATCTCTATTTAGGCATTTTTCATTCAACATTTCATAGCAATGTCACGGGGCTTATTGAAAATACTTGTTTGGCATTGTTTTTACAAGTTTTCATTTGGAACACTACAGAAAGAATTTGAACAGACATTATAGGATCGACCTACTACTTTTTAAAAGTGATAAGGACTACAAATAACCTGAAAGAAAACCGAATGCATGGACATCAGTAAAAGAAAGCAGCCCAATATGCCAAATACTAAAATCAAGCAGTGATACTAAAATCAAGCAGTTACAAACATTAAAATACCTGGGAAGTGTTATAACAGAAGACGGAAAGTGCCACGCAGAGATCCAAAGGCGAATTGGCATGGTGAAGGAAGCATTCCAGAAATTGATTAAAGTATTAAGAAACAGGACAATTTCGCTAGAAACAAAGAAGAGAGTACTGGATTGCTATGTGATGTCAATTCATCAATATGGCAGTGAATGCTGGACAATATCATCGAAGATGAAGGAAAAAATTGAAGCAACTGGAATGTGGTTCTACAGAGGGATGCCGCGAATATCATGGATCAAACATGTGAGCAATGATGCGGTTTTGGAAAGGATAGAAACGAAAAGGAAATGAATACTGAGCATCTGGAAGAGACAGATGAAGTTTCTGGTACATGCAATACGGAGAACCTGATTCTACCAGGCCAGATAAAGGAAAAAAGAGACAGAGGAAATCCGCGGATAACATATTTGAAGGACCTAATCAGGTGGTTGATGGAACGAGGGTTGCATGGTGTAACAGGAGAAGGCGTGCTAAGAGCCACCAGGGATAGGGAGACGTGGAAAGCAATGATCGCCCTACGTCCTGAAGGGACAGGGCACATAGAAGAAGAAGAAATATTAGGCACACAAGAAACAGTTCCTGAAACAATCATTAACATACAACTTAAATATTGTCACAAACGTAATATAAATAAACCAATGAACAAATAAATACATAATCACAGGTTTTTATATGAGGAAATTTTAATTTTTTTTATGTCACCAAAGTTTATAACGAAATGTTAACTACATTGTAGCCAACAACTTTTTTTCGGTAATTTTAGATAGAACAAAGGCTTCCGCTTGCATGACGTTGAAACACTGCTGTCTGGAGGATCACCGAAGTTAAGCAATGTCGAGCCTGGCCATTACCTAAATGAGTCAACGTATGAGAATACTAGATTATGTAATTTAATGCCTTTGCGGACATATCATATTGAAACATCGGTTCCTGTACGATATCAATGTCTAACCTGAAAACAGAGAGACGACTTCAAATTCCAGTTGGGTTCGATATATTCTCTTCCGGGCAAATACTCTGGGGAAATGTATCTATTCCCCTCCAAGCTATGGGTTAATAAGAAAGACTTGTACCACTAATAACATTATAATCTAAAAAAGATTCTTGCAATTTAATAAAATATATATTTTAGCTATAAATAAACTACAAAAGGTTGATAATCTCTGGTAAAGGAAATCAGTCTCCCATTTTTAAGGTATTTCTTTCTTGTGTACCTAGTTAATGTGAATTGATGATTTCCAAGCCTGTACCCGGCTTTCTCATTTGTTATGATCCAAGTCAAGATTCCCAACCTCCCCGGTTTGTTTTTGATCTCATTTTATCTTGACTGGGTCAGGTTTTGATTTTTTCCTTCCTTATTTATTTTATCCTCCCCCACTTCCTTAGTGAGTGTGCTTTTTGATTTCGCCGCTTGGCGGAATACAGCAGCCACTCTTTTTTGTGGGTTGGATGGGTCTTACTAACATTCGTTTATTTTATTTTTAAAATTATATTGTATTTTAGTTCGTTTTTTTTTTTTGGTATTTCCTACCCCTACCCTCCCTCATTTTATTATCATTGCATCTTTTAAATATATATTTTATATTAGTGTAAATAGTAGCATTTTTATATCATGGTTTGTTTTCCCCTTTTTTAGGTGCCTTTTGTAAATATGTGATATTGTGGTGTGTGAAGGATTGGGAGGTGATGGACGGGTTCTTGTGGTGAATGTGCAAATTGTTAATGAGTAATAGGGTCATGATAGTGTTTAGCTAGGTATAGGATATTTAATGTGTACCAACTTCCACCCACACCCTTTTCGGCCTTGTGTCGTAATTTTTGAATATTTATACAGAAATAAATCGTGTAAACGAATCAGTCAAATATTTACAAGGTACGATCTTAGGTGAAAGAAAAATAGACCGAGAAATGGGCTGACAACGTCTCTTTTTGGAACGTAAGATACTTCTTAGAGACTCAAACACTGGAATGCGTAGATGCAGCTAGGCTGCTGAATGATTGTTTTATTCTTATAGACTTCGTATGAAGCAGAGACAAACCGATGGAAAAATGTTCTGAAAACATCAGTGAGTAGACCGGAAGATCATTCATAGCGAGTTATATGGAGAAAGCTAGCCAGGGGCTCTGCTGAACTGTCGCCCAACACCCACACCGAGACACCACTTTTTTGTAATGAATGTATCTTTATTCGATAGATATTTTACTGAATAAGTGTAGCTCAAGGATTTTTGATTCACTTACCAAATAAAGAACAGTCGATGCTACTCAAATGAGAATCGCTTATGCATCCTAACACAGCCGGACAAACGTGACAGAAAGTGGCATTTTGATTACTATTCATAGAAATATTTAAAATAGGTTGATGTTTCTCGTAAGCGCAATTATTCGAAGGCTTAGACTACAGAATAAATTATTCCTTCAACTTCAGAAATTATAATCATCACTGCAAGGAAAATATCCGGTGACAAATCACATAATATATTTCAGAAGTCCGAAAACGCAAAAAAGCCTTGCTTCTCATTTATAGAGAAATATATTGTTGTTAAATTTCATTCTTCCTTAAAGCAGGAATGAATACGAAATTCAAATCATAAAAAATTATTGCTATTTTAACGATTTACTGTTGACGAAGTAACGGCTGCCTATATAGATATTAAATGATGTTTAGCAGGTAAGTAAAGAAAAAAGAATTTTAACCACGGAGCTTATCATTATCTTTGACAGAACTTTTTCATTAGACACATTATACACAGATATAGTTGAGGAACATCAACTGAAAGAGGTGATGTTTACGAATTTTGAAAATCTTTCCAAGAGGCAACAGATATGACAGATATATTCACCAAATTGAGGCTGAAGTCGAATGAGATGCCGACCCATGACATATATGAACATATCAAGTGTTGATCAGCCAATACTTTTTGATAAATACAACAAAAACAAGTCAATGAAAATAAATATAATACAATCATTTCCAGTAATTTTTTTATATTTTAATTATTTATTTAGTTAAGCTTACGAGCATAAGAATATTGAATTATGTTAGAATGAGTCAGTTACATTTTCACCAAGTCTTAAATATTTAATTTTAAATAATTTGACATCAATGTCCGAAACTTGTTAAAATATTATTTTTTTAAATCTTTAAAATTCTAGTAGGGGTCAGTCAGTTAAGTGCCATGCGCGATACACGCTTTGGGAGATCATGTCTCGAAAGAGACACGACTGACTGGGCAGAAGATTATCCCGCAGTATGTTGCCATTGCTTTCTGCGGTAGACTGGTTGCCGACCAAGGCTATAGAACCCAATCTGTCCTATTATTTAACCCATAACTGGAGGAAAGAGACGGATTAATACCTTTCCCAAGGGTATTTGCGCGTAAGTGAATGCAAGGAATTCAACTGGAATTCGAACTCGGTTCCCCGATTTCTCGTTCCGGAGGGGTATATCGTTCAATTAGTTGCTCCCACCTGATCCTTGTCGGTACATTTCTAACTGTTGCTCTCTGCATCCTTATCTCTCGTTAAAGAAAAATTAAATATGTATTGGTTATAAAATCACTGTTTGCCAATCCAACCTATAGAATTAGAATACAAACTGAAAAAGCGAAACTGTTTTGCTGCAAGTTTCACCTTCTCAGTAAAGCTTCAAATTTTGAAACTGGATTTAGTGTAAAAAGTGTCAGGACTTAAGTTGTAACTAATTAACAAGAACCCCTTTCTATTAACGTCTCATAAATACATAATCCACTACAGCATTTCTTCCAAGACACAGGTAGGTACACAAGTTTACATTATTTTTTATGTACATGTGACGTCTCAAGAAAACGGCTAACCCACTCCAAGTATTCGTGAGTGAGGCAGGATGTTGACAACCCGGTAAGAAGAAAAGCAAGACCTACAGAAAGGGCAAAATCTTAAGAAACAAACGGCCAGTTAAATAGAGGCTGTGTCTCGATAAATCTTCGTGGAGGATGTAACAGGAAACCACTTCAATATCAGTCCCTAGAAAAATCATGGTCGTTATAAATAAATATATAAAACCTAACGGCGTGTATGTGGTGTTAATTTATTCCTCTCCCTGTAAGGACTGATATATGCAACAGGCCTCACGTAAATATCAACCAGCGACTGTTAGCTCCAACGGCGTAAAGGGGACACAATTCTTTGGAGCTGGTCTCTCGCCCGGGAAAAAACAACAT
Source organism: Ascarosepion bandense (assembly GCA_037127315.1). NCBI lineage: Eukaryota > Metazoa > Mollusca > Cephalopoda > Sepiida > Sepiidae > Ascarosepion > Ascarosepion bandense. The sequence continues at coordinate 3,474,830 of JBBBDQ010001003.1, read as the reverse complement.
AAGCAACAGCTGGAGAATGTTAAGCAGGAGATAAGCAGATTGAATATCAGTATTCTGAGAATGTGTGAATCTAGATTGCCAAACAATGAAAATTTCCTCAGTGGTAAACATCGGATAATATACACACGCGGCAAGAGTAGTGAGAAAGGAGTCGGGTTGATACTGAGCATAGACATGAAGAACTGTGTCTTAGGATACTGACAAATAACTGAAAAAATCCTACTAGTCAAACTGAAAGAAAATCCCTTTAACATTGCGGCTATAATAATGAATCAGCCGACAATATATGGCACTGAGGTGGTAATAAAATATTTCTAATCCACACTGGATAGCGTCAAGGCTTAGTGTAATTCGCTAGAAATTAGAATTATCATGGAAGACCTGAATGTCAGAGTAGATAAGAAGAGGGAAAGGGTAACGGTTGGCAAATTAGGATTAGGAATCAACAATGACCGAGGCCAAAATGTGTACAATGGTTCACAGGCAATGACCAGGAAATAACCAACATCTGATTTCAAGAAAACTCGTGACGACTATGGACATGGAGAAGCACAGGAGCTGACAAGAAAAAACAAACTGATTACATCATGGTAAACAAGTGATTCAAAATTGAAGTTGTTTATTGTAAAACTGATCCAAGTGCCGACTGGGGAAGCGAACACCGCCCGGTTGTATGCTAACTAAGGGTGAAGCGACAGACAATGAAGAAGCCTAGTGCAGCAACTAGACAGCAATACAAACGCTCGTGAATGAGCTCAACACACAGGAAATATACACGAATAGCCTGTAAATATATATACAAGAGACAAATTAGAAACGGAAGATCAAAATCTGGCGTACTAAACGAAACATTAGTGACATCGGTCAACGCCGTCATCCCAAAAGAAAACTGAACTAGAAGAAAGAACGAGAAGAAAATGATAATCTGAAATTTTATATTCTCAAAATTTCAGGTTTTAGAACTATAGCCTTCAACTGGGTTTCATTGATATATTTTGAGCTTTGAACATATTGTCTGAATCCAAATAGAAAATGAACTGAGCATACAAAAACTGAAAGGAACGTAAGATAAATATGTGTCCTTCAGGATTGATTTAATCTTCGCGACGAGGCGATCTTAGGGTACTAGGAATTCTATCAGGATGTATCATTTTTGGGCACAAAAAATTAGAACCTGAAGCTATCAGTAGTTATGGCAGCCACAAAGAAAATTGAAAAATATTCTTAGTAAAAGAAGGCAAAAAAGAAAGAAAGGACTCACAATTCATCATGAGATGATAGAATATATAGTCGTTAGTAATGGGCGCAACCTAATACCCGAGTTGTCAAATTAAAATTTTACAGACGTTATGTTTCTAGGAAGTGTAGTACCGAAACCTTATATAGCATTCTTCTTCTTTTATTAGCCACATCCATTAAGGACGTAGGCGATCATGTCCCTTAATATCTTATTGTCTATTGTAGTCCTTAATATGTTATGAATTGTTACGCGCAGTTTTCTACTACCTCGTATTCCCTTTATCGTTTCCGTGAGTATTAGATTCACCAAGCCCTCTTTCCTCATTACGTGTCCAAGAAATTTCAATTCTCTCTTCTTGGTTGTTAAGTATACTTTTACATTTTGTTTCAGTTCTCTCGTCGTTGCTCCCATGTTTGGCCCATCGTCTACCCAGCATCCTTCTGTAGAACCTTATTTCTGTTACTTTGAGTCTCTCCTACATCTTTGAGAAAATTGTCTATAGATAAATATCCGCTCCAGAATATAATCATAATGATAAAAGACAGAAATATTTAATTACAAACAGTGATAAGAGTTCTCAAAAATTTTTTTTAATACTTTGTCATGAATTCTGAACAATTTTCCTCCAGAAGTGACAGTTTTGCTTAACTGAAATGTGATTCTATAAAGAATACTAAGACTACCGTTAACGAAAGTTTTAATGGGCAAGAAAAGCATATTTTTGCTTTTAGGATCAGATATTCTGAAAACTCTAGAAGTTATGCCATGATTCATCATCGGAGGCTACAATTTAAACAATATAAGGTACGCAGATGATACAGTCTGGTAGCGGACACAGAAAGAAAACTACAAGACCCCTTACAGAAGGTAGCTGAAGAGAGTGACAAGAAAGGACTACAAATAAACTGCAAGAAAACCGAATGCATGGTCATTAGCAAAAAAGGGAAACCCAAAATACCAATTACAGGTACAGAAATTTAAATATCTAGGAAGTATTCTAAAAGAAAACGGAAAGTGCGACATAGAGATCCGAAGACGAATCAGCATGGCGAAGGAAGCATTCCAGAAGTTGAGTAAAGTATTAAGAAACAGGACAATTTCATTAGAAAAAAAAAGAGAGAGTACTAGATTGCTATGTGATGTCGGTTCTTCAATATGGCAGTGAATGTTGGGCAATATCTTCGAAGATGACGGAAAGACTTGAAGCAGCTAAAATGTGATTCTACAGAAGGATGCTGAGGATATCATGGACTGAACATGTGAGCAATGACGAGGTTATGGAAAGGATGGAAACGAATAGGAAATTAATACTGAGCATCAGGAAGAGACAACTAAAGTTTTAGGACATACAATGAGGAAGGAGGGCTTCGGGAACCTGGTACTATCAGGCCAGGTAGAGGGGAAAAAGGAGACAGGAGAAAGCCGCGGATAACATATTTAAAGGACCTGCTCAGATACATGACGGAACGAGGGTTGCACGGTGAATAAGAGAACGCGTGCTAAGATCCACTTGAGATATGGAGATTTGGAAAGCCATGATTGCCTACGTCCTGAAAGGACATGGCACATAAAAGAAGAAGAAGAGAGAGTTGATATTTTTGGAACACATCTGAGGAAAAATGGGCTTGGAGAAATTGACACTCCTAACAGATACTGAAGGGCAGGAATAAGAAGGAAAAACGAGTTACCCGTGTAACAAACACTGAGAGTAATAGACACACATTATCCTTAACGCAAAGGGATAGGGAATTGCGGACAGCCATAATCGCCTCGGGAAGAGATATGTCATATAAAAAAATGTGAAGAAAATAGTTCTTACTTCGCAACAATTAGAAACTTCTCTTTAGTCTATTTATCGATTTTCGGTTTTCTAATAATCAAGTAAATTTTATGAGTTTTCAATATAACCCAGCCGAGGAATTGAAATTAAACAGCAAGGAATTTTATATTTAAGAAAGAATAAAATAAATATTGGTATGGGTACAGGGGTCCCGTAATAAAGGAAGTACCTATCTGGCACGCTGCAGGTTTGGCTGGATGGCCATCACTGGCCCTTTGCTATCTTCTAAATCTCTCAATTAACGGCCCCAAGTTGGCAAGTAGGCGATCTAAACTTACGCGAAGTGGGGATGTTAACACAGTACTAGTAGACGAAGGAAGTTCGCACCGCAGGTCACCAGCCAGGGCGGAAGATTCCTTATAACGACCACGTGTTCGTGACCGAAGGATGTTGCTAATTCGAAAGACATCGAATGCGACAGGCTAAAACGCCCAAAATATGCCACATGGTGATTACAACAAGAAACCATTTGCGGAGACCGCAAAATATGAAGGAAACTGGTGGATATCTCAGCTTATCGGCGCCTTAACGACTCCTTCTGGGGTTAAGAGCAAAATCGAAGCGAAACAGAATTTCTGAATGTAATTTAATGTGGTTTATATCAATGCATATGCGAAAATTCCATTACATGGATATTTTTTAAGTAATAATTTTTCCTTTTATTACTGCTGATTTTTATCACAACTCCCACTAGTATGTGTAAAACCGGTAACCCAAAATATATTTGCATTAGAATTTGAATCGGTAAAGTTGCTAGGCGAAATTTCTGTAGAATTTTCTTTTTATAAATGTTCCAAAATTGACAAGAGGTTGTTAACTTCCTCCCCAAATCGATTTAGTGAATGAATGAAGGTAAATTCTTCCGGTCTTAAATATATATCGTCTATACCCTGGAAGATTTGCGGTTCACAGAAACCATAAAAACGTATCGGATTAAAAAACACAAAACGGAAAGGACATTCAACTATTTCTTTATACCAGCGTTCAAAACGATGAAATGATTTTTTGTTCAGTGATAAAGTCAAAATTAAATATACACAGAAAGCAGATTCAAAAATGTCTTGCAAAACAATCCGATGTTTAGAATTGCGTTTAAATTTGCTAAAGGACGGAAAAAGTGCAATATGAAAATCCGAAGGCGTATTGGGATGGCCAAGGATGCATTCCAGAAGATGAGTAACCTATAAAGAGACCGGAAAATTTAGCTGAAATTAAAGAAGATGATACGAGATTGTTATGTGATGTCTGTCCCTCAATATGGCAGCAAAATAGTGGACAATTTCATTAAAGATGAAAGAGAGATTTGAAGCAAGCAAAATGTGTTTTTACAGAAGGATGCTGAGAATACAATAGACGGATCACACGAGCAATGACGATGTTTTGAAGAAGATGGACACAAAAATGACACTAATACTTAACATCAGGAAAAGACAACTGAGATTTTTGGGACATGTACTGAAGAAGGTGAGCTTGGAGAACCTGATACTCACGAGACGGATGTAGGATAAGAGGGATGGAAAGCATCACCTGACATACTTGATTGACTTGAACAGATGGATGGGGCCGCAGGGATTGAGTAGAATAACAAGAGAAAGGTTATTAAGAGCGACAAGCGATAGGAAGAAGTGGAGGGATATGATCCTCTAGGTCATAAGGGAAAAGTTTCTGTTCTCATCATTGACTCATTACAGAAATTAAACAATTATCTACATAAAAATATGAGATTTGTATTAATGCACTGAAACAAAAATTATTTTTCATTCACAACTAGAATTAATGTCGACCTAAGGATGTTTGGTTTTTGTTCTCTGTCAGATCATAAATCTTCTTGTCACCATGATTCGCTAACTCTTTTGCGCTGACCTCCCTACTGCCGTCGTTCTGATGGCCGGCTTTGATATTCTGCCTTTCTTTTAATAACGATGTGTGGCTTTATCGCTCTGTCCCTCTTTTTGACAGTTTAACAAACGGCTCGTCACCCACCAAGAGACGACTTGTAACTGATTAACTAGAGCAAGATCTGGACGTATAAACCTGCGACCGAAAGTCTCTACCTTCTGGTTGAATGACACTTGATCCAGAACGTTTTTATTTGTTTGTTTCACTTCGTTTCTGTGTTCGTTTTGATGTATTTAACTTTTGCAATTGTCTTTTTTGTTCCTTATTCATTTGTATATATATATATATATATATATATATATATATATATATATATATATATATATATATCATGAGGTACAAGTGTGTGTCGTACGTTTTTTGAAAAGTCATTAGCTCGATTTATTTTTGAGAATCTGAACAGATATTCTGTGTGCCAAATTAAAACGATAACCGTGTATATATCTTTACCTACTAACCCTGCACATCTAATTTATGTCGAAGTTCTAAGCCACAAAACGACATTATTAATTAGATATTTAAAAGTTGCATCTAGTTTAATTTTAAATCAGTTTGGAGGCATGCCTTCCGGGTGCCAAAGAATGTCTTTTGTGACAGTAAAACAAATTTGATTTTAAGATCAAAATTGATTTAATCAATAAGTGTAGTTTTTTGTAAATAAACAGTAGTTTCATTTTTCATTCGACTAAAAGAAAAAAATTCAAGGAATTTCAATTGAATAATTTTAAATCACCTAATCCAGACATTAAGAAAGACACTATTTTGACAGTCAGTCTTTACTGTTTGCTACAATGATCAAAATGATGAGGTCATGTCTACTTGAGAAATATACGTTTGCATATGTGAGATAGGGAGGTTGGGAAGGTGATCCTTGTAGATAGGAGGCAGAAAATCTGCAGCCATGATTTCTAACGATGTTTTCAAGAACTTAATTAAAATATACATGAAAGATAGAATGAGGAATTCAATATCTAAATGTTTTTTTCAGATCCGAAATAATCTGAAAGAAACAAAACCGAAGCAAAATCATCTCGTTTCTAATTTACTATTTCTGACGCTAAATTGTGTAACGAGTGTCTTTTTCATAAGTAAGGCTATATCATCATATATATGCATATTTATAGTTCTGAGTTTACGTACTTTGCTTTCATTTGTCTATGTGTTCTTTTGAATACTCTACTGGGTTTATTTTTGCCAAGGTACGTTGTAGAATATACCATAAAGTAAATACACGAAACTTTAGGAATGATAGCAAAGCATCAATTGTTTATTTTGCAAGAGTTACTAAAAAAATATTTTAAAAAAATAATGCATTAATCATCTATTTAAATTCCAATTTGGATATTTGAAATGGATGAATAACAGTTTTATACAATAGTTTTGCCAGTCATCGTAGATTTTAAAGTCACTAAGGCCTTTTTATTTATTTATTTTTTTGTGTGTGGTAATTTATAATCTTCAAAACATTATCGTAGAAATTTATATATATATATATATAGAGAGAGAGAGAGATAGAGAGAGAGAGAGAGGGTAAAGTGTATTTTGGTATCAATACCACTTTAATTCTGGTCCCATTGAACAAGACTGTCAAAGGACATTTGTAAATTTTTTGATTATGTTTTTAGTGTATGCAAGCGAAAGTTTTCTTTTCTAGACGTAATGAAAGCAATGGGATTGTTGTAAATGATTACAGCTAAGTTGTTAGACATTTTTAAAGTTATATTTATTTATATTTGTTTTTGTTATGCTACTAAAATAAATGTTTTTTATGTGCTAGTGTAGACGATATAAAATTTACTGAAATTGGACATCCGAGTTCGAATTCCAGTTGAATTTCTTCCATTCACTGAAGCGAAAATACCCTTTGGAAAGGTATTAATCCGTCTTTTCCCTCCAGATATGGGTTAAAAAATAGGACAGATTGGGTTCTACAGCTTTGGTGGGCAACTAGTCTACCGCAGAAACCAATGTTAACCTACTGCGTGATAATCTTCTGTGCAGTAAGTCATGTCTCTTTCAAGACATGATCGCCCAAGCGTGTATCATATATGGCACTTAACTGACTAACTTAATATAATGGTTGACTACTGGGCATAAAGTGGGGGATCAGTTAGATATTGTTATGAAGTAATAAATTGATTTCCCACTAATTACGAATTAATAATATAATCTATCTCTTCTCCCGCTAGCTATGAGTCAAATAACAGAACAGATTGGGTTCTATAGCCTGGGCTAGCAAACAGTCTACCGCAGAACGCAATGGCAACCTATTGCGGAATAATCTTCTGCCCAATCTGTCATGTTTTTTTCGAGACATGATCGCCCAAGCGTGCATCAAGTATCTCATAAGAAGCTTGTTAAAGTTAAACAGGTTATATTAAAGATACTTTTTTCCTACCCGTTCTTTACCTATTCTGTTCACCTTGTCAGATTTCAATTCATTTATTCGACTATATATATATATATATATATTATTATTATTATTATTATTATTATTAATTGTTACTTTAGAACATGTAGAAACTACAAGCTACTACAGAATTGTACATTTTGTTTTGAAATTGAAAAAAAAAATGTCTCATCAAGTTTTTAATAATGATGCCAATAAATGTTCTATGGAAAAAATCAGCACTACTTTTTATTTTTGAACATTTTTAGTAAAAGAATATTAAAAATTGGGGAAAGGAAATAGGATAAAAAAAGATGAGAAAATAGGATGAGAAATAAAGAACAGGACATTTAAAATTTTTGTTTATTTATTATTTATTCCCATCATTATTAGCCACCTGCTGAGGGATTGTTCTTTCAATGTCGAAAGAAATTGTACTTTTTTGTAGAAATTTGTAGTTTTTACGTGTTCTAAAGTAATAATTGTTAATAAATATCCATTGCTCTATTTTTATATTGAGCACTGTCTTAAATTAATGTGTTGAACGTTGAAATTATTTTCTTCCTTCCTTATTCATATATATATATATATATATATATATATATATATATATATATATATATCAGCATGCGGTGTAGATATAGAAGAATCCAAAGTAGTATCCAGCACATACAGTGGTAGGATAACTCTCTGAGAGAGCTCTAAATATATATGTATATAAATATATAGAGAGCAAATATAAAAAACATTAAGACAGACACGTTATTTCATAGTAAATCGGAAATATAGGCATATTTCAAGCGAACCATCATCAGCTTCCTTCTTTATTGTACACAAGATTCGTGTAAAATCTTTTATACAATAAAGACGGAAGCTTATGATGGTTCCTCGGAAGTAGGCCATATTTCCTATTTACCATGAAATAACGTGTCTGCCATAATTTTACTCATATATATATATATATATATATATATATATATATATAAAATTAAACATTTATTGTTCAGAGGGAAATTAAACCAGTAAACCGTTCTAATAAAAGGCAAAAATAAAAAATAAAGATAAAATAAAAATAAAAATAAAAATAAAAGATAAAGATTTAACATGTAGAGCTTTTATATATTGAAATTAGAATGATCAACCGATTACGCTACCATGGTTTCAACTTTTCAGCAATTATAAAATATAATTTTAAAAAATAATCACTGAAGTTCTACCTGTTGTTGAAGATTCAGATTGTCTGCCCATTTAAAAAATGTATCGTCTCACAATGTATCTTATCCAGACAAAATTATTCCCTTTTAAAATTTAAAAAAAATATATTTCATTTATAATATATGCTCTAATATAACTTAAATACTAAAATTATTTTACTAAAATAAGTGAATAGCACAATAGTGAATTTGTTTTCTTAACTACAATTTACTTTAATATACCATAATTATTTAATCCTAATTCCAACATAAACATTCCAGCCCCGTTACTCATGAAATAGTTTTAAAAAATCCAACTTGCTGTTGAAAATTATTTACCTATTTAAGTATTGTGTGGTTTCACTATGTACCATACTCAGACAAAACAATTTTTTGTAATTTAATAAATTGCAATATTTCATTAGTAACATATACTCGAACATAATTTTAAAAAATAAAGACTATTTTCCTAAAATAAATGACACTCACAATACTTGTTTTCCTTACTAAAATATACCTAAGTATATTATAATTATTTAGTCCAAATTCTAACCTACACTTTCCAGTCCCTTTACTCATGAGGTAGTAAAAATACTACTTATTAATAAAAACAAACAAACTATAATCCAATCTGCTGTTTAAAATGATTGTCTACCCATTAAAAATATCTAAGGTTTCCCTATGTATCTTATCCAGACAAAATTAAACAGTGACATGTCTAGACACCAGGCCATCCAGCTTCCTTTCACGACCCAGATGTTAAAATTCAATTGATTACCTGATTCTCATTTTTGATTGAATAATATTGACACACATAAAGTATTTTCTCCAACTACCAGTCCCTAATTTTCTAAATAACCATGAATTCATCTTATATTTTCAAAATAAATAATTTTCAACATTTATTATAACATATCAATTGCAGAAGAAGAGTATTGTTCTGAAGCATGGCATATTTTGTGTAGTGATAGCATGTTTTTATAAACCATTGTAGTAAGAAAATTATAATACTATATATATATATATATATATATATATATATATATATATATATATATATACAGGTGTTATTTAAATGACACAGCAGTAGTCAAAGGGTGTTTATTTGCTACCTCTATTTGGCATTGCACATGCCCGACAGAAATTTAAAGATAGAAGATATTTGTTCCAATATACTGCAGCCTGAATGTTAAAAACTTGAAATAGAGTACTTTAACCCTAGACGCCTGTCATATGGTGACAACTCTTAACAGTTTGACTCCAAAAACTGATAATAACTTGTCATTCTCGTTACATAATGTCCGTAAATTTATTTTATTTCTGATCCAAACTACTTGCTTATTGGTCGTAAAATTGAACTTCAATTATGACAAGAAGAAACTAAATTCTAAAAAGGAAATAATCGGCAAGAAATAATTTTGATTATATTTTTCAATAATCACTAGACATGTTATTATATGTTAGCAATGGTATTATAGCAATGGTATTATATGTTAGCAATGGTATTATAGCAATGGTATTATATGTTAGCAATGGTATTATAGCAATGGTATTATATGTTAGCAATGGTATTATAGCAATGGTATCATATGTTAGCAATGGTATTATAGCAATGGTATTATATGTTAGCAATGGTCTTATAGTTGCAGAAGGAAGTAGTGTTATGGGATGACACTGAACATTATATGAACGCTTGCAATATTTTATTTCGTTAGGGACTTCCTGCTTGAATTTGATTTATCACAGAAATGAAGAAAATATTTAGTTGATTTCTTGAATCTGTTTTTGATCTATTTTTCCCTTTACACCCCCTTAGGGTGGTGGCTTTTGTGATTCTGCAGGGTTACTTTTAATTTATGGGTTTGAATGCACTTAACTTTTTGTTTATACTGATATTTCGAGAAAAAAAGAGAATTGGGTTCATGCTTTTCCAAAGAGAAGAGCATGAAGTTGACGCAACAGACCTGGTCGCCATTTGGTGCTTTCAATTTCTAAGGAAATAATTGTTACACTCTTTCAATTATAGTTTTAATGTTTGGAATATTTTTGTGTAAATGTACTAAACATCAAAGACAGAGTGTATATAAATATAAAATCTTAAAGAGGCCTGAAGATTGCATTCAGTTATGAAGCAGACAGTTACCGCTTGGTTCTGAGCGCAATCTCTAATATTACATTATATATATATATATATATATATATATATATATATATATATATATATATATATATTTGTCACTTTAACCCGATATCTAAAGAAGCTTTAATAACGGTGAAACAAGCCGTGAATGAAACCTAAACGATTATGACATTAATTGGAGAGTCTACCTCTAAACAATCAGCACACGGTAGAAACAGGCACATTTAGTGTGTTATATAAACAATGAAACATGATAGATTGAGACACGTTTCCTATCTAATTCTTGTCAAATGTTGATCCATATATTCAACTCAATATCTCCCACACCGACATATATATTACAAACACACAAACACACTCATATATATATATATATATATATATATATATATATATATATTCAGAAATTATAACGTGAATATGTTATAATAGCACTACAAAAGTAGCTTTTTTGTTTCGACATTTCTTGTGTCTTATCAGGTGATAAGATACAAGATGTATCGAAACAACATAGCTACTTATGTAGTGATATTATAATATATTAATGTTATAATATCTAAATAAATATCATTAGCTCGACTACGCATTAAGCACTTATTTAACAATAGTGTTTCTTTGGATACGGAATATTATTCCATCCATACGTAGCCTATACTTGGTTATATATATATATATATATATATAGTCATCCGCAGATATTTCTGTATCACAGCTCATTAGTACGCCTAGATATCCAACTGCTTCCAGCTAAGATTGAAACCTGATCGATTATGACATCAGTCACAGATTTTACCTCTAAGCTATCGGTGTAGAGGAAGGAAGATTTTAGCGTGTTATGTATACAATTAAAACAACCACCAGTAGCTAAGAGTGTTAATGCTATATTCATTGCTGATAAAATGCGTAAATTACAGGGAGTAGCTACTGTTTTAAAAGTCTACTATTTCTCCAGAATTTTCTCTTGATGGGGGAGAACTTTGTATATATATATATATATATATATATATATATATATACACACAGACACACACGCACAGGCATATATATATATATATATATATATATATATATATATATATAGGTCTGTGTGTGTGTCTGTATATATATATATATATATATATACACAGACACACAGAGACATATATATATATATATATATATATATATATATATATATATATATATATCCGAGTGAATACAGAACAAAGAATTCTTACAATGTCCAAAGCATTAATTTAAAACAGTGCTCAATATATTATATATAAAGCTGTGAATATTATAAATTATATTTTAAAACATGAACATAATTATTATATATATATTCTTTCGCTACGAAGGTACGTTTGTTTCGACATTGAAACTTTAATCTCTAATCAGGAAGTGCTTAAAGTACTGGAAATCCTTTTTCTTTATATTTATTTAGTCTTGTCTGAGGTGTTGGTGGGTGGAGTTACTGATGGTGGAATATGTCTTTGATCGTTGGAATTTTGGGAGAAAGTATTTTGTTAGAGGTGTTGGTGGGGGTTAGTTAAAATGGACTAAGTCTGTGACCGTTGGAATTTTTGGATAGGCTGTTTCTTAAGTGGTTGATTAATGAGAGTTCTTGATTTCTAGACACATGTATGTTTTGTTTATCTAGTGACTAGACTATACCTTTATGGGTTTTTTAGGAAGGCAGATAATAGTTGTCGCGGATAGTTTTATTTAAGCAGCGTCTTTATAATTAATGTAAGTTTGCATATTTAATCTTAACTTTAGATTTAGGGGATATAATTTTTCTATTAAATTTTAAATCTTAAATTTTTAATCAGATCATACTTTGGAAACCGTTTTTTCCATTAGATTTTTAATTGTAAATTTCTATTTTTATATCTAGTCAATGTATGATTCATCTAATTATGGTTATGGTTATTAACCTTACTCTAATGATGGCTATGGTTATTCTAATTATGGTTATGGTTATAAGCCTTACTCTAGTTTTGGTTATTAACCTTTCTCTAATTATGTTTATTAACCTTACTAATTATGGTTATTAGTCTTACTTTATAATTTAGTAAATCGATTACTTCTCTAAAATTCTAAATTTCTTTTGGAGAAAAATTTCTAATTTAATTATGAATGTTAAACCTTACTTTAGAATTTAGTAATTCGATATTATTATAGAGTTTTAATATATATATATATATATATATATATATATATATATATATATATATGGGGTTCTAGCTCTGGCTCTTCTAGTATTTTTTTTAGCAAGATTGTAATGTTAGCTCCCAAATGTGCTTGCAGTTTACTGTGGTTTCATGCCTCTGGTTTAAAAGCTTGTTACTGTTCATAAGATTCATCGTGCCCATAAACATTCGCGAAGCCGTATTTTAAATTCGTATCTGTCTGCTCACAATATGATTACCCTGCTATTGTTAACTCACTGCTGCACACAGTAAACGTTGAAGAAAAACTAGCCACAAGTGTACACAAATGAAAAATGTAACCTAGTCTACATAACAACACTTCGCCATTTATAGTAAATTAACTGCTAGTGTAACACTGCCACCCAGCTGGCTGTTTGGTTCGGTCGCTCGCTGGTTCGGGAACGGATCTTGCTGCGATGATGTCGAAACGGTACCAATTATGTCGACGCTTTCGGACCACCGCTGCTCGTGATAATCTCGTCACAAAAGCTGGTCCTCAAGACGTCTATTACAACAACGGACTCACTGCCCACGTTGTGGTTTGATCTCAGAAAGTCGCGTTGTGCAAATCCAGTAGCCGTATTTCTACCAGATCCAGACCGGACACTTTTGTACACTTGTGGTCAAAATAAAATAAACACAGCACCAAAAAACAAAAAAAATAAACAAAAAAAAAATCAATAAATGGATAAGATCGAAGACGCCTGGTGAGTTACAAAGAAAGTATTTAGAAAAATATTATTAGTTACAGGAGCAGATAATACAGTTGTCTGAATGCCAGTTTACAACGGAGGGAAAGAGAGTTCGTTTTCAAAATATCAGAGCTTTCAATCTTCAGATAAAAATGTCTTTTCTAAGTTTCGTTAAAGTAATCAGAGCTCTTCAAATTTTCATTAAAGACTTTTCACATATTCTCTATAATAAGAGCTGTCAATTCTCTATGTAACTTTTAAAACAACAAAGTTCTTTCGGGCTCTTATCGGAGCTTAACGGAATTTACCGAATTAGAGGCGGCTAATGGCGGCGACGTGACGGCGGCGGTGTGGGGTTGTTTTATCCTTGTCTCCTGAAAACTCTCACTCAACTCTAAAATTTCTTTTTATAAGAGTGCGGATTTTTCGTCAGGAATAATCAGAAATTTTAATTCTCCAAATAAGTTTTAAAACAATAACGTTCCTTCGGAAATTATTATCGGAGGCGCATTATTCAACATTAACTCTTTAAGTTAATCGGCGGTAGGCTTCATTCGATATTAAATCTAGCCATAAGATCTGTGGTAGGCGACCTGCCTCTGCGTCGTGGCTCCCTAGTTGGGAACCATTTTCACAGCCGTTACATTACGAATGCAATTTCAAAAACTCTCAACTCTTTCAAATACCCTTCCTAGCAGTGCGAGCTTTCCGTTGTTCTGTAGTAGGCAACCAGCTGTGGATCGTGGCTCCCAGGTTGGGAATCTTTTCCACAGTCGTTACATTTCGACTGCAATTTCAACAAACCCACAGCCAACAACTAATTTTTCTCGCTGAGTCTCCATTTTTATAGCCATCCCCAATCCTCTCGGGGGATCTAGCCGACTCAAAGCTTTTGACCAATGAGATTATTTTCCACCCACACGATTTGCGGGGAGCCATGGCTCGACGAATGAAATATCAACAGCTCACATGACGTAATGTCTTTCTGTCTTCTTTCTTTTGATTCCACCATCTGTCTTTCGATCTTAGAAGGAATAATTGTTGAAGATCTAACCCTACCTGACCTCATCAAGTAAATCCTGACATTTTGTTATGACTACTTATTACAAAATTTAACTGGCCCAAAACAATTCGTTTTGAACACGAAAAAAGAAGAAAAATTATATTTTTCTCTTTTTTTCCCAACTATCGGGCAATTTTACTATTACCCGGATTTTACAAGTACATGATAGTATTAAAAATATATTTTTACATAAGCTCACATCGCTGATTACAATAAAACACAACTATTAATAGCACTAACATTAATTTCTCTCTCGCCGTTGTATTAAACCAAACAAAACAAAATATATCAGCGGGGAATAGTGTCACACTAGAAAAGAAAGTATTTGTGGACAAGTTTGCAAAAGTATTTTTGATGCAACCTACACACACACACACACACACACACACACACATATATATATATATATATATATATATATATATATATATATATATTATAAATTATATTTTGGAACATGTATATAATTATTCTATATATATTCTTTCGCTACGAAGGTACGTTCATTTCAACTATAAGATTCCCTGTCTAGGCCGATAGCAATCGTGTTATTCAACCAGTTCGGATGTTTGTCGTTGCCTTGCTGAGACAAATTGCATGGGACCACAAACTATCATAATAATATTTTTGAAAAGTATCATAGATTGTATATTTAGCAGTGTTTACCGTAAAGTGTAAATGATTTAGTGATTAAAAACTAAGGGTTTGGGGACGTTTTTATATGAACTTCTGTCCGTGTTTAAGGTGAGAAAACCTGACCAAAAGTTGGTTAAAGTCTCTTTGATACATTCTGTATGTGTGTGTCTTTGTGTATCTTATTCTGTTAAAGTAAAAAATAAATGTTTTCTTTAGTTCATTAAGTGGTTTTTACTAGCTGTTCTATGTAAGATGGAAGCATTTTCAAATAGTTTTCATTTTATTAAACAATAGCAAAAAAAGCACAGAAATATTGGAGAGATGACGTCATTTCCAACAAATATAATACTACCGGTTTATTTTCAAATGGCGAACGTTCATTTCTTTCAAATAATCAAACTGAATCTGGTTCACTTCAAATATGAAACGACATAAGAGATCGTCAGTATGGTTGTATAGACATGCTAAAAGCAAAAGTTAGTCAGTAAGTGCCATATGTGAAACACGCTTGGGCGATCATCTCTCGAAAGAGACATGACTGACTGGGCAGAAGGTTATCTCGCAGTAGGTTGCCATTGCTTTCTGCGGTAGACTGCTTGTCAGCCAATGCTATAGAACCCAATCTGTCCTGTTATTTAACCCATAACTGGAAGGAAGAGACGGATTAATACCTTTCCCAAGGCTATTTGCGCGTAAGTGAATGCAAGGAATTCAACTGAAATTCGAACTCGGCTCCCCGATTTCTCGTTCCGAGCCGATATCCATTACACCACAATGCACATCCCCAAAGCAAAAGAACGGGAGTAAATAAATATAAAATACTAGAACATTGTCTAGAACCTGAGGAAACTGCAGCTTGGGAAATTTATGAGTTTGATTATTAATCAAGGTGTACTTGAAACTATGCAAAAAACGACAAAGATGTATTGTAGATTAGTTGATTTGATTTTTTTACGCTTTATCCACACTTTGTGTGGCGCTAAAAATCCAATGCACGTTTTGGATTGTAAAATTACACATTTTGTACGGGTATTAACTGCATTAACAATAATAATATCTTAGATAACAAAACTTTTAACGGCTACAATTTCTCTTATTTAACCCATAGCTGGGAGTAGTAAAGTTAGTTTTTCTAATTTTTGCAAGGATATTTGTGCGTAGATACATGTAAAGAACTCGACTCACCTATTTATTCTTCTATACTGCAATCTGGTACAGCACAATAACATCCAAAGGCTATCCAATCTGGTACAGTTCCAGAGTTTGCCAGATGCTTTCTCTCACTTAATCACGAGAAGACATCTGGTGAACTCAAATAATAATGCTTACCTCGATTGAGAACTGAAGAAACTATGAAAGATTAAAGTGGCTCTAGTGTCGTCGTATTCTGCAGTACTGGGAATGATCATGAAAATCTTGTTGAAGGTAATGGATTAATTTGCAATTATGGAGTAAACCAGATTATCCAGAAAAAATGAAAGCACTGCTTTAGATAGCTCGTTTACTGGGAGAAATCTAGGCTATTTGGAAGAAGTTTTGTCATTTAATATCAAGTGTTATCGACCGGAATGTAGGGTAATTGTAGCAGTAAGACTAATATTAATAACTGACTCATAAAATCGTTTGGAAATGCGCAGCTGAGATTAACGAAGCAAGCCTGAAACTTTTTTTGACGACAACAAATTATTAATAATCAGACTTCCTGTCAATTCAGTCTCGGCAATAGCTACATAATATAAACTACGATCAGGTGAATATGTTAGCTAAATAATATAGTTGGGCTAATTTTATATCCTCTTCCATATATTTTTTTTTAATGCTAGAGGTCCTAATCTCGATAGCCAACTCCCTGAAGAGTAGAAAATGAACTATCAGGTAGAAAAATAATACGATCTGGTGCAATATGAAGAGATGGATTAGCGACTAAAGACACACGTTTAGAATATTCGATCTTTTACTTTTTTCGTGTCGGAGAGATAGCATTTAAACCTTTTTTACACTTTGTTAGCATGTTATCTCGGAACAAAATAAAATTTTCATTCATGGGTTTCGATATTCCTAACCCTAACCCTTAGCAATACTTTTGTAATATTTGGTATCTTTGTGGGTATAATTGACAAAGAAGTGGATACAAATATTAGCGTTGAGAGGAATATTTTATTTTATTATTTTTACATACTTTCGTGTTAAGTGTCTGCTAGCAAGAGAACACATGTTGCCTGCTTAGAAGCTAGAGATGGACTGGCTAATCCTTTAGGTCAAGCATGGGTCAGGGAGATAGAGAGAGTAGGGGAAAGAGAAATAGTAGCAGAGAAAGAAAAGGGAATAGATTTGGGTATCTTAGTTCTTGGGAGTTATTTAGAGACAGAGAGGGTAAAAGAAACAATGTATTCTCTGCATGGTAGTAGTATCTGACCTGAGGTCATTTTGGTTCACTTTAATAATTATTTTTGTTTGTGTAAATATCTGTACCAACAGCAGATATTACTAAATTATTATACTATATTATATATTTAAAGATAAGAAATATGGATTGATAATTTATATCTTAATTAGAGAATGAGGAATTATTATTATTTTTAAAATCAGATAAATGTAGTTATCAGTTTTATTGTACTTAAATTTTCGGCAATGGAACTTCAGGATTTTTTTATACTCGGTATTATGAACGGAAAAATAACATTCGATAAAGAGGGGTAAATCGTAAATCATTACGTCACACTGCTAAAGGAGATTAAAATAGTCAGTAGTTGCAGGTTAAATCTGCAAGGAGTTTTGTGCAGGATAGTTTTGTTTGGGTTGATGAATGAAAAAAGATGGCGTAAATATAAATTAAATAGAGACCCTGTCTATATTTCTGACATGAGGTAGTATTTATATTATTTACATTATTCAGACTGTGTTCCTCATCTTGTACGACGTTTCGATTTTAGACTCCGGCCTTCTTCAGATGGTATTACAATCACTGGTGTATATCATTCTCATCCCTTGCGTGAAGCCTCTTTTGGTAGCCATGAGTTATCTCCCTCTAACCGGACACTCTAAGTTACTTGTTCACCACTGGTATTGAACTTATAACTTTTTGGGGTCAAGTCACTGGAACTAAACAACGTCTATAACCACTAGGCCGAGTGTCCTTAATTTCTGGGAACTATAAACCTGAGGTTCAGTATCATTTTTTGCCAGAGTTCATATAGCAATTATTTTATGTTAATGATTTTCTCCGGTAATTTTTTTTACCAGAGCTCATATTTCAATTTTTACTCTAAGGATTTTATCTGGCACTTTGTATTTCTGGTTGCCATATTGTATTCCTTTATATACTTGGTCGGCTTAGGGGTTTTTTTGTAGCCTAGCATATGGGCTGATTCCTTATTATTACGTAGTTTCCAGTGGCGTTCTCTATCTATTATTTCAACTTCATCCCATTAGGGGAGGGTGATCCCTTTTTTACACTCCATATGTGATCCGACTTTTAATGAAAAAAAAACTTTAAACACAGAATGAAGGTTTTCGAATATGTGAGAAACTTGGTAAACTTCGGAATTTTCGCAATATAACAATCAAGTTGAGTAATCAAAGACGAAGGAAACAGTGTAACCTGGATTAAGTTTTTTTTAACCATTCCACCCCAAGCAAAGCAATAATATCACTAAGACGCAAATGGGTAACTGGAAGCAGAATGGAATGTAAAGACTTTATTGAAGACAATAAAAGATAATTTTGTTGGTTGGTTGTGTTATTTTTAAGGCATATAAACCGCGGCGGGTCATTTATTGAAAACTAAATTTTATTTATTAAGCACGCACATCCGTCACTAAACGCTTACAGCACCTGGTATTCCCAAGTACTGATCAGGCTCAAAGTTGCTTAACTTCGGTGATTGAGCGAGAACCTGCGTATTCAACGTGATATGGCCGTAAGCACGCACATCTGTCACTAAACGCTTACAGCACCTGGTATTCCCAAGCGGTCACTCATCTAAGTACTGACCAGGCTCAAAGTTGCTTAACTTCAGTGATCGATCGAGAACCGGTGTATTCAACGTGATATGGCCGGAAGCACGCACATCCATCACTAAACGCTTACAGCACCTGGTATTCCCAAACGGTCACTCATCTAAGTACTGACCAGGCTCAACGTTGCTTAACTTCGGTGATCTAGCGAGAACCGGTGTATTCAACGTGATATGGCCGTAAGCCATAATAAATGATCAGGTCTAGAGGACAGAAGACATGCTGCACCTGAGAAGAAAAGAGAGACTGGGGAAAACAGCTCGTGACATATTTGATGGGCTTGAGCAAATGATGTTGGAGCCGGGTTTGGCAGATATACCGAAAAGAAAATATAATAAGAGCGATAAAAGAAAGAGTCAAGTGGCAGACCATGATCGCCTACGTCCTGAAAAAACAAGGCCCATAAAGAAAAAGAAAATTGTAGCTAGCAGTGATTCAAGAACTGGAAGAGAGTTCCACAGGCGAGAAACTTTTAGTATAGAACTTAGAAGTACATCAAGCTAATTCAGCTGTAAAACGATTATACCTAATCGCCAATCTTGTAGTAAACTTAAATTCATGCGGTCATCATGCCAAGTGGAGGAGATCATTAGAAAATTTATCACATTTTTTTATAGAAAAGACAGAGAGAAATCGGATGAATGAGATTGTAAATAACTGAAGTCGATATGCCAGCTCAGGTCCAATAATATTACAGACACGCCATTGGACTTTATCGACAATATATTTTATGAGCCTCATACCAAATATGGTAGCAATGATCAATACACGGATGAATAGCAAATTTATTATAATTGTGCTAGATGAATTTTGATAAAAATGCCTCAATTACCAAATCACAAACAGTCGCTGGACTGCCTGCATGAGTTCTGTTTAATCTTTCATTTTAATAATATCATCAACGATTTGACGATGAAACTTTTATATTCAGTAAGTTTGTAGCCTTCTTCATTACACCATGATGTTCGTTAGAAAAGATTACAAAAAATAAAAACTTAAAAAAAAAGAAAGAAAATTAATTACAAAAACACTTTGAAGATCACAAACACAAAATGAAGTATAATGTAACACTAGTAGTATACACACATAAACACACACACACGCACACACACACACACACATAAACACACACACACGCACACACCCTCTTCCACTTTGGCAGGGGTCAAACTAACAGTCAGGCAAACACACACTTAGATAAACAACATATCAAAACAGACTGATACCATCAGACCATAAAACTGTTAACTATCAATCACACATATACATACAATAAACACACACATACATGCTCTAGCACACACACTTACACATACACACACATACACGCCAGCAGCAGCAGCAGCAGCCAAGAGGATCATTTGTCGAAAGGAAAGTCTCGGACTCAAACACAATCGCCCTAACAGTCTGAAGATGGGGTTTTCATCTCGAAATATTAATGTATAATAATTAGGTGATATCCAACAAATTATTTACCTTCCTAAACGACAGCCTTCAAAATCTAACCATATTTTGATAAAGAAATCTTCTGGCATGATACAGTGAACCAACTGTTTTTGCAACAGACCTACAAATTCAGTATAATCACTTCATTTAATGTCAGTCGAAAATGAATAAATCAAAAACAATTTTTCTAGAAAAAAACGCTACAGTTAATAATTTGTACAATGCATTCAATCTAAAATATCTGACATTGCTATAATATTGATGATATTGTTGCAGTTAACGAGGAAATGAGGAGATTTGGTGAGTTTAATTCTTTTGTTTGCTAAATTGTTGCGTTTTATTGTTACTAGACTGACCCCTTGTAAGGTAAACATATGATTTCTTATTTACTCCCCGCCAACAAATAGCAAGTTAGTCTGGGTGACTAGGTCTGAGAATCGCAGAAAGACAACTCTAGCTTCAAAGAACCTGAATAAAGTAATCACACCACTATGTTTTAAAAAAATTCCAGACAGTTTTAAATGAAGTTTTTGAGAGCAGTAATCGCCTACATACTGAAGAGACGTGGAATTACGACAGGCAAATATTCTCTTCCAATTTCTTAACAAATAAAATTTACGATTCTTTCTGTCGTCGAACATGACGTCGCTCGGTGTATGATCAAAGTTGTCTTTCATCAATTTAATTTGGTTTATTTTCATTTGAAAATGAAAGGAGGGAGAAAATAAGATTCGTTTCGTTTCTAGAAACTCTGAACACTCCTTTCGTGAACATTCTCGAGAGTCTTTTCCTTGGTGACTTCACTCGAAGTGCCGGCATCACGTTTTAAAGCTGACGTTGAAAGGTTTTTCAACTTGGGTTTAACTACAGAATTCAAAATTAAATCAACATCCGTTTGAAGTTTATATTTCGATAGACGCTTCGATAGCACAAAATACAAGTACGATAGTGACGTGACCAGTCGCAGCCATATTATTTATTTCGATGGTTGGAAAAATACAGTTCTATCGTTTTAAGACATCGATAAGAGCGAAATTATCAAGAAGTAGATATAAAATATATACATTAAAGTTCTGTTAATCGGCACATATGTTAAAACCAATTTTCAGAAATCGGTAGTAATCAGGTGCATGTGTAATATCGAAATTTTGTTAAATGAGGCTCAGAAATATTAATTTCGAAGAGCGTCAAAATGAAAATTGATTTAGACATTCTGGAAGCATATATGACTTACACAGAATATGTAAGCTATTGGTACAATTATATGTGTTAATTCGCAGTTGAAAAATACAGAGCTCTAAAAATACGATGTCACTTGGAACCAATAAAAGAAGATTGGTATATTTGCATAAAGATTGTAAGGAAAAGCAATTATCTAACTTAGATAATGTCGCTTATACTAATATAAGCGTATCCAAGCTAAATAATTCCGAATTCATTTAAAATAGAAGTCTAAAGCAGAACAAATTTCAGGAATTTACTCTTCAAAGTGTACATTCTAAAATTATGAATTATTCCATAGATGAAATAAAAAAAATAATTTAGTATTACATGAAAATAATTTAAACAACTATAAAATTTGAAATGTTTTATGAGAATTTAAAGATCATGCGCAAAAAGTAACGGTAGTATGGACAATTGCCGCTAACCTTTTTTGTGTAGTACTTATAAAATCAGGAACAGTCAAAGCCAACGGGTAAAATTACTGCATCGTTAACACTTTCTTGCGTATTGGTTACAATTGTAACATTTATCTAAATTTTGTTGCATGTTGGATACAATTGTAAACTTTCTCTAACCGTTTTTGCGTATTGGTTACAATTGTAACCGTTCTCTAACATTTGTTGCATATTGGTTACAATTGTAAACTGTCTCTAAACGTTTTTGCGTATTGGTTACAATTGTAACCGTTCTCTAACATTTGTTGCATATTGGTTACAATTGTAACCTTTCTCAAATCCTTGTTGCATATTCGTAACAATTGTAACCTTTCTCTAACATTTGTTGCATATTGGTTACAATTGTAAACTTTCTCTAACATTTGTTGCACATTGGTTACAATTGTAAACTTTCTCTAACATTTGTTGCACATTGGTTACAATTGTAAACTTTCTCTAACATTTGTTGCATATTGGTTACAATTTTAAACTTTCTCTAACCGGTTTTGCGTATTGGTTACAATTGTAACCTTTCTCTAAACTTTGTTGCACATTGGTTACAATTGTAAACTGTCTCTAAACGTTTTTGCGTATTGGTTACAATTGTAACATTTATCTAAAATTTGTTGCATATTGGTTACAATTGTAAACTTTCTCTAACATTTGTTGCACATTGGTTACAATTGTAACCTTTCTCTAACATTTGTTGCACATTGGTTACAATTGTAAACTTTCTCCAACATTTGTTGCACATTGGTTACAATTGTAAACTCTCTAACATTTGTTGCATATTGGTTACAATTTTAAAGTTTCTCTAACCGTTTTTGCGTATTGGTTACAATTGTAACCTTTCTCTAAACTTTGTTGCATATTGGTTACAATTGTAAACTTTCTCTAAAAGTTTTTGCGTATTGGTTACAATTGTAACATTTCTCTAAAATTTGTTGCATATTGGTTACAATTGTAAACTTTCTCTAACATTTGTTGCATATTGATTTACAATTTTAAACTTTCTGTAACCTTTGTTGCATATTGGTTTACAATTTTAAACTTTCTCCAACCGTTTTTGCGTATTGGTTACAATTGTAAACTTTCTCTAACATTTGTTGCATATTGGTTACAATTTTAAACTTTCTCTAGCGGTTTTTGCGTATTGGTTACAATTGTAACCTTTCTCAAATCCTTGTTGCATATTCGTAACAATTGTAACCTTTCTCTAACATTTGTTGCACATTGGTTACAATTGTAAGATTTCTCTAACATTTGTTGCTTATTGCTAACAATTGTAAACTTTCTCTAACATTTGTTGCATATTGATTTACAATTTTAAACTTTCTGTAACCTTTGTTGCATATTGGTTTACAATTTTAAACTTTCTCCAACCGTTTTTGCGTATTGGTTACAATTGTAAACTTTCTCTGACATTTGTTGCATATTGGTTACAATTTTAAACTTTCTCAAGCGGTTTTTGCGTATTGGTTACAATTGTAACCTTTCTCAAATCCTTGTTGCATATTCGTAACAATTGTAACCTTTCTCTAATATTTGTTGCACATTGGTTACAATTGTAAGATTTCTCTAACCATTTTGGCATATTGGTTACAATTGTAAACTTTCTCTAACCGTTTTTGCGTATTGGTTACAATTGTAACATTTCTCTAACATTTGTTTCATATTGGTTACAATTGCAAATTTCTCTAACATTTGTTGCACATGGGTTACAATTGTAACCTTTCTCCAACCTTTGTTGCATATTGGTTACAATTGTAAACTTTCTCTAACATTTGTTGCATATTGGTTACAATTGTAACCGTTCTCTAACCTTTGTTGCTTATAGGTTACAATTGTAAACATTCTCTATACGTTTTTGTGTATTGGTTACAATTGTAAACTTTCTCTAACCTTTGTTGCTTATTGGTTACAACTGCAAATTTTCTCTAACATTTGTTGCACATTGGTTACAATTGTAACATTTCTCTAACGTTTGTTGCATATTGGTTAAAATTGTAAACTTTCTCTAACAATTTTTGCGTATTGGTTAAAATTTCAACCATTCTCTAACCTTTGTTGCATATTGGTTACAATTGTAAACTTTCTCTAACCATTTTTGCGTATTGGTTAAAATTTCAACCATTCTCTAACCTTTGTTGCATATTGGTTACAATTGTAAACTTTCTCTAACCGTTTTTGCGTATTGGTTACAATTGTAACCTTTCTATAACATTTGTTGCTTATTGGCTACAATTGTAACCTTTCTCTAACCTTTGTTGCTTATTGGTTACAATTGTAAACTTTCTCTAACGTTTGTTGCATATTCGTTACAATTGTAAAATTTCTCTAACCGTTTTTGCGTATTGGTTACAATTGTAACCTTTCTCTAACGTTTGTTGCATATTCGTTACAATTGTAAAATTTCTCTAACCGTTTTTGCGTATTGGTTACAATTGTAACACTTCTCTAAACTTTTTTGTTTATTGGTTACAATTGTAAACTTTCTCTAACCGTTTTTGCGTATTGGTTACAATTGTAAATTTTCTCTAGCCTTTGTTGCACATTGGTTACAATTGAAACCTTTCTCTAACGTTTTTGCACATTGGTTAAAATTGTAATCTTTCTCTAACATTTGTTGCATATTGGTTACAATTGTAAACTTTCTCTAACCTTTGTTGTACATTGGTTACAATTGTAAACTTTCTCTAACCGTTTTTCCGTATTGGTTACGATTGTAACCTTTCTATAACCTTTGTTGCATGTCGGTTACAATTGTAACACTTCTCTAAACTTTTTTGTTTATTGGTTACAATTGTAAACTTTCTCTAACCGTTTTTGCGTATTGGTTACAATTGTAACCTTTCTCTAACCTTTGTTGCATATTGGTTACAATTGTAACACTTCTCTAAACTTTTTTGTTTATTGGTTACAATTGTAAACTTTCTCTAACCGTTTTTGCGTATTGGTTACAATTGTAAATTTTCTCTAACCTTTGTTGTACATTGGTTACAATTGTAAACTTTCTCTAACCTTTGTTGCATATTGGTTACAATTGTAACCTCTCTCTAACCTTTGTAGCGTATTGGTTACAATTGTAAACATTCTCTATCCGTTTTTCCGTATTGGTTACAATTGTAACATTTCTCTAACATTTGTTGCGCATTGGTTACAATTGTAACCTTTCTCTAACCTTTGTTTCATATTGGTTACAATTGTAACCTTTCTATAAACTTTGTTGCACATTGGTTACAATTGTAACCTTTCTCTAACATTTGTTGCACATTGGTTACAATTTTAAACTTTCTCTAACATTTGTTGCACATTGGTTACAATTGTAAACTCTCTAACATTTGTTGCATATTGGTTACAATTTTAAACTTTCTCTAACCGTTTTTGCGTATTGGTTACAATTGTTACCTTTCTCTAAACTTTGTTGCATATTGGTTACAATTGTAAACTTTCTCTAAACGTTTTTGCGTATTGGTTACAATTGTAACATTTCTCTAAAATTTGTTGCATATTGGTTACAATTGTAAACTTTCTCTAACATTTGTTGCATATTGATTTACAATTTTAAACTTTCTGTAACCTTTGTTGCATATTGGTTTACAATTTTAAACTTTCTCCAACCGTTTTTGCGTATTGGTTACAATTGTAAACTTTCTCTAACATTTGTTGCATATTGGTTACAATTTTAAACTTTCTCTAGCGGTTTTTGCGTATTGGTTACAATTGTAACCTTTCTCTAACGTTTGTTGCATATTCGTTACAATTGTAAAATTTCTCTAACGGTTTTTGCGTATTGGTTACAATTGTAACACTTCTCTAAACTTTTTTGTTTATTGGTTACAATTGTAAACTTTCTCTAACCGTTTTTGCGTATTGGTTACAATTGTAAATTTTCTCTAGCCTTTGTTGCACATTGGTTACAATTGAAACCTTTCTCTAACGTTTTTGCACATTGTTTAAAATTGTAATCTTTCTCTAACATTTGTTGCATATTGGTTACAATTGTAAACTTTCTCTAACCTTTGTTGTACATTGGTTACAATTGTAACCTTTCTCTAACCGTTGTTGCATATTGGTTACAATTGTAAACTGTCTCTAACCGTTTTTCCGTATTGGTTACAATTGTAACCTTTCTATAACCTTTGTTGCATATCGGTTACAATTGTAACACTTCTCTAAACTTTTTTGTTTATTGGTTACAATTGTAAACTTTCTCTAACCGTTTTTGCGTATTGGTTACAATTGTAACCTTTCTCTAACCTTTGTTGCATATTGGTTACAATTGTAACACTTCTCTAAACTTTTTTGTTTATTGGTTACAATTGTAAACTTTCTCTAACCGTTTTTGCGTATTGGTTACAATTGTAAATTTTCTCTAACCTTTGTTGCACATTGGTTACAATTGAAACCTTTCTCTAACATTTGTTGCATATTGTTTACAATTGTAAATTTTCTCTAACCTTTGTTGTACATTGGTTACAATTGTAAACTTTCTCTAACCTTTGTTGCATATTGGTTACAATTGTAACCTCTCTCTAACCTTTGTAGCGTATTGGTTACAATTGTAAACATTCTCTATCCGTTTTTCCGTATTGGTTACAATTGTAACATTTCTCTAACATTTGTTGCGCATTGGTTACAATTGTAAACTTTCTCTAACCTTTGTTTCATATTGGTTACAATTGTAACCTTTCTATAAACTTTGTTGCATATCGGTTACAATTGTATCCTTTCTCTAACGTTTGTTGTACATTGTTTACAATTGTAAACTTTCTCTAACCTCTGTTGCATATTGGTTACAATTGTAAACTTTCTCTAAACTTTGTTACATATTGGTTACAATTGTAAACTTTCTCTAACCGTTTTTGCGTATTGGTTACAATTGTAAACTTTCTATAACCTTTGTTGCATATTGGTTACAATTGTAACATTTCTCTAACCTTTGTTGCATATTGGTTACAATTGTAAACTTTCTCTAACCGTTTTTGCGTATTGGTTACAATTGTAAATTTTCTCTAAACTTTGTTGCACATTGGTTACAATTGAAACCTTTCTCTAAAACATTTTTGCACATTGGTTACAATTGTAATCTTTCTCTAACCTTTGTTGCACATTGGTTACAATTGTAAACTTTCTCTAAACTTTGTTGCATATTGGTTACAATTGTAACCTCTCTCTAACCTTTGTTGCGTATTGGTTACAATTGTAAACATTCTCTATCCGTTTTTCCGTATTGGTTACAATTGTAACATTTCTCTAACATTTGTTGCACATTGGTTACAATTGTAAACTTTCTCTAACCTTTGTTTCATATTGGTTACAATTGTAAACTTTTTTCTAACCTTTGTTGCACATTGATTACAATTGTAACCGTTCTCTAACATTTGTTTCATATTGGTTACAATTGTAAACTTTCTCTAACCTTTGTTGCACATTGGTTACAATTGTAAACTTTCTGTAACATTTGCTGCACATTGGTTACAATTGTAACCTTTCTCTAACCGTTGTTGCATATTGGTTACAATTGTAACCTTTATCTAACCATTGTTGCATATTGGTTACAATTGTAACCTTTCTCTAACCTTTGTTGCATATTGGTTACAATTGTAACCTTTCTCTAACCGTTGTTGCATATTGGTTACAATTGTAACCTTTCTCTAACCGTTGTTGCATATTGGTTACAATTGCAACCTTTCTCTAACCTTTGTTGCATATTGTTTACAATTTTAACCTTTCTGTAACCTTTGTTGCATATCGGTTACAATTGTAACCTTTCTCTAACGTTTGTTGTACATTGTTTACAATTGTAAACTTTCTCTAACCTTTGTTGCATATTGGTTACAATTGTAAACTTTCTCTAACCGTTTTTGCGTAGTGGTTACAATTGTAACCTATCTCTAACCTTTCTTGCATATCGGTTACAATTGTAGCCTTTCTCTAACCTTTGTTGCATATTGGTTACAATTTTAACCTTTCTGTAACCTTTGTTGCATATTGGTTACAATTGTAACCTTTCTCTAACCTTTGTTGCTTATTGGTTACAATTGTAACCTTTCTTTAACCTTTGTTGCATATTGACTAAAATTGTAAAATTTCTCTAACCGTTTTTGCGTATTCGGTTACAATTGCGACCTTTCTCTAACGTTTGTTATAAATTGGTTACAATTGTAACCTTTCTCTAACCTTTGTTGCATATTGGTTACAATTGTAACCCTTCTCTAACCTTTGTTGCATATTGGTTACAATTGTAACTTTTCTCTAACCTTTGTTGCATATTTGTTACAATTGTAACCTTTCTCTAACCTTTGTTGCGTATTGGTTACAATTGTAACCTTTCTCTAACCTTTGTTGCGTATTGATTACAATTGTAACCTTTCTCTAACCTTTGTTGCATATTTGTTACAATTGTAACCTTTCTCTAACCTTTGTTGCGTATTGGTTACAATTGTAACCTTTCTCTAACATTTGTTGCATATTTGTTACAATTGTAACCTTTCCCTAACCTTTGTTGCGTATTGGTTACAATTGTAACCTTTCTCTAACC
Organism: Ascarosepion bandense; assembly: GCA_037127315.1. NCBI lineage: Eukaryota > Metazoa > Mollusca > Cephalopoda > Sepiida > Sepiidae > Ascarosepion > Ascarosepion bandense. The sequence continues at coordinate 3,445,882 of JBBBDQ010001003.1, read as the reverse complement.
TTTGTTGCATATTGGTTACAATTGTAACCTTTCTCTAGCCTTTGTTGCGTATTGGTTACAATTGTAACCTTTCTCTAACCTTTGTTGCGTATTGGTTACAATTGTAACCTTTCTGTAACCTTTTTTTGCATATTGGTTACAATTGTAACCTTTCTCTAACCTTTGTTGCGTACTGGTTACAATTGTAACCTTTCTCTAACCTTTGTTGCATATTTGTTACAATTGTAACCTTTCTCTAACATTTGTTGCGTATTGATTACAATTGTAACCTTTCTCTAACCTTTGTTGCGTATTGGTTACAATTGTAACCTTTCTGTAACCTTTTTTTGCATATTGGTTACAATTGTAACCTTTCTCTAACCTTTGTTGCGTATTGGTTACAATTGTAACCTTTCTCTAACCTTTGTTGCATATTTGTTACAATTGTAACCTTTCTCTAACATTTGTTGCGTATTGATTACAATTGTAACCTTTCTCTAACCTTTGTTGCGTATTGGTTACAATTGTAACCTTTCTCTAACCTTTGTTGCATATTGGTTACAATTGTAACCTTTCTCTAACCTTTGTTGCATATTTGTTACAATTGTAACCTTTCGCTAACCTTTGTTGCGTATTGGTTACAATTGTAACCTTTCTCTAACCTTTGTTGCATATTGGTTACAATTGTAACCTTTCTCTAACCTTTGTTGCGTATTGGTTACAATTGTAACCTTTCTCTAACCTTTGTTGCATATTTGTTACAATTGTAACCTTTCTCTAACCTTTGTTGCATATTGGTTACAATTGTAACCTTTCTCTAACCTTTTTTGCATATTGGTTACAATTGTAACCTTTCTCTAACCTTTGTTGCGTATTGGTTACAATTGTAACCTTTCTCTAACCTTTGTTGCATATTTGTTACAATTGTAACCTTTCTCTAACCTTTGTTGCATATTGGTTACTATTGTAACCTTTCTCTAACCTTTGTTGCGTATTGGTTACAATTGTAACCTTTCTCTAACCTTTGTTGCGTATTGGTTACAATTGTAACCTTTCTCTAACCTTTGTTGCATATTGGTTACAATTGTAACCTTTCTCTAACCTTTGTTGCATATTGGTTACAATTGTAACCTTTCTCTAACCTTTGTTGCATATTGGTTACAATTGTAACCTTTCTCTAACCTTTGTTGCGTATTGGTTACAATTGTAACCTTTCTCTAACCTTTGTTGCATATTTGTTACAATTGTAACCTTTCTCTAACCTTTGTTGCATATTGGTTACTATTGTGACCTTTCTCTAACCTTTGTTGCATATTGGTTACAATTGTAACCTTTCTCTAACCTTTGTTGCGTATTGGTTACAATTGTGACCTTTCTCTAACCTTTGTTGCTTATTGGTTGCAATTGTAACCTTTCTCTAACCTTTGTTCCGTATTGGTTACAATTGTAACCTTTCTCTAACCTTTGTTGCATATTGGTTACAATTGTAACACTTCTCTAAACTTTTTTGTTTATTGGTTACAATTGTAAACTTTCTCTAACCGTTTTTGCGTATTGGTTACAATTGTAAATTTTCTCTAACCTTTGTTGTACATTGGTTACAATTGTAAACTTTCTCTAACCTTTGTTGCATATTGGTTACAATTGTAACCTCTCTCTAACCTTTGTAGCGTATTGGTTACAATTGTAAACATTCTCTATCCGTTTTTCCGTATTGGTTACAATTGTAACATTTCTCTAACATTTGTTGCGCATTGGTTACAATTGTAAACTTTCTCTAACCTTTGTTTCATATTGGTTACAATTGTAACCTTTCTATAAACTTTGTTGCACATTGGTTACAATTGTAACCTTTCTCTAACATTTGTTGCACATTGGTTACAATTTTAAACTTTCTCTAACATTTGTTGCACATTGGTTACAATTGTAAACTCTCTAACATTTGTTGCATATTGGTTACAATTTTAAACTTTCTCTAACCGTTTTTGCGTATTGGTTACAATTGTAACCTTTCTCTAAACTTTGTTGCATATTGGTTACAATTGTAAACTTTCTCTAAACGTTTTTGCGTATTGGTTACAATTGTAACATTTCTCTAAAATTTGTTGCATATTGGTTACAATTGTAAACTTTCTCTAACATTTGTTGCATATTGATTTACAATTTTAAACTTTCTGTAACCTTTGTTGCATATTGGTTTACAATTTTAAACTTTCTCCAACCGTTTTTGCGTATTGGTTACAATTGTAAACTTTCTCTAACATTTGTTGCATATTGGTTACAATTTTAAACTTTCTCTAGCGGTTTTTGCGTATTGGTTACAATTGTAACCTTTCTCTAACGTTTGTTGCATATTCGTTACAATTGTAAAATTTCTCTAACCGTTTTTGCGTATTGGTTACAATTGTAACACTTCTCTAAACTTTTTTGTTTATTGGTTACAATTGTAAACTTTCTCTAACCGTTTTTGCGTATTGGTTACAATTGTAAATTTTCTCTAGCCTTTGTTGCACATTGGTTACAATTGAAACCTTTCTCTAACGTTTTTGCACATTGTTTAAAATTGTAATCTTTCTCTAACATTTGTTGCATATTGGTTACAATTGTAAACTTTCTCTAACCTTTGTTGTACATTGGTTACAATTGTAACCTTTCTCTAACCGTTGTTGCATATTGGTTACAATTGTAAACTGTCTCTAACCGTTTTTCCGTATTGGTTTACAATTGTAACCTTTCTATAACCTTTGTTGCATATCGGTTACAATTGTAACACTTCTCTAAACTTTTTTGTTTATTGGTTACAATTGTAAACTTTCTCTAACCGTTTTTGCGTATTGGTTACAATTGTAACCTTTCTCTAACCTTTGTTGCATATTGGTTACAATTGTAACACTTCTCTAAACTTTTTTGTTTATTGGTTACAATTGTAAACTTTCTCTAACCGTTTTTGCGTATTGGTTACAATTGTAAATTTTCTCTAACCTTTGTTGCACATTGGTTACAATTGAAACCTTTCTCTAACATTTGTTGCATATTGTTTACAATTGTAAATTTTCTCTAACCTTTGTTGTACATTGGTTACAATTGTAAACTTTCTCTAACCTTTGTTGCATATTGGTTACAATTGTAACCTCTCTCTAACCTTTGTAGCGTATTGGTTACAATTGTAAACATTCTCTATCCGTTTTTCCGTATTGGTTACAATTGTAACATTTCTCTAACATTTGTTGCGCATTGGTTACAATTGTAAACTTTCTCTAACCTTTGTTTCATATTGGTTACAATTGTAACCTTTCTATAAACTTTGTTGCATATCGGTTACAATTGTATCCTTTCTCTAACGTTTGTTGTACATTGTTTACAATTGTAAACTTTCTCTAACCTCTGTTGCATATTGGTTACAATTGTAAACTTTCTCTAATCTTTGTTACATATTGGTTACAATTGTAAACTTTCTCTAACCGTTTTTGCGTATTGGTTACAATTGTAAACTTTCTATAACCTTTGTTGCATATTGGTTACAATTGTAACATTTCTCTAACCTTTGTTGCATATTGGTTACAATTGTAAACTTTCTCTAACCGTTTTTGCGTATTGGTTACAATTGTAAATTTTCTCTAACCTTTGTTGCACATTGGTTACAATTGAAACCTTTCTCTAACATTTTTGCACATTGGTTACAATTGTAATCTTTCTCTAACCTTTGTTGCACATTGGTTACAATTGTAAACTTTCTCTAAACTTTGTTGCATATTGGTTACAATTGTAACCTCTCTCTAACCTTTGTTGCGTATTGGTTACAATTGTAAACATTCTCTATCCGTTTTTCCGTATTGGTTACAATTGTAACATTTCTCTAACATTTGTTGCACATTGGTTACAATTGTAAACTTTCTCTAACCTTTGTTTCATATTGGTTACAATTGTAAACTTTTTTCTAACCTTTGTTGCACATTGATTACAATTGTAACCGTTCTCTAACATTTGTTTCATATTGGTTACAATTGTAAACTTTCTCTAACCTTTGTTGCACATTGGTTACAATTGTAAACTTTCTCTAACATTTGCTGCACATTGGTTACAATTGTAACCTTTCTCTAACCGTTGTTGCATATTGGTTACAATTGTAACCTTTATCTAACCATTGTTGCATATTGGTTACAATTGTAACCTTTCTCTAACCTTTGTTGCATATTGGTTACAATTGTAACCTTTCTCTAACCGTTGTTGCATATTGGTTACAATTGTAACCTTTCTCTAACCGTTGTTGCATATTGGTTACAATTGCAACCTTTCTCTAAGCTTTGTTGCATATTGGTTACAATTTTAACCTTTCTGTAACCTTTGTTGCATATCGGTTACAATTGTATCCTTTCTCTAACGTTTGTTGTACATTGTTTACAATTGTAAACTTTCTCTAACCTTTGTTGCATATTGGTTACAATTGTAAACTTTCTCTAACAGTTTTTGCGTAGTGGTTACAATTGTAACCTATCTCTAACCTTTCTTGCATATCGGTTACAATTGTAACCTTTCTCTAACCTTTGTTGCATATTGGTTACAATTTTAACCTTTCTGTAACCTTTGTTGCATATTGGTTACAATTGTAACCTTTCTCTAAACTTTGTTGCTTATTGGTTACAATTGTAACCTTTCTTTAACCTTTGTTGCATATTGACTAAAATTGTAAAATTTCTCTAACCGTTTTTGCGTATTGGTTACAATTGCGACCTTTCTCTAACGTTTGTTATAAATTGGTTACAATTTTAACCTTTCTCTAACCTTTGTTGCATATTGGTTACAATTGTAACCCTTCTCTAACCTTTGTTGCATATTGGTTACAATTGTAACTTTTCTCTAACCTTTGTTGCATATTTGTTACAATTGTAACCTTTCTCTAACCTTTGTTGCGTATTGGTTACAATTGTAACCTTTCTCTAACCTTTGTTGCGTATTGATTACAATTGTAACCTTTCTCTAACCTTTGTTGCATATTTGTTACAATTGTAACCTTTCTCTAACCTTTGTTGCGTATTGGTTACAATTGTAACCTTTCTCTAACCTTTTTTAGATATTGGTTACAATTGTAACCTTTCGCTAACCTTTGTTGCGTATTGGTTACAATTGTAACCTTTCTCTAACCTTTGTTGCATATTGGTTACAATTGTAACCTTTCTCTAGCCTTTGTTGCGTATTGGTTACAATTGTAACCTTTCTAACCTTTGTTGCATATTTGTTACAATTGTAACCTTTCTCTAACATTTGTTGCGTATTGATTACAATTGTAACCTTTCTCTAACCTTTGTTGCGTATTGGTTACAATTGTAACCTTTCTGTAACCTTTTTTTGCATATTGGTTACAATTGTAACCTTTCTCTAACCTTGTTGCGTATTGGTTACAATTGTAACCTTTCTCTAACCTTTGTTGCATATTTGTTACAATTGTAACCTTTCTCTAACATTTGTTGCGTATTGATTACAATTGTAACCTTTCTCTAACCTTTGTTGCGTATTGGTTACAATTGTAACCTTTCTGTAACCTTTTTTTGCATATTGGTTACAATTGTAACCTTTCTCTAACCTTTGTTGCGTATTGGTTACAATTGTAACCTTTCTAACCTTTGTTGCATATTTGTTACAATTGTAACCTTTCTCTAACATTTGTTGCGTATTGATTACAATTGTAACCTTTCTCTAACCTTTGTTGCGTATTGGTTACAATTGTAACCTTTCTCTAACCTTTGTTGCATATTGGTTACAATTGTAACCTTTCTCTAACCTTTGTTGTATATTTGTTACAATTGTAACATTTCGCTAACCTTTGTTGCGTATTGGTTACAATTGTAACCTTTCTCTAACCTTTGTTGCATATTGGTTACAATTGTAACCTTCTCAACCTTTGTTGCGTATTGGTTACAATTGTAACCTTTCTCTAACCTTTGTTGCATATTTGTTACAATTGTAACCTTTCTCTAACCTTTGTTGCATATTGGTTACAATTGTAACCTTTCTAACCTTTTTTGCATATTGGTTACAATTGTAACCTTTCTCTAACCTTTGTTGCGTATTGGTTACAATTGTAACCTTTCTCTAACCTTTGTTGCATATTTGTTACAATTGTAACCTTTCTCTAACCTTTGTTGCATATTGGTTACTATTGTAACCTTTCTAACCTTTGTTGCGTATTGGTTACAATTGTAACCTTTCTCTAACCTTTGTTGCGTATTGGTTACAATTGTAACCTTTCTCTAACCTTTGTTGCATATTGGTTACAATTGTAACCTTTCTCTAACCTTTGTTGCATATTGGTTACAATTGTAACCTTTCTAACCTTTGTTGCATATTGGTTACAATTGTAACCTTTCTCTAACCTTTGTTGCGTATTGGTTACAATTGTAACCTTTCTCTAACCTTTGTTGCATATTTGTTACAATTGTAACCTTTCTCTAACCTTTGTTGCATATTGGTTACTATTGTGACCTTTCTCTAACCTTTGTTGCATATTGGTTACAATTGTAACCTTTCTAACCTTTGTTGCGTATTGGTTACAATTGTGACCTTTCTCTAACCTTTGTTGCTTATTGGTTGCAATTGTAACCTTTCTCTAACCTTTGTTCCGTATTGGTTACAATTGTAACCTTTCTCTAACCTTTGTTGCATATTGGTTACAATTGTAACCTTTCTCTAACCTTTGTTGCGTATTGGTTACAATTGTAACCTTTCTCTAAGCTTTGTTGCATATTGGTTACAATTGTAACCTTTCTCTAACCTTTGTTGCATATTGGTTACAATTGTAACCTTTCTCTAACCTTTGTTGCATATTGGTTACAATTGTAACCTTTCTCTAACCTTTGTTGCGTATTGGTTACAATTGTAACCTTTCTCGAACCTTTGTTGCATATTTGTTACAATTGTAACCTTTCTCTAACCTTTGTTGCATATTGGTTACTATTGTGACCTTTCTCTAACCTTTGTTGCATATTGGTTACAATTGTAACCTTTCTCTAACCTTTGTTGCGTATTGGTTACAATTGTGACCTTTCTCTAACCTTTGTTGCTTATTGGTTGCAATTGTAACCTTTCTCTAACCTTTGTTCCGTATTGGTTACAATTGTAACCTTTCTCTAACCTTTGTTGCATATTGGTTACAATTGTAACCTTTCTCTAACCTTTGTTGCATATTCGTTACAATTGTAACCTTTCTCTAACCTTTGTTGCATATTTGTTACAATTGTAACCTTTCTCTAACCTTTGTTGCATATTGGTTACTATTGTGACCTTTCTCTAACCTTTGTTGCATATTGGTTACAATTGTAACCTTTCTCTAACCTTTGTTGCGTATTGGTTACAATTGTGACCTTTCTCTAATCTTTGTTGCTTATTGTTTGCAATTGTAACCTTTCTCTAACCTTTGTTGCGTATTGGTTACAATTGTAACCTTTCTCTAACCTTTGTTGCATATTGGTTACAATTGTAACCTTTCTCTAACCTTTGTTGCATATAGGTTACAATTGTAACCTTTCTCTAACCTTTGTTGCGTATTGGTTACAATTGTAACCTTTCTCTAACCTTTGTTGCATATTGGTTTACAATTGTAAACTTTCTCTAAACTTTGTTGCATATTGGTTACAATTGTAACATTTCTCTAACCTTTGTTGCATATTGGTTACAATTGTAACCTTTCTAACCTTTGTTGCATATTGGTTACAATTGTAACATTTCTCTAACCTTTGTTGCATATTGGTTACAATTGTAACATTTCTCTAACCTTTGTTGCATATTGGTTACAATTGTAACATTTCTCTAACCTTTGTTGCATATTGGTTACAATTGTAACATTTCTCTAACCTTTGTTGCATATTGGTTACAATTGTAACCTTTCTCTAACCTTTGTTGCATATTGGTTACAATTGTAACGTTTCTCTAACCTTTGTTGCATATTGGTTACAATTGTAAACTTTCTCTAACCGTTTTTGCGTATTGGTTACCATTGTAACCTTTCTCAAATACTTGTTGCATATTCGTAACAATTGTAAACTTTCTCTAACATTTGTTGCTTATTGGTTACAATTGTAAACTTTCTCCAACCGTTTTTGCTTATTGGTTACAATTGTAAACTTTCTCTAACCTTTGTTGCACATTGGTTACAATTGTAACCTTTCTCTAACCTTTGTTACATATTGGTTACAGTTGTAACCTGTATCTAACGTTTGTTGCATATTGGTTACAATTATAATCAGAATATCTACTTGAATACAAATACAAATTTCGTTAATCTTCGGAATTTTCCGTAACATCTTTACAGAATATCTACTCAGATACGAGTATCGATCAAAAATCATGGTCAAACAAATAATTTCAATATGTCGCTTGTTAAAACCATGTCGTTAATCTTCGGAATTTTCCGTAACACCTTTCTGGAATATCTACCTCAAATACATGTACAAATTTTGTAAATCTTCGGAATTCTCTGTCACATCTTTACAGAATATCTACTCAAATACGAGTATCGATGAAAAATTATGGTCAAACAAATAATTTCAATATGTCGGTTGTTAAAACCATTTCCTTAATCTTCGGGATTTTCCGTAAATATTCTTATATCTTATACCTAAGTTTTTTGTCTGAAACAATCGGGCGTTATCAAAAACAGCATTATTTGTGTGCAAATGCATATGCTGAACTCAAATCAACAATCAGTTATTGAAGAAACTTACATTTTTTGCTTTGAAAGTCCATAAAAAAACGAACTATATCTCGCACTTTTTCTTTCACGTAACTCGCACGAAGTCATGTAATTAACTGCAGAATGACGTTCTTCGTTGGCAGCAATTTTCTGTCGATTTTTGCTCGATTTTCTTCCTTTACTGAAACTTCCGGCGATGTACTTCCTGTAATGAAAGTAATAAGCTTAGAAATACAATAGCGCATTACTTTCCTTACCGGAAGTACATCGCCGGAAGTATCAGTAAATGAAGAACAATCGCCCAAAAATCTGCCAAAATTCGTTCACATAAGCAGTACGTCATTCTGCAGTTAATTACATGACTTCGTGAGAGTTACGTGAGAGAAAAGTGTAAGATATAGTTCGTTTTTTTATGGACAGTTAGATAAAGAAAGATAAGTTTCGTCAATAGCTAACATTTGATTTGAGTTCAGCATATACATTTGCACAGAGATAATGCTATTTTGGATATATTTGAACGGGAAAAGCCGTCTGTACTTAAAACGAAAATTTACCAAAAGTTTTGAATGCTTGAAACTTAAACTGTCAACGAAATAATGATTGTGATTCAAATCATGAAATCGATTACCCGATGACATTCAAGCAAGACCTATGTCATCAAACAAACAAAAACAAATAAACAAAAGTTCACATTGGCGTATTAATAAGAATGTTTTTTTTTTCGAGAAAAAATAACATTTAGAGAGAATGAATATATAGGGAATATGTAAATGAAATAAGCATACGTACACTCCGTAACACCAGCAAATGGACTATTAATTAAAATGGTTGTTCCTTTTGTGACGATAAACATTCACACTTACCAGAGCCAAAGCGTCCGCGGTGTTTTGCTTGTCGGGTTGCTGAGTTGTTATGAATGCGTGCGTAAACCCACGCCAGACAGTTCGTTGTCTCGTCAGCTGAGTCCTCGTAAGTTTGGTTAAAGAAAGGAATATTCTTCGACCTGTCATTTTATGCTGAGTGAGAATGAGACCGTACAGCGATGATTGGTGCGTCGGCAATGGTTTTTGTCCATAAAAAGGGTCTGAGACAATGGCTGCGAATATTGTGATCCTGGTGACGTGCGCAGCTAAGAGAGAGCTTTGAGTTAAGATTCTATTTATTTTTGTTTGGAAGCTTCAAACCAACGAGTGAAGCGAGCGGTGGAACAGAAACCAAACAGAAATTTACTCATTAACTACACCTTTGTATGGCAGTGAACTGATTTTATTAAGTAGTTTTTTTTCATTGGAAAACAAAATTGTTCTCCTCATGTGTCTAAAAAGGCCAGTCTACCTTATTATTTTATCCATAACTAGAGTATGAAAACGGGAATTCATGCATTTCTAAGAACATTAGTCCCAAGTAAACGCAAACATTTTGGCTGGATTTTGAATTTGGCCTGCAAAATCCACGTCCCAATCCAATAACAGATGCACCTTCAAATATCCTAAAATGTTCAATAAATTTTTAAATCTAATTTTCTCTGTTGTCTATCTTTAGATATCCTTCACGCCGCTTTAAAATTAAGGAAATTAACTTTGTTCCGTTTCCACCTGATATAAAGTAATGGTTTGCAGCAAATCTGACGAAGTAATTGGGTCTCAGGTGTCATTAGGCTTCAGCAAATCATTTCCCTCTTTGTCAGAGAAATCGCAAGAGAATTGCTTCACTTGCAAAAATATCATAAAGCCGTAATTCTAGCAAAGACATTTGGAAATTAACATTGGGTACGAGTAGGATGCAAAATTGTATGCCAACAAAAAGGGCGGGATTATGAGGAAAAACGTTTGTTTCCGTCTGTTAGTTCACTAATTATACATCGGTGAAATATCTAGATACTAGCAGTATAGCCCGGCGTTGCTCGGGTGTAATGAAAGCTTTAAAACTAATCCATGATACTGGAGCTCAGACTCTTTGGACGTTGGCAGGAAAGACTAAAAAGCAATAGTTATTTCCAGTTAAAGCGAAACCGTAGACTGAAAGAAAAATGAATGGATGTAAATCAATTTTTGATTTTCCTTGTATCGATATGAAATAAGTTTTTTTCATCGTAAACTAAATTTTGAAGGCTAAATAAATCCTTTGAGTAAATGGTATCAGGGCTGAGACTAAGAACTACAATTATACCTATTTAGAGCCAAACCCGAAGCAAAAACTAAAATAAAAGAGCTGAAAAAATACAGACATACAGCGTAGACAAACAGGCACACAGACAAACATCTTGCATTTTACATATATATATATATATATATATATATATATATATATATATATATATATATATATATTATCGATTTTCTGCACTATTGTAAGAACTGCAACCTTGAAACTTCTGAATCTCGTTTGTTATGCCGTTGTCTATGAGTGTATCAAATTTGATTAAAATCGGACCACTCCTTCTATAACCCGATATTTTCGATTATTGTTTTTCTATATTTATTGGGAGTACCTTGACTCAAAACCTAGCTAAGAACACTCGCAAACGCTTATAGTACAGCTGTGTAAATTTTCAAGAAAATCGGTTCAGCCGTTTCGGAGTCTGTAGGTGACGGACATACACACATACACACACACACACACACACAGACAAAGTTCCATTTATAAATCAGTTTAGATAAAGAAAAAGCAATAGAACATCATAACGGGCGTTTTGTGCATAACAATATTTTAAAATGACCAATAATTGGTCTTAAAAAATATATTATTTAAAATGCACTGATTCTTCACTTCCACACATCTCTTATTTAAAACACGCTATTTCACGCATATTTCTTATTTAAAAAGCCTTGTTGTTTCACCTTAACACGTCTCTTCTTTAAATCGCACTGATACATCACATTAACCTAACTTTTAATTCATATGCGCTGGTAGTAAACCTAACTCACCTCTGACTTAAAATGCACCAATAATTAAACTTAACACGTTTCTTATTTAAAACACACTGATATTCAACTAATCATATCTCTTATTTAAAAGGCATTGATACTTCACCTGAACATATTTCTGGTTTAAAACTCACAGGATATTTAACACATCCCTGATTTAAAGATATTCCACCTTGACACATCTGACAATTGTAGTTTAAGTAAAACAGTAAAATTCACTTAGAAAGTATATCGAAAGGGCACTGATCTCGCAATAATCTATGATCAACCGCACATCAGATTTATACGCAATTTCAACGATCATTGCCCAAGCAATGATATATGCAATACGGTCCAGGAAGTAATAAGAAGGAAAAAACATCTATTCAAATTCGGCTATATTCAAATTCAGCAGATATTAACGAATTCAAAGAAAAATATGCACGCATGCTGGATGCTTTGACAGCTGCTGCCCACATTTTGATTTCTGCTCTGCTGCTGTATGTAAGTTTTGTATGAATTTCTAGAATGAGGAAATATCACTATTTACTCTTTTTATATTTGGAATATTATCTTCATCTCAAATGTGGTTATGTCCCCCATCCCCACCTTTGTCTAGGATATAGATCTGTTTAACCTTCAGACAATTCTGAACTAAAGTTTTAATTTACGGGTATAGAGTGTTTTCGTCACTCTGCTTATGTCAAATGATATCGTCTGGATTCTTACTTTTATTTTATCCTGTTCATTTATTGACCGCACGTTTCCATTGAGTGCAACTATAAACTGCATTACCCATAACTGAACACACAACTGCAATGTTAACAAATTTACTGACGAATATTTTATCCACTAGACCAGGGGTTCCAAAAAATTCGACTCACTATCCATGACCACAACTTTTGACAGCCCACCCAAATTTAACCCTCTAGGGCCATTCGTATCATATTTGATACAGTATGAAAACAAGCCTTGAAAGAAATATTTTCCTGAAAATTTTTTTAAGAGAAATATTTTATAAATTTCAAATGAAAGCAGTACTGACTGCTCAGTCAATGAATACCAAATGTTTCCTTATAGGGAAATACCAAATGTTTCCTTATAGGGAAATACTGTACCAAATATGATACGAATGGCCCTAGAGGGTTAAAGGGAAAAATTATATGAAAGAATATAAAAATTATAATTCATATTTCAAACATTGATTTCCATTTTACAATGAAAAATGATTAAATTGAAACCTGATTCGTTAAGGTCGTTTAAACACAGACTGGTCAATACAACAACAGCCTGGCAACGGAGTCCTGTGTCTTGAACAGATAGCGTTTAATCGAACTCAGTGTGTAATTCTAGTATAATTCGTTACGACCCACTAACATTCTGCTTGCGACACACCAGTGGCACGCCACCCATAGTTTGGTAAACTTATCACTAGACCATTGTCCCATTTATTGTATCGAACTTAGAACCTTAAAAATAACCTGACTGTCGATTGGGTTGCAACTGATATTGCAGCTAGGTGTCATGTTTGGAATGCTGCTGCCCATATTTGATTACTGCTGCTGCTGTGGTTGAAGATTTGCTGTCATTTCTCTATGAGCGGCTCCCATATTGCATCTATTTCTGTGCAAGGCTAACTGAACTATCCGAGCAGTTATAAGCAAATAATAACTAAATTATATTCCTAGACATAAACAGTAAAGCAAAAATAGTCTTCCCCGTTAGTCACATACTTCCTCCATGGTATTCTCACCATCCTTCTGTAGGACATCTTTGTTCTCTGCCATGTAATATCATATAACATAGCAGTTAAACATTTTTCTTTTTTTTTCTAAATCTTCTGTTTTCTTGATACTTTATTAAAATATGCTTTAGGGTTGCATCAAATTTTTCCTCGTGCCAGTTAAATACTTTATATCCGTCATAAGTTAATCAACGCGTATAACTAATGGATATTATATTATTACATGAGACCAATCTTACATAATTCTTCTTTCTCTACGGGCCGTATTCTTTCAGAACGTGATCAATATGGTATCTCTTCAATAATCTACCTTTTGGAGCTCTTAGTAAATTTTGACTTATTGCTATCTCTCCTAATCCAAGATCTAACAACCATTCGCACAAACTCGTTAGTAAGGTTATGCTTTGTTTTCGTATATTCCTTTTGAATTCAATGTGCCCTGTGAGTGTAACATTCTCCAAGCCATGTTTCCTCTTAATGTGCCTTAGAACTTTCATCTATCTCTTTCTGAATTTTCTAAACATATATATTTTATTTGTATTTTTTCTAAGACTTCTTCATTCTCAGCATTCTTCTGTAGAACCACATTCCTGTAGCCCCATGACTTTTCTTGCTCTGTGGGGAGACTGGTTAGTATTTACTGCCAAGTAGGAAGACCAATATTACATAACAAGTACTCTTTTATTTGCTTTATACATTTTCCTGTTTCTTAATACTTTGCTTAGATTTTCGAAGGCATTTTTCGCGTATTTGGATATTTATGTCTCATATTAATTGATTCCTGAATTAAAACATCTCCTGTTAAAACACCTTTGGCTTGCATGTTGAGCTCGACGTTTTGCTGACAGTCATATTGCTATGACAAATGTTCGATCCTCTCCCGTGCCCCACAAGTGCGGTCGTGTGTCTGATTCGAATAAAATGCATACATATTTTGATATGAATCAACATTAATTTCATGATTATTAAACATTACGGAGAACTGATATGTCAAAAATAAAAGTACAATGATTTGTTTCTTCTTTAATCATAAGTAGTAACAGTGATTAAGATAAGTAGTAACAAGATGAAGATTGTGAAAGTTTATCAAAGAAAATAACGATAAACTACATCCGGCAGCAGGCCTCTGCTTGGAAGGTTGTGAGGAGCATACAACCACCTATTAATTGCTGTTGTTCCAAATTACGCTGGGACCGTAATATATACCACCACTAACCCGGGGTGGTAGTACCTATTACGGTCCCAGCGAAAGGTTAACCCCGAAACTTTGTTTATTTACCATCAAATTGAAGTCAAAATAGCAGTTTGTGGCGAAATTTGCGTTAGAGCATATTGACAGTATATTTTTTATTTAACCTGAAAAGAAAGGAGTTTCTGTGTATAAATTAGTTAATAATTTCCAGGTAATTTTTAATTAAATTGAAATTGAGAAAAGGCAAACCATAAAAGTTTACGTCTTTTAATGGCTAATTACAGAATTGTGTCCCATTTAATAAATTAAAAAAAGCCCAAAACGATATCTGAAGCTTAACGTTAATTAGTATTTAAGAATAATTACAAACTCTATACTTCGAAACTGATCTGATATCTAATTTAAATGTCACCGGAGAAGCCAATTAAACGCGCTTTATCGAGAGAAGAAAAACAGCTTTGTTTTATACAGAATAGTAGTTAGTGCATATTTCAAATGGTCGCTCCTTATTGTGGTGGAGTGGCTTGCGTGGCCTAATGACTCTGAGAGCGATGTTCTAAACACCTGGTAGGATCAGCCTTAGCGTCAAGGTAGAAGACAAGGGGCCAGAATAAGCGCAATCAACCCCCAAAACTCTAGTCTTGAAGCATACGGATGCTAATTACAAAACTCTCAACAGTTTAACCAGTGGATGATAAGATCTAAAAATGAGCCATTCCATTTATGCTGCAAAGGAAGATCATTAAATCAGGTATGGGTCACTTCCTGGCAAGTCCATCTTAAACGAATTCTCGTCAACGGCGCTTTTTCCACACTGATCTTTTCTTGCTTTTAACCAATTCTTTCAAAGCCAAACGGCGGTAAAGAAAATGACGACAGTAAGTTTTGGTGAAACTGGAAGATTCTCGTTCTGAACCTGCACATTGGCGAAGAATTTACTCATCAACGTCATAAAGGAAGCGATCAACAAAGAAGAGATTAAAGTGGTGTACACAATATAAAGCCGTCAATGTCTATTATTAATTCGTCGACAGCAATTTCTTTTGCTGAATCCACAAATTGCAATCTATAAAACAAATTTGTAATCAAACAAAATTAAAGTAACCATAAAAAAAAACATTCCCGTAAATTGCTTTCTACGTTAAACCGGTTGCCAACCAAGGCTATAGTACACAATATGTTCTGCTATTTGACCCATAGTTGAAGGGAGATGAGTTGGATTCAAACCTTTTCCAAGAGTATTTGCACGTAAATGAATGCAATGTATTCAACTGGAATTCGAACTGGGGTCTACAATATTTTGTTCCGAGCGGATATCAACTGCACTGCAACTCACATCTATTGATTCATATAGCATCTGTTAAAAGAACCTGCGGAAGGTCATGCAGACAGATATCTTTGACAAGCAAAATTGGAATGTATACTTTTCTATACATAAAAACTTAATATAAAATTTTCTATTATTGATTTATATACGTGATCAGGGAATAATAATAAAGATAAAAACAGAGAGAAATATATAAGCATGAATACAAAATCTGTTTAGTCTACTTTGGTTGGTTATGATAAGTGTGCAATACGATCATAATTGGAATTCTCCTTAATTTTCTTTCTGTGATTATCGAATTTGAATCAAGTTACAGTGCCACTCTCGCCGTTGCAAACATTGCAGTGGATCAGATAAACCATGTTGGAGTGGTCAGGGGCAAGATCAGAACTGGTGGTATACATGTAGCGGTAACGATATGCCAACAGATTTGGAATCGTATTTTATTACGTGTATATCTGCATTTGCGCGCATTAAGCGTTTCAATTCCAAAGTAGTGTTAACTAATTAAGTGATTATCGTCTTGCCTTGAGCGGATGTTTGTTGAATGCGTTGTTAGAGGATCTTGTGTAACATTTAGGAAATATCTTTTGAGGAAATAAGAATATTTACATATGTCTTACTAAATATCTAATCTAATATATACGTTCCAAAACACTGCATAGGCGATACACCAATTCAATTGAGAAGTAAATTGTACCGTGAAACACTGCCGAGCAAAGGGGTCCATAAGCTAGTGTTTTCTGTTTTTAAGTAATATTTAATTGAAGTAGTAATGACTAGACTTTGAATAGACCACACCGCTGTCATACATTCTCCACTACTAAAAGGTGAGGAAACAACAATTTGCATTCCATGGCAGAAGTTCTAGAGAGTGAAACATCTACTAACAAGCTGCATAGATCTTGAACAAATGCATTTAAGATACTATCAAGAAAACAATCTGAAAGACATCTTCAACAAAGCCGGCCCAAATGACCTTAAAGCAACAAAATTATGTAAAATATAGTTGTAAATGAAGATAGCATATTACCATCACACATCAAATCACAACACCTCTGCTTATATCTCGACAGCAATAGACTCACAAAAGCAGTAAACAAAAACCAAACAATCTTTTCAGCATTAAATAACTTAAAAGTGTTATAGGTTGGCAAAACAAACAACTAAAAGGAATTTCAGTATTTGTTTTTAGTACGCATTCTTATATCAATCTGCGTATATAAACAAACAATTGCACATTATATTTCAAATATTCAAACAGTTAAGTGCCATATATGATACACATTTGGGCGACCATGTCTCGAAAGAGACATGACTGACTGGGCACTAGGTTGCCATTAATTTCTGCGGTAGATTAATTGCCAGTCAAGGCTACAGAACCCAATCTGTCCTATTATTTAACTAAAACTGGAGGGAAGAGACGGATTAATTTATTTCCTAAGTGTATTTGTGCGTAAATGAATGCAAAGAACTCAACTTGAATTCAAACTCGGCTCTCCGATTTCTCGTTCCGAGCGGATATTCAGTGCTCCACAACGCGTGTGTTAAAAATTACATTTATAACAACATTATTAAATAAATTTAAAAATATTTTGCATAATATATATTTATACAATGCACTAGATTGCTTCAGAACTTTTGTAATAAGCAGACACCTCGTATTTTTGGCAACTACTTGATAGGTAAAGAGGCTATGTAGATGAGCCATTGTAAAACGCAATATGTATGTCAAGAAAATTTTGTCACATGATTGATAGTAAATAAACGCATGTTGTTTTCCGCTGTTGTGCATGTTGCAATAATCATGAAAAAAGAAAAAAAAAACAAGTATGTAAAATAAAAATAAAGAATTATTACTTTTAAAAGATGACCTACACAAAATAAAGCTAAATGCTCTAAAAGAAGTCATCAATACTTCCTGGTAATTCAATAAATATGCCTCTACCAATACCGAATAATTTTGATCTTTGAACATTAAAAACGTAATGTTCAAAGTAAGTAATACAACTGCACTAATTGTCAATACGAGGCTAATATAACTTCAATAGGTTTTAGTGTGATATCAGTTTTAAATCACTGTAAAAATGAAAACTTTTTAAAGTAATTTCTTTTCGCTTTTAATCTAACTATTAATGTAAAATTTAGGAGAAAAAAGAATCATTAGAATATCTTGCATTGCAAAGACAAACTAAAATATGTATAATTAATAACAACATTTACAATATTGTTACATTATCATTCTTTATGAAGAACGGTTTTTTAAAAAAGGAACTAATGTGTCTATGAATGATGTAGTTATGATTTTTAAAAAAACGAGGGTTTTTATAAGTTATTTGTTTTATTGTAAACGAAAATAGTATTTTAGTGTGTCAGAAAGCATTTTTATAGATTCTGTTTTTATATATTTGGTTAACTTATGGGTAGTTTCCATTTAGAAAATTGTTAATAATTGAACTCATACGCATGGCATAATCCTTACGGTCCGAATAAATGGACGTTTCACTGCCTCACCACTTTTGGGTCGACAGGGAAATACATACAGAAACTGAAATAAATCAATTCATCGCTGTGCGAAACCCTGCGGAATTTATCTGTTAATATTAATGCAATATTAATTCTATTTTGTTTTTATGGAAAATGAAATAAAAAAAAAGAAAAGCATCAGTCTCTTTGATTTATAAATTTCTCAGGTATGTGTAAATCGATTTCTGGTATCAGTTGAAGTTGTCTTCTAGCAGGCAATCGCGTATTGTATTTAAGCCTTAGTGACTTCTTCTATGTGCCATGTCCCTTCAGGACGTAGGCGATCATGGTTCTCCACATCTCCCTATCCCTTGTGGTTCTTAGTATGTTTGCTCCTGTTACTCCTGGCAACCCCCGTTCCGTCATCCACCTGATCAGGCCCTGCAAATATGTTATCTGCTGCCTTCCTCTGTCTCTTTTTCCTTCTATCTGGCCTGTCAGTATCAGGTTCTCCAAATCCTCCTTCCTCATTGCGTGTCCCAGGAATTTCAGTTGTCTCTTCCTGATGCTCATTATTAATTTCCTTTTTGTTGCCATTCTTTCCAACGCCTCATCTAAAAATTAAAGCCTTTGCGCATGGCGCAACAGTTATCAACAACGAAAATGGAATTAGTTGGCTGAGTTCATATTCCGCTTACGTTGAGGAATGGTGCGAATTTGTTTTATTTCGGTTTTATCTATAGAGTAAAATAGTCGGTCACACTGGCTTTTCGTTGACAGTCAATTTTTGAAATTCATATTAGTACACCATTTCCAGATATTACGGAAAATAATGTTGTTTTTTTTAATCATATCACCCCAAGCAAGGCATTCCACTACCACTATAGCGCAGGGGGTTACACAGGGCGATAGACGAGTTAGGATCTACATAGGGGGAGAGTTGGAGAGAATGGGTGTGGGTTAGTGTGTTAGGAGGTGTCTATTGACCTTACATTTAAACTCCTGGAGTTTATAGCCGTCGGGGAAGCAAGCATGCGGAAGGGAATTCCACAGGGGGAAAGTGCGAGAAAAGAAGCTGTTGGAGTAGAAATTGCGGTTACATTTCATCGGTTTCACTGTAAAAGGGTGGGATTTAGTTGCCAATCTAGTATCTCGTGCAAACTCACACCTAGGGGGAGCACCAGTGATTTAAGTTCATCAGAGCAGAAGCCATGAAAGTATTTATAGAAGAGACACAGGGAAGCCACGTCACGCCGATGGGAGAGTGACTGCAGATGGTCAGCTAAGTCGGTATCAATCACGTTACAGATTCTTCGCTGTATTTTGTCAAGAAGCCCGAGGAGAATAGTAGGGGCACCCGACCAGATGTGGCAACAATAGAAGACTATTGTTGCAAGTTTCCTGAATAGATATAGTGTGTAAAAAGGGGCTAAATTTGTAACTATGTAGGTAATTTAGTATTGAGCAAACCGATCTCACAATGTAAGTCGTTACTTTAGTGATACATTTTATAGATAACATCTTAAAGTGGTCTTGTGACTGACTAAAATGATCTCAATAATAACAGACAAGAAAAGAAAACAGATTTAATCCAGATTAAATTTTGAGCCCAACGTGTGTATTTTTGTTTTGTGATGATTTTCGTAAAACTTTTATTTTATTTCGGAATTTCATACATTTCTTTTGCCAACACGATTCACCTTACAGATAAATATACCCCTAAAAAGAAAATGATTTTTTTTTGTAATGCAAACCAAGGCCGACTATGTTCGGTTGAAATTTATTTCAGTGATTCTTAAAAGGGCCTGCCTGGTTCTTGCTTAGTTGAGTCCTTCAGTACGTAATAGTTAAAATAAACAAAGAAACTTCTTTCAAAATATTACAAGCTTCAGAAAATTATTTTAGCGTCTTCTTGTATCTTCTGAGTAGCTTTGGAATTTTTTTTTTTTGCTTTTCTTTCCAAAATTTGATTTCATAAAACAATAAACAAATAACATCGTAAAAAATATATTTAAAAAAGACGGCCCCTAAAAAAACATTTGAATATATTTCAAATGCCACACGGATCAGATCAGCTATAAAATTGTTGCGAGTGGAAAAGCACCGAATTCGATGTAGAAAGTCTTCTTCATAAATAAAGACGACAATCGCCATTCTTTATTTATTAATCGAAAGAATAATGATTATAAGCAATGTGTTGTGTATTATGAGAAAGATATGACAAATCTTACTTATAAAAAACGTAATAATGCGTTTTTGTTCTAGGTGATATGTGCGCTGTGGCGCATGGGATGTGCGTTTTGGCGCAGTGGATATCGGCTCGGAACGAGAAATCGCGTAGCCGAGTTCAAATTCTAGCTGAATTCACTGCTTTCACTTACGCGCAAATACCCCTGGGAAAGGTATAAATCCGTCTTTTTCCTTCAGTTATGGGTTAAATAACAGGACATATTGGCTTCTATAGCCTTGGTCGGCAACCAGTCTACCGCAGAAAGCAATGGCAACCTACTGCGGGATAATCTTCTGCCCAGTCAGTCATGTCTCTTTCGAGATATGATCACCCAAACGTGTATCACGTATGGCACTTACTGACTGACTAAAGAAATGTTGATAGTGCAGATGTTTTATCGTCGTTTTATAAACTGAAATTCGAAACAGATGTTTGGATACGCTTTTTCGCTACTAAAACAAAAAAGAAAATGAAATACATAAATGCAAAAAGCAAAAATAGAATAACAGTTATTTAAGTTTCACATACAATTTTTCAGTATTTATTTGAATTATGTTTCAGGTTTATTTGAACAACAAATAAAAACCGTCCTGTTAGGTTTTAGTAGTAAATGAGAAAAATAAAAAAAATCTCATAGATTTTTACTATTCACTCGAGATAGTTCGGACTTTGATGAATCTATCACACCAACCATCACGGTCCGGCGTCAAAGTTAGATTATCAAAGAAGGTTAAAAAAGGTGGATGCTTGGCGACCAACATTTCTTGCTCCATAGCTAGGTCCTGAAAGCAGTAAATCCACCGTACGTTGTTATTTTGTCCGCCAATGATGTTCTTTAAAACGCATTACTCGTTCGCGTGAGACTTTAGAAATATCGGGGAGGTGTCTATAGAGTTGTGATTTAGTGGAATATTTCCCCTTAAGTGGTGTTAACTACACATCGTGAGTGTAGGTTCCATCAAGCTTAGACTAAAGTGTTTTAGTTAATGTCGAAGCAGTAGCACCATATCGTAAAACCGCCTTTATGTTGGCGCGAAAGAAATTCTGTTAGAGGTTGTCTGACAGATCAAATTTCTAGATTCTTTTTCTTCTATGTGCCCTGTCCTTTCAGGAAGTAGGCGATCATGGTTCTCTACGCCTCCCTACACCTGGTGGCTCTTAGTATGTTTTCTCCTGTTACTCCATGCAACCCTCGTTCCACTATCCACTTGATCAGGCCCTTCAAATATGTTATCCGCTGCCTTCCCTCTCTCGTTTTCTGGCCTGTCAGTATCAGGTTCTCTAAACCCTCCTTCCTCATTGCATGTACCAGGAACTTCAGTTGACTCTTCCTGCTGCTCACTATTACATTTTTTGTTGCCATTTCCTTCCAACACCTCATCGTTGCTTGCATGCTCGGTCCACGACATCCGCAGCATCCTTCTGTAGAACCTCATTTCCGCTTCTTCAAGTTTTTCCTTCATCTTCGATGATATTGTCCAGCATTCACTGCCGTATTGAAGAACTGACATCACATAGCAATCCAGCTCTCTCTTCTTTGTTTCTAGTGAAATTTTCCTGTGTCTTAGTACTTTACTCAGCTTCTGGAACGCGTCCTTTGCCATGCCAATTCGCCTTCGGATCTCTGTGTTGCACATTCCGTCGACTGTTAGAATACTTCCTAGGTATTTAAATTTTTGTAATTGCTTGATTCTAGTATCCCCAACCTGTATTTGGCATTTTGGGTTACTCTTTTTGCTGATGACCACGCATTCACTTTTCTTAAAGTGTATTTGTATTCCTTTTATATTTATGGAGCCCCAGATTTTAGTCATAAGAATTTTCACATTATTTTTAGATATGCAAACGATTCGACAGATTTTATTGATTCACTTGGGGAAGTTTGTACTGAGCCTTGCTGGTTGGAGCTTATTAAATCAATTTAAGAGGCATTGACACAGAGTCCAACATCGTTAGCAGCATTTTCTACATGATGTAGATAAACGGTCTCATTAGTAATGGTCTTTTTGAAGATAGCTAGCTCGTCTGCATAATCAACATATTTTTTTGCGGGATATCAACCTGAGAATCTTGCTGAAAAATTGAAACCTAGGGAATGATATTTGTTGAGGGATGTTCTGTAACCAAAGTTGAGAGCAAAAAGAAACGGTGTGAGGTCTTCACCCTGAAGGGCGCCTGCATTCATGTCGAAGAAACTGGTAAAGTAAACGAAGTAAAATTAAAATCATCTACCGAATCATCCGCATTTTCTTAATCTTAATCCATTAATACGCAAAGAAAAATCAAATTATTATTTCTTTTTGTTTTATGTACGATCTACCTTAAGAACGTTGGTGGTCATGTCTCTCGGTAAATTCCAGGTCTTTGCAGCTTCTCGCAATATCTTTTTTGCTATTTCTTTTTTGCTTTGTCTGCTAAAAACTTAAACAAACTTTTATTCACTGCTTTCTTCTGTCTTTCATGCCTTCCATTTTTTCTGTGAGTATTAATTTTACCGAGTTCTCTTTCCTCATTAAGAGCCGTAGAAATTTTAATTTCTGATTCTAATCAAAAGTGTTTTTTGTGTTTCCACATCCCTGAATTTTTCTCCTTGCTCACACTTTCAGTTCAAAATGTTTTAATCATCCTTCCGTAGAAACACATTTCAACTCTCTTCTTCTATACCGAAAAGATCCAACATTTATTGCCTCATAAAAAAGCGATATTACAGGACAATATAATATTATTTTTTTCAACAGCACATTTCTTTTTTAATACCTTCCGTGCTTTTGAAAGACACTTTTCACTAATGAAATTAGCCTTCGGATTTCGGTGTTGTAAATGGCATCAAACCGAATTCAACAGATATACAAAGATAGAAAGAGGCGTAAGACAAGGATGTGTCTTTTCACCAGATCTATTCAACTTGAAGAGCGAGACTATTCTGAGAGCCCTAGATGTTATGCCAGAATTCGTCATAGGAAGCAACAAGTTCAGTAACGTAAGGTACGCAAATAGCAGACACAGAAATGAAACTACAAGACCTCCTACAGAAGGGAGCTGAAGAGAGTGACAAAAAGACTACAAATAAACTGCAAGAATGCATGGTCATCAGCAAAAAGAGCAGCCCAAAAGGCCAAATACAGTTTGGGGATACTATAATCAAGCAAGTTCAAAAATTTAAACATCTGGGATGTGTTCTAACAGAATACGGAAAGTGCAATACAGAGATCCAAAGGCGAATTGTCATGGCGAAGGAAGCATTCCAGAAGCTGAGTAAAGTATTAAGAAACATGAAAATTTCGCCAGGATTTCTATGTGATGTCAGTTCTTCAATATGGCAATGAATGCTGGACATTTTCATCGAAGATGAAAGAAAGACTTGAAGCTACTGAAATATGGTTCTACAGAAGGATGTTGCGGATATCATGGATCGAGCACGTGAACAATGATGAGGTTTTGAAAAGAATGGAAACGAAAAGGAATTAATACTGAGCATAAGGAAAATACAGTTAAATTTTCTGGGACATGCAATGAAGAAGGAGGACTTGGAGAACCTGGTAAAACAAGCCAGAGAGGAAAAGAGACAGGGTAAACAGCAAATAACATATTTAAAGGGCCTGATCAGGTTGATGGCAGAACAGGGGCTGCGTGGTGTAACAGGAGAAAGCGTGCTAAGAGCCACCGGGGATAGGGAGACGTGGAAATTCATGAGTGCCTACGTCCTGCAATGACAGGGCACAT
This sequence comes from Ascarosepion bandense, assembly GCA_037127315.1. NCBI lineage: Eukaryota > Metazoa > Mollusca > Cephalopoda > Sepiida > Sepiidae > Ascarosepion > Ascarosepion bandense. Next base: position 3,421,629 of record JBBBDQ010001003.1, on the reverse strand, counting down.
GGAAAAAGAAGAATTTTCTATCCTTTGTTAAAACACTTTCTAGATACTTAGAGGTTTGTACTTGATTGATTTTGCTTTCTCTAATGCACAGTTAACATCTTGCACTTTTTTTTATTGACAACCAAACATTGTCTTCTTAAAATTTGTGTTTATTGCTTTTTTTCTTGCTTTCCTTTACTTCCTTTGCGGAAGTTACGGTAGATTTCTTTCTGTGGCTGTTTTAGAAATGAGTAATCTGCATATCTTTTTTTTTTTTAATCATTTCACCCCGAGCAAGACGGAAACGCCACTGATGTGCAGGGGGTTACATAAATGTAACAAGATTAATTAGAAAAGAGTGAGGAGTACAAACTAGTTAGAAAGGAACAATAGAAAGCTGAGAAAGCAGGTGCGATGACAGATACATGGGTGGAGAGAAAGAGAAGGTTATACAGGGGAGGGGAGAGAGCTAGAGTCCAGTGGTTAGTAGATGAGTACTGACTTTGCATTTAAATTTCTGGAGGTTGTAGCCGTCAGGAAAGCAAAAATACGGAAGTGAGTTCCACAGGCGGGAAGTGCGAGAGAGGAAGCTGCAGGAGTAGAATTGTCGTCTGCATTTGGCTAACCTGACTGTGAATGGGTGGGACCCAGTTGCCAGTCTGGTAGTTTGAGTAAACACCTGTTGAGGAGGCATCAGTGACTTAAGCTCATCCGAGCAGAAGCCATGAAAGTATTTATAGAAGAGACAAAGGGAGGCCACATTTCGACGATGGGGAAGTGGCTGCAGTCGAGTCGCCAGATCAGTTCCTATCACATTACAGATTCTCCTTTGGAGCTTGTCAAGAACACTGAGGAGAACGGCAGGTGCACCTGACCATAAATGGCAGCAGTACTCCAGACACGGACGGATGGTTGACTTGTATATATGCAGGATGGATTCAGGTGGAAAAAACATCCTGGATCGACATAAAAGTGTAGCCTCTATTAATAAATCCCGGTAGGATCCCTAGTTCTCTTGGGATAACCTCACTATAAAGTATGAATAAACATCCTTGTTTTGAGTCATGTCTACTTACTGTATTCATTTTCTTTCAGTATGAAGTAGGGTTTACTCCCCATAAATTTAAGAAAAATTAAAGTTTCCTCTTTAAATCTTATTAATGTTCACAGTATCAACGATTAATTATTTTAACCTGGAATGTGAGGAGCTTAATATCTCAAAGATAATGATTTTATGCAATAATAATAAAACATTTGCGACATTTGTTTCACTAAAGAACGTTGGTTGTATTTATAAATTGTCAACAATTGCTGAGCTAATGAATGTCAGGATTGAAACAGAGAAACAAGCAGGTAACGAACTCAACTTCGATAAGCCACCAATACTATCCTAAATAATCGTTACCTGAGTTAGCCTCTAAAAATGATAACCAAAAGAAATGAATAACAACCGAAATCACTATTCAGAATGAATAGCGTCCAGAAGACTGGCCTCATTATCCATTAACCATCACCGCAGTGTCATCTAAAGAAGGTGTCAATGCAGAACTGCTGGAAAGTAAATAAGACTATGCGCCAAATATTTCATTTTTTACAGAGAATATTCTGAGATATAACCTTAACCAGGAGTGTGTCACTCTCAAATTCCAGAATTGCATTAATTCGAAGTCGGAGTTCCAAGTTCGAATTCTAGTTTAATTTGTTTAATTCACTTACGTACAAATACACTTGGGAAATATATGAATCCCTCTCTTCTCCCTCCGGCTACTGGTCCAGTTGCCAACCAAGAAAATGATAGCAACTTACAATCGGAAAATTTTCTACCTAGTCAATAATGTTTCTTTCGAGACATGATCGCCCGAGCGTGCATCACGTACGGCAAGTAACTGACTGACTGATTAAATACATGACAGATTTGGTGTAAATGAATGCATACCTTGCAGATTGCATTTACCCGACATTATTTTTAAGTGCACTTAGTTTAATTTGCAGACTAATTTAAATAACTTAGCGTACTACATTTTTAATTTGAAAAAGAAATTATAATTTAACACAAACTGAAATACGGTGGCAGTTAATTTAATACCATTTATTCAAAAATACAAAAAATGTATATATATATATATATATATATATATATATATACACTACCGTCCATAATTATTAGGCGAACCCAGTTTTTAAAAGGAATGATGTATTTCATATTAATTCTAGTATTTATTGCCAAGTGGATAATTCTGAATAAAAATAGAATAGTTCTTTTGTTATTACTTTGCAAAATCTGTTATTACTTTGCAAAATCCATAATTATTAGGCGAACCCAGTTTTTAAAAGGAATGATGTATTTCATATTAATTCTAGTATTTATTGCCAAGTGGATAATTCTGAATAAAAATAGAATAGTTCTTTTGTTATTACTTTGCAAAATCTGACAAGCTAAGAAAGCAAAGATGGACTCGTCCGAATCACCCTAAATTTTCTTCATTCTTTCATTAGTGAAACTGCAATATAGGTAATTATTAAATATTTACAAATTCATATGATGCACATGTTATTGTGCAATATTTAACAAAAGAACCATTCTATTTTCATTTATAATTTTTCACTTAGCAAAAAAGAGTATGAAATACATAATAATTCTGGCCGGATATATATATATATATATATATATATATATATATATATATATATATATATATAATTGTGCAGGCTTTGCAGGTCGGATGTGCGTTATGGTGCAGTGGATAACGGCTCGGAACGTGAATTCGATGATCCGAATTCGAATTCCACTTGAACCTATTGCATTCATTCACTCGCACATACATTTTAGAAAGTTATGAATCCATCACTTTTTCCTCCAGCTATGGATTAAATAGCAGGATAGGTTAGATTCTTTAGCCTTGGTTGGCAACCAGTCTACCACAGAAAATAATGGAAACCTACTACGGGAAAAATTATCTGCCTAGTCAGACGTGATCGCCCAAACGTGTATTCCCTATGGCACTTAGCTGACTGCAGGTTTTAGCATAATCTACTTTGGGTGAAAAAATAAAAGAGTAGAGCAGTATTAGGATTATAAAACACTAGTTTCACAGATCGGATATTTACATTATTGACTTGTTTTTCTTTTAAGTAAAAGATGAATTACAGCCAATTTAAAAGAGGTGTTACAAGGCATGGCAAACATGTCCCGTTTCATTAAATCCAGGAAATTGAATTGATGTTTATTTGCATCGCTATTTAAAGAATTTTCCTGTAATTATATAAATCCTTGCTTTTGCAGGAACAAATACCTCAGCGTCGTAAAGGAAAATCTGAAACATTATTAAAAAATAAATTTAAATATTAATATCTCTAGAACTAACCCAAATAATTTAATAAACGTAATATAGTTGCAATTTATGGGATATTGAGTCGATATTTTAATTTCAATTTCGAATTAATTCAATTTAGTTTTCTCACTAACTGCAATTCGAATAACCAAGTAAAACATGGGAACGAATTCATCGCTCTTCAAATTGAATTTATGGTTATTACAGAACAAAAAAATGTTTTTTAAAAATCTTTTCATCTAAAGTAAGAAAACAAAATCACTACAATGCAAATGGTTAACTGAGAATGAAATAAACTAAGAAGGGAATAAAAACAATTTAAGAAGGCAAAAATAACGATTAACATTGCAGTTAAATTTTTGAAGATCAAAGTTGAGTGAAAAGCAAGATGACGAAAGATAGTTTGAAAAGCAAGATGACGAAAGAGAGTTTAACAAGCAAGATGACGAAAGAGAGTTTAACAAGCAAGAAGATAAATTGTTATTTCAGAGAAGAAAACATTATTAAGGAGAGAGAACAATAAAAGAACATTGAGATAAAGTTTAACGATTGACATTACATTTACATTTTTGAATATCAAGGTTGAGTAAAAAGCAAGATTACGGAAGAAAGTTACGCAAACAAGAGAAGGAATTGTTAGTATAATACTTATAATAATATTGTTGCAGAGTCGTTGGATGAAGTCGACCCTGCAAACTTGAATTTTTGGTAAGTGTGAACAGCCAAGACAATGAGGAGACAAAGGCAGAGATAAAAACAATAACAACCTTGGTGTTTATTTACGTAAGGTGGTACAAGTCGTTGTGCGGGTAGGCTCCTGGTCCGGAGTGTAACAGCCTCTGTTTTCGGTGCGGCGAGTGTCAAGTTATGTTCAGTGCCGGGTGCAAGTGGGGCAATATGTGAAGAAAGCACAAAGAGATAGAACAATAAAAGAAAAACAAATTAAGGAATTAGAAAATAACGATTGACATTGCTTTTCAAATTTCGAAGATCAAACTTGACTAAAAAGCAAAAATCCCAAGGATTTCCCACGAGTAATATGAACGATAAAGTAAAATATTATCATAGAACTTACGGTTACATCTCGTAAGTTAGGCGGTAAAACTATACAACCTTACAGCCAATTTTTTTTTTTTATCATTTCACCCCGAGCAAGGCGGAAACGCTACTGATGTGCAGGGGGTTACATAAATGTAAAAAGATTAATTAGAAAAGAGTGAGGAGTACAAACTAGTTAGAAAGGAACAATAGAAAGCTGAGAAAGAAGGTGCGATGACAGATACATAGGAGGAGAGAAAGGGAAGGTTATACAGGGGAGGGAAGAGAGCTAGAGGCCAGTGGTTAGTAGATGAGTATTAACTTTGCATTTACATTTCTGGAGGTTGTAGCCGTCAGGAAAGCAAGAATACGGGAGTGAGTTACACAGGCGGGAAGTGCGAGAGAGGAAGCTGCAGGAGTAGAATTGTCGTCTGCATTTGGCTAACCTGACTGTGAATGGGTGGGACCCAGTTGCCAGTCTGGTTGCACGGGTAAACACCTGTTGAGGAGGTATCAATGACTTAAGCTCATCCGAGCAGAAGCCATGAAAATATTTATAGAAGAGACAAAGGGAGGAGGCCACATTTCGACGATGGGAAAGTGGCTGCAGTCGAGTCGCCAGATCAGTACCTATCACATTACAGATTCTCCTTTGGAGCTTGTCAAGAACACTGAGGAGAACGGCAGGGGACCTGACCATAAATTGGCAGCAGTACTCCATGCACGGACGGATGGTTGACTTGTATATATGCAGGATGGATTCAGGTGGAAAAAACATCCTGGATCGACATAGTGACCCAAACTTCTTAGCAGTAGATTTTGCTATCTAGTACAGCACTTAAATTTGAAAAATCAAAGTTCTAAAGATGAAAACCCACCAAGACAATTACCATGAAAATATAAATGGAAAAGTCTGTGGAGTTATATTACAGTTGTAGAAAATTAACTGGAGCGAAGATACCAGGTCTGAAACTGTAATATTGCAGATTTTTTGGTTTCTGTCAAGTATCTCTATATAGATAGTAGGAGCAGCAGGCTAGATGTAGCAACAAAATGCAAAGCTAGTTTGCTCATCTGAAAAAGCTTTTTATTGCAAATAATTTGGTGAAAAGCGTGTGCAGTCTAAAAGAAACTTTTCAGAATATTTGCCGAATAGGTTAAAAATATATTAAATTATTTTTCATTTTATAATTGTTTATTAAACTAAAGTGAACAGATCACTGCCATAACGAATGATTGATGAGAAAGGAGAAAGTATGAAAATCCAGTTCTTGAGATTTTATTCTGCCCATTTACAACGAATATACAAAAGATTCAGACCGATCAAAAAACATTAAAACGTCTTTTCTTTGAAATTATTTCCGTCAAAGAATTTTTTTTCTTTATGCAGCAACGAAAACAAAATATAGAAATCATTTAGATGAAGAACCATTCTTTGAATTGCAGGTCACATCAATCATAACATCTTTAGATTTGCTTTAAAAAAAAAAATCCAAAAAAACAAACAAAAAACAAGTTGAATCGTGTTATTAACAAATAATAATGTTGAAATTTTCCAAATATTTATAATTTTACAGAATGAAATAAAATGAACATTTCAGATTTAAGCCATGAGTTGTCATCACACCTATTAAAAAAATAATAACAATCAACTACGATACTCCAGTTGCAGATTAATTGATTTGTTCATTTTTACGTCTTATCAACCCTTACTAAACTTTTTTATAAGTCGAAATATATTTTGGATTGGAAGACTGATTTGCTTTACGTGTAAATATTTTATTAACACTTTTTAAACAACAATTATTTTCCTGTCTACTATTTAACTCATAGTTGAGAAGAGAAGACGTGTTCAAGCTTTATTTAAGGGCACTGGCGCATAGTGAATTTAAGGTACTCAGACCTTAATTTGATATCAGTTTCAAAGATGCTACGTATTACAACCACCTCATTGCAGTTTAACTTAAGTGCAGTTTACTTTATTACTTTAATTATATACCCTAACAGAAAGGAAAACATAAATTCTTTTAGAGTACAAGCATCGATTTGCATATCCATTAAAATAAACATTAAAAATAAAATAAACATTTAATAACACTAGATCCTTCTTGTGTTGTAGATGTGTCGTAGTTCTTCAGAACGTAAGCGATTATGGCCCTCCACATATCTTGTAGCTTTTAACAAACTTTATCATGTAACCCATCCCAAACCCTGTTCTACCATTCATTTGATCAAACCCATTAAATACGTCACGAGTTGCTTTAGCCCGTCTCTATTTCCCTCTATCTTTCTTGTGAATATCAGACTCTATATGCCGTCTTTCCTCATTACAAGTCCTAGAAGCTCCAGATTTTTTTCTGATGTTAAGTTTGTTTTTCGTTTCTGTACTCTCCAAAGCCTCATCATTGCTCATAATCCCCCCACCCTATGTAGAACCAGATTTCGGTTACTTCATGTCTTTCTGTCATTTTTTTATGAGATTTTTCAGCATTCACTGCCATATTGATGAACAGACATCACCTAACAATCAGATGTACCTTTCGTTTTCTTCGAAATTTTTCTCTCTCTCAGTATTCTAATCAGCTTCTGAAATGCACCGGTGAGCCGAGTTCGAATTCCAGTTGAATACCCTGCATTTACTTAAGCACTGGTACCCTTGGGAAAGGTATTAATCCGTCCCTTCCCTCCAGTTATGGGTTAAATAACAGGGTAGGATTTGGGGACCCTGCCCTTAAAAACAAATCCCAAATGAATCTTGATAAAAGAAAAGAAGTATTACTAGATACAAAACTTAAATAAAAAAACAACAATAAATTTTTGAAAGAAAAAGGTATTACCAGTAATAAATAAGTAAAATTTAGTAGAGATTGATATGCCATAAAAATCAACCACCAACACTTCTGTATCTGCTAGATTTTGGCCATCCCCAGTCTATAGTTGACAGTTTTGGCTCGACTTTTTACTAATTACATGATTCAGTTTTCTTGTTGTTTAAATATAGTCTTGTTAAATATTCGTCAGAGGATATTTTTGAGAATCATAAAATTATCTAAATTAATCATAAAGTTAACTTTTATCAGATATCAAAAACAGTTTCCCCCCTTCCATTTATTCATTTTACTTATGACAATTTTTTTCATATCTTTCCCTGTTTACAGTTTTAAAGAGAGGGGATGAAACCGGTCGATGGATGCTTATATTTTAAAATTTTGCATGTCGACTATGATAAAAATGTTGGGCTTCCATGCCATAATATATATGCGTGACTGCTTCTATACAACACGTTAAAATGTATCTTCTCCGATTCCATGCTCCTATGGCTTAGGGAGTAGTGACTCCGACTGACACCAAATAGGTCGAGTTTCGATCCTGGCCAGAAGCAAGTGGATGTGTCTAGCCACATTGATGAGCTGTGATACAGCGAAACAGGCTTGTATGTGGATGACTAATATAATATATATATATATATGTGGGTGTATGTGTGCAGTGTGCAATGTGTAGCAATGTACGAAGGACAATATATATATAATGTATATTATATATATAGTTCAAACTTGCTACATTTTAAGAAGTGAAACCAATATTTAAGAACATTAATAATTATTGTGTGGACAAATAAAACAACGTTGAATTCTTTTATTTTAAAGAATAGATGCGGACATTAGAGCAAGTCTAGATCTATATATCTCATTCTCTCTTTCCCTTTATCTTTCTCTCTCTGTATGTATATATATATATATATATATATATATATATATATGCAGAAATCCTTAATTTAAACATATTCTATTATGTATAATATATGTCGAATATCTGTTGTTCTTTTTGGTAAGTAAATTGACAAAGTTCTATGCTATATTCGAATCAACTTTCACGATAAATGGTCAGATTAAAGGGTTGAAATTAGAACGTTGACAAGAATGAGTTTCTGTTCCGTATTGCTAAAGGTTTAAAGTTTTAATTAAATATTTCTTCACAGTTTTAATAAACAGCTACAGCTTTGAAAGATATTTTAGTTCCGAGGGATGAAATGACTTTCCAGTTAAAAGTTATAAATAAAGACCAAATTTACGGATAACGATTTTATTTTCATTCATATGGTCGTGTCTCCTAATATTTAATAATTCTTTCTAACCCGTAGACATACAAACATTCTAGAAGGTCTCCTCTTGGATAAAAGCCGGCATCGATGCTTTTGTTGCAGCAAAGAAATTCCAAGTTAAATATCTTTTATCTCTTTGATTCTTACCTGTATACTCAGCCTCTAGCCCCTAGGAATCACTTTTTCAGTTGTACTAGTGTGACATGTCTGATTAAGAAAGACGTCTTTTTGTTTCAATTTGTAATCAGTGCAAGAATGTCCTAAATGAAGCAAATGTATTGTTTGTTGATAAAATGAAACAATATAGCATCTTGCTATAACTCGTTCTATAAATTCACTCCATTTCGGCTATTTCCGTAACGCTTCGGAAAAGAGCTGTGAAAAGACTTGTTTTTATTTGGAAAATTGAAATCTTTGATTATTCTTAACGAAAGTTTGCACCGTTATGAAAAGACTTTTTTTTATTTAACGAAACTTTTGCTGTTATGAATTTTTTATTTGGAAAATCGAATGCTCTGATTACTTAAACAAATCCTTCTCTCCTTATAAACTTTAGAATTCGGTGATTGTGCATTTTAGTTTTAGTATTAATAATTATATATATATATATATATATATATATATATATATATATATATATATATAAAGATTTTTTTCGTAACTCATTCAAGCGTTTTTGAACTAATTCATTTATTTTTTTTATTGGTGCTTTTTTTTCAACACAAGTGTACACAAGTGTCCGGTCTGGTTTGAGGTGGTAAAAAAACGGCTACCGGGTTTTCAACGAGACTTTCCTGAGATCAAATTACACTGCGTGTGCAGGGAAGCTCACCGTTGTAATAGACGTCTTGAAGACCAGCTACTGTGACGAGGCCATCATCACGACTAGCGACGAGAGAGCGCCGTCACAATTGTGCTGTTTCGACAGCATCAACCCACTCAGTTTCACCATCGTTGACCTCTGGACACAGCCAGACAGCCGGGAGCTGACAGTGTCACAGTCGGCTCAGCAAAAGTGTGCTGAACAATAGCCAATCCTCAATCGCTCCTTCATTCAATCAGTTCAAAGTTCTGGCTTCTACTGCAGACAAAGTTGAATGCTTTGCTCGGAAGATTGTTTCCACTAGACTCGTCTGGAGTACTCGCACCCGATTTTTCAGCTAGAATGAAAGTTGTATTGAGTGATATGAACTCGGGTATTATATTTAAATTAGACTCTAAATTCTATCACTATAGCTTTCTGCTTAGTGGAACACCTTATCTGTCGTTCCATTTTTAAGAACATTGGTTGTACCTTTGACTACTCCAATTTTCACCTTATTAGACGCTTTTCGGCAAAGTATTGAATACTCTAATCAATGCGAATGTGGTTAAAAATCTTACCTCTCACGACCTACTCTTTGACAAAAAATAAAAAAATTTGGTTTCCGTCATGCCAGTTCTGCACCTGATGTCTTAACGGCCGTCACTGAATATGTATAGTAAGATCTTGATAATAACGGCAAAGATTGAGCTTTGGTACTAGATATCTCGATGGTGTTTGACAGGGTTTGGCATGCTGACCTTATACGCATACGTCAGGGCTACGGCATTACAGCACGGCTGTTTGAATTAATGAAATCATTCCTGTCAACTTGTGAAATAAAGATCGTTTAGAACAGTAACGCTACCAGATCTTTTCACATAAACGCGGGTCTCCTCCAGTGTTCTATCTAAGGTTCTACGCTGTTTCTGATCTTCATCAATGATCTTCCTGGTGTTATGTAGTAGGCATTTGACACTAGCATTCACTCCCGTCTAAATAGAAAATCCTTAATTCTGATGCTAGATTCCTGGTTATCTGCACACTGCACCTCTTTGATCAAACTATTTTAACAGACTTGAAGTAGAACAATTATATCGGATCAATAACTGCATGTACTGCGGGGAAAGTTAAGTCACTCTGTCTGGCCCAAAAATTGTTCTCGTCAGAGTCTATCTTGCATTTTTTAAATCTATTATTCGTCCGTGCATTCAGTATTATTTCCATATCTGGTCGGGTGCTCCTGCTATACATCTTGAAGTTCTTGACAAAATCCAGAAAAAGATCTGCAATGTAATCGATCTTGACTTGGCCGTTCGACTTCAATCACTTTCTCACCGACGTGACGTAGCTTCTCTCCGTCTTTTCTAGACGAGCATTTTATCTCCAGGTACCTCGATTATAAGAATTTAAGTATGCTACTAAATTGACTTCCAGTCCCCTCACTTTTACCGTTGAAATGGTTAAATGTAACCCTCTCTTCTACATGAACAGTTTCTTTTCACGCACCTTCCGCATTTAAAAGCAACGTAGGTCTCTATCTGTCTTCTTTGGTCCCGTTCATCTTTTGTGATTTTCTCAATAAAACTTATACCCATTTGTGTGTGTGTGTGTGTGTGTGTGTGTGTGTGTGCGACCCTGGGTTGAACACTCTTGCGATCGTCAGACACACGATTGCAAGAGCGTGAGATCGAGAGTTACAAACTCACACATATGTATATGAATATGTCAAACCTATCACTGATATTAAGCGTATTCAAATATGTACCGCGCATATATGATATATAAATAATATAATATATATAGCAAATTGGTTATATATATATATATTAATATTTAATATGCATACACATTTCAAAACACGCGCGCGCGCGCACGCACACATACACACACACACACACACACATATATGTATATATATATATAGTGTATCGAGGCGGCAGCAGATAATTTTCTAAACATATACTCTTAAATACAAGCGAAACCCGACACACTTTGGGGGCCTCGCCTCTTCCTCCCCAGAGGAAGACCTGACTAATGTCATTAGTATGCCATACGGAAGTGGAAGCTCACATCGTGCATCTTGACCGGCTCGTCTCTCCAGGGATAAAGCTTGGGAAGAGAAAATTTCTTTCCATGCGCCTAACCGCATGCCAATAGATTTATTGCAGTTGATCTTAACACATGTCAAAGTCTTGTACCCTTCGATTTCTTTGCAGACTCTCTGAATCTCAGTTCTGCACAACATAAGAACCGATACATTGTCAGCATTGGTGGACTATCGGGCTGAAATGGTAACAACATTTAAGAAGATTCCGGGTAAGATTTGATTCGACCTTCAACTTGCGAAAGAAAGGTTCCAACGCCAGAACGTAAAGCAGAGACGAAAGTGGACAACCTTGACGAACGGAGCGCCAATATAGAAAAGTTGCCGATCGTACCCCATTAACTTTCACCAGCGCACGGAGAGACGCATACATGTTTAGAATTCAGTAGAGAAATATGGCCCAAAACCGGCGGTCGATAGGACAGCTTTTTTTTTTTTTTTTTTTTTTTTTAATCATCTCACCCCAAGCAAGGCATTCCACTGCCACTATTGCGCATGGGGCTACATAGGGGAAGGTAAAGAGAAGGAGTGGATAGACATAGGGAATGTCAGGAGAAAGGTGATAGATGAGTAAGGATAGCGAGGATGAGTGTCGGGCAGATGGGAAGAGTGCTTGATAGAATGGGAGCAGGTTAGTGTGTTAGGAGGTGTCTATTGACCTTACATTTAAACTCCTGGAGATTGTAGCCGTCGGGGAAGCAATCGTTTGGAAGAGAATTCCACAGTCGGGAAGTGCGAGGAAAGAAACTGTTGGAGTAGAAGTTACGGCTGCATTTTATCGGTTTCACTGTAAAAGGGTGGGATCTAGTTGCTAATCTAGTATCTCGTGCAAATTCGTATTTAGGAGGCACCAGTGATCTAAGTTCATCGGAGCAGAAGCCGTGAAAGTATTTATAGAAGAGACACAGCGAAGCCACGTCTCGCCGGTGGGAGAGAGACTGCAGGCGGTCTGCCAAGTCGGTATCTATCACATTACAGACCCTCCTCTGAACCTTATCGAGAAGCCCGAGGAGAACAGCAGGGGCACCCGACCAGATATGGCAGCAGTATTCAATGCACGGGCGGATGGTAGATTTGTAAATGTGCAGGATAGATTTAGACGGAAAAAACTTCCGGGCCCTACACAGAGAACCGACTTTCATAGCAGCGGATTTAGCAATGGATTCGATATAATCATTCCATTTGAGGTCCGCTGAAAGTGTGAGACCAAGGAGGCGTAGTGTTTTACTCTCTGGGAGGCAAGCCTGGTCCATGCTAATGGGAGGTAGGTGAGATTGTCGATGATGGTTAATTGACAGTAGCTTCGTTTTAGAAGCATTAAAATTTACTAGCCATTTCTTACCCCAGTCTAATATGGATTGCAGGTCTTTTTCAATCTCGGCTGCGAGTTTAGCTTTGACGCCTACACCAGATTTTTGTTGGAGGCTTAAGAAAAAAAACGATGGTCAACCCTATCGAATACCTTGGATTGATCTAAATTAATTAGCGCGCTTCACTGTCAATTTTCTCAACGAGCAACCGTAAAAAGTAAAGGTTGCCCTGAATAGTCCGACCCTTCACAACACAAATCTGGTTAGAGTCAATCGGACTAGAGAGAAAAGCCTGCAACCCATTCTCTAAGATCTTCGTTAATATATTCAACACTGTATTTAATATCGCCAAAGGCCGGAAGTTACCTATCCCATCCCCACCGTTTTTGCTTTTGAGTAGCAACTTGATTTTATCCCAGCCTCATCCAGTTGTTCTAAATCAGTGATAGCAAGGGGACAGGAACGGGAAAGTACAGTATGTAAATAAGACCATCTAATCCTGGAGTTTTGTCCCGGTCAACGAGCTTTAGCGCTTCCCGGATTTCATACACTGAAATAGGACACTCGCACTAAGCCACTTCAGATGCATCGAGACGAAGAAAATTAGCCAAATAGGCGTCAAACTTAGCAGTGTTCAAACCGTGCCCCTGCTGAACAGTTCCTGAAAGTAGTCACAACGAGCCCCACATATGTCCGCGTTTGAAGTCATGGTCTGCTTGTCATGCAATGCTGACTGCGTGGTATTCCTATTATTAGCATGTTTTTTCTTTTTCACATGGTTCAGCGGCCATATTCGTTGCCTCATCAGATATTTTTGACGTAGTACTGACTACAAGAGCTTTATTCTTCTAGATAAGCAATCAGTCAGTCAGATAAGTGCCATACGTGAAACACACTTGGGCGATCATGTCTCGAAAGGACACGACTGACTGGGCAGAAAATTATCCCGCAGTAGGTTGCCATTGCTTTCTGCGGTAGACTGGTTACCAGCCAACGCTATAGAACCCAATCTGCCCTGCTATTTAACCCATAACTGGAGGGAAGAGACGGATTAATACCTTTCCCAAGGGTATTTGTGCGTAAGTGAATGCAATGGATTCAGCTGGAATTCAAACTCGGCTCCCTGATTTCTCGTTCTGAGCCGATATCCACTGCACCACATCGCACATTGCCCGAGCAACTTTCGCTTCGAGTCGATTCAATCTAAATAGGTTATCAAGAATATATAATCATCAGCAAAAAACAAAAAACAAAAAAAAAACTAATTTTAGATATCAAAGAATCAAACTTCATATTCCCAATCACACCCAACCTAAATTCCCGCTGTAGCATTAGATGCAACTGGTTCTGGAAATGTGCCATCAAATAATATTCCAGTATCCAACCAACCTAGCCTTACACATTTACACATATCTGGACGAGCCTATAATCCAAGTAAACTGTCAAATGGGAACCTGAACAAGCAAAGATCCTTACACTGACTCGCTTAACTAGAATTCAGTCGATACAGCTAAAACGCAACACCGAATTCGAGCCGCCCTTATTATTCCAAGTTCACACTACCTCCCGGAGGGGATCATTTCGATACAAAATCAAACCTTACGTTGAGGTCAAGGGCGTCGTTCTAATCTGCCACTATGAAGGTACTCTTAGCAAGAGGGTAATTCTCCAGTCACCACATCAATTCTGCTGCTGTATTCTATCTAATTAGGTTTGGTCTTCTCTTGGATTGTTCGGGTTTTCACGCTTACGGTTACCATGCTTTTATCTTTATTTTCATCTTCTTTTTTCTCGGGTGTCTTCTTTTAGCTTCCCCCCCTTGTCAGGCGTCATTTTTTTTAACCAATAATTTTTTTTTCATACAAGCCAACTTTTGTCGGCCATTTTGAAAAAAAGGAATTGTCACTTTTTGTTCATTACTTTTTTTTAATGTTAGTTTTAAACACGAAACCGATATATATTCTCCAGATTTCAAAATGGTCTTGCAAACGCCGTAAAGAAGTCAGAATTGGTCGGCTTTATTTGAATCATTCTGCTTTATTTTATTTATTTTATTGTGATAGATGGTTACATGAGAGAGGCTAGATGGAATACGCTTATTTTATTACATCACATTTTAAATGTATTTTATTTATTTTCCAGTGCAAAATAAAGCTAGCAGATATAGATTCGATTATGTCCAAACGAGAGAGGTGTACATTGCTTTTAAAGGGTATTCAGTATCACCTTATTTAGATGATCTACTATGGACTAATAAGGTACATTTGGCTACAAGTGTGGTTGCCCAGATGTAAAAAAGAAACTTAGTTTCGGTTCCTGTAGAGGCATGTCAAGCATGAGGCTCCCACAATCGAGTCTGCTTGATAAAGAATCAACCGTTTCAGATAAAAAAGGGGAAAAAAAGTAGAAATAAATCCATTAATTCTTTCCAGATGCTTTTATCTTAAAATAGGAAATAAACAGCGGCTAAAGCGTTCACCCTCTGTAATTGAGCGGTTTTAGGTACGCCTGAGACAAACTTTCCTTACAATTTTACTTCCTTATTCCCATTTCATTTATTGATTCATTTAATTATTTCAAACCGTTCAAGTATAACCCCCGAAAGAAAAAGGCAGAGATTTTACAAATCTTTGAACATCATTGTTTTAGACAAATTCAGTCACAGTTCCGAGCAAGGTTTGCTTATTCGTCTCTGTATATAAATATTCTGTTCCTCTTTTTTTTATGAGGTTTTTTCCTTCTATATTTGAGATGAGGCAGTATTTACAGTATTTACATTATTCGGATTATTGTCCTCATCTTTGTTGCCATTTGTACAACGTTTAATAATAGATCATTGTATTTGTCTAAATTTCTGAAATGAGGTCGTATTTACAGTATTTACATTATTCGGACTATTGTCCTCATGTTTGTTGCCATCTGTACGACGTTTAATGATAGATCATTATATTTGTCTATATTACTGAGATGAGGTAGTATTTACAGTATTTACATTATTCAGACTAGTGTCCTCATCTCGGTTGTCATTTGTACGACGTTTAATAATAGATCATTATATTTGTCTATATTACTGAGATGAGGAAGTATTTACAGTATTTACATTATTCGGACTATTGTCCTCATGTTTGTTGCCATTTGTACGACGTTTAATAATAGATCATTCTATTTGTCTATATTACTGAGATGAGGTAGTATTTACAGTATTTACATTATTCGGACTATTGTCCTCATCTTGGTTGTCATTTGTACGACGTTTAATAATAGATCATCATGTTTGTCTATATTTCTGAAATGATGTAGTATTCACAGTATTTACATTATTCGGACTATTGTCCTCATCTTTGCTACCATTTGTACGACGTTTAATAATAGATCATTCTATTTGTCTATATTTCTGAGATGAGGTAGTATTTACACTATTTACATTATTCGGACTATTGTCTTCATGTTTGTTGCCATTTGTACAACGTTTAATAATTGATCCTTCTATTTTTCTATATTTCTGAGATGAGGTAGCATTTACAGTATTTACATTATTCGGAGTATTGTTCTCATTTTTGTTTCCATTTGTACGACGTTTCGTTCGTACTACGCTCAGGCCTTCTTCAGGTGCTAGTAATTTCAAACCGAACACGTGTTCACCACTGCTGTAGCTGTATATATTGAACGTCACTGGAAACTACGTAAACTTAAGGAATCAGCACATATGCTAGGCTTCAAAAACCTCCTAAGCCGACCAAGTATAGAGAAGAACATAATATGGGAACCAGTAATACAGAGTGCCAGAAAAAATCATTAGTGTCAAAAATTGTAATATGAGCTCTGGTAAAAATACTAGAGAAAACTATTAACACAAAAAAATTGTAATATGAGCTCTGGTAAAAAAGGATTACTGGGCATTAGGTTTATAAGTCCCCAAAAATTCAGTTCTTGTACGTAACGACACATGGCCCAGTGGATATAGACGTTGGGTAGATCCTGTGACCTGATCCAAAGAATTCAGTATCAGACTACAGCAGTGGGAACAAGGAACTTGCATGCCTTCCGAAAGAGGCACTACTACGCAAGTGATGAGAATGATATACCCCAGTGATTGTAATAATGACACGCAGTGTGTCGCCACCGAGTGTCTGACCTCGATACACTATTTTTAGTTTGCACTACATCCGTTATAGCAGCTGGTAACGAAGTTTAGCGTTGATGGTGAGGCCATGTATAAATGGTGGAATTGCAGTACTCCTTCGAAATTCTACCAATCGGAGATCAAAATCTGTTGTTTTCTTACCGCTTTCTAAGTGAGTCGGGACTTTCTGGCCAACTTAGTATTTCTATCCATTTTTCTCGCACTTCTCGCCTGTGGAATTCTCTTCCGCACACTTGCTTTTCTGACAGTTAAAATCGCCAAGAATTTAAATGTAAAGTCAATAGTCATCCCCTGTCTCACTAACTTACAACCTATCTCTCATGCTTTTCTACATCCACCCCACTCTCATCAGTACTCTCTTCCTTCTCCTACTCTCTTCCTGACACACACTGCAACCTCTCACTCTTCATAACATTCCTCCTATGTAGCCCCCTGCACAACAGTGGCAGTAAAATACCTTGCTTGCGTCGACACGATTAAAAAAATGTTTTCTTTCCAAATAATTTTCTTATACGCAGACACTAATGATATATACCTCCTTTACTCTCTATCTCTTTAATTTGGATGATGAAAATTGGTTTTTGAAGAAATATTATCATCAGGTGGATATGCGTTGTGGTGCAGTGGATATCGACTCGAAAGGACAAATCGGGGAGCCAAGTTCGAATTCCAGTTGAATTCCTCGCATTCACTTACGCACACATACCCTTGGATAAGGTATTAATCCATCTCTTCCATCCCTATTATGGGTTAAATAATAGAACAGATTGGGTTCTATAGCCTTGGCTGGCAACCGGTCTACCGCAGAAAGCAATGTCAATTTACTGCGAAATAATCTTCTTCCAAGATAGTCATGTCTCTTTAGATACATGATCGCCCAAAGCGTGTGTCATGTGTGGCACTTAACTAGAATCAGATGTCAAAGTTGTAGAAAGATTCATTCGTCAATTTCTTTTGACAAATTTTGATATTTTTCATACGCATTTAGTTTTTGTAAACAAATCCCTAATATGTGCACAATTCTCAATTATCGTTACTATTAATCACAATATTTTACTTAAAGACTTTTAGTAGCGAATTACTAATCTAGCTGCAAAAAATCATTCTCATGAACATGCTAAAAATATTACGCATTAATAAATAAGTTTTATTTTTATTAATTTTAATTTCCAAATCTGGAAATGTATGTAACCTTCAGTCAGTTAAGTGCCATACATGATATATGCTTGGGAAATCATGTCTCGAAAGAAACATGACTGACTGGACAGAAGATTATCCCGCAGTAGGTTGCCATTACTTTCTGTGGTAGACTGGTTGATAACCTAGGCTATAGAATCCAATATGTCTTGTTATTTTACTTATAGCTAGAGGAGGATGATATGTATTATATTATTAAGTTTTAATTACTGGGGGATCAGTTTGTTACTTCATAATAATATAAAACTGATCCCCCACTTTGTGACCAGAAGAATCCGTAATCATATTTTCAACTATTATATTCAGTGCGATTATATTAAGTACCATACGTAATACACGCTTTGACGATCATGTCTCGAAAGAGACATGACTGTAGAAGAAGATACTGCAGTAGGTTGCCATTGCTTTCTGTAGTAGACGGGTTGCCAGACAAGGCTATAGAACCCAATCTGTCCTGTTATTTGACCAATAGCATTAATACATTACCGAAGGGTAATATTTGAGGAAGTGAATACAACGTATTTACGTGGAATTCGAACTCGGCTCTCCGATTTCTCGTTTCGTGCCAATATCTACTGCACCACAACACACTCAACTTTTAAAAGATTGACACTTTTTCCGATATTTTATTTTAGTTTAATTTTTATTACAGCTTCTCAAACCATTCCTGCTGTTTGCAAGTAGCTGACATCAACAGTAATTGGTAAGCCTCTGTTTTCTCAAGATGCAATCACACGAAGACATCTATTTTTACCAATTACACCAGGCAGGAATAATTAGATTTTTTTAAAAAATCATCTCACCCCAAGCAAGGCATTCTACTGCCACTATTGCGCAGGAGTTTACATAAAGAAAAGTGATGAGAAAGAGGGGTCAGTTATAGGAAATGGGGGTGCAGTAGATGAAAAAAAGAGTTTGAGAGAATGGATGCTAGTTAGTGAGATAGGAGATGTCTATTGCTCTTAGATTTAATTTCCTGGAGATTGTAGCTGTCGGGGAAGCAGGTATATGGACGGGAATTCCACAGGTGGGAAGTGCATGAAAAGAACCTCTTAGGGTAGACATTGCGGTTACATTTTATCGGTTTCACTGTAAAAGAGTAGGACCTAGTTGCCAATCTAGTTGCTCATGCAAATTCATATTTAAGCTGAACCAGTGATCTAAGTTCATTGGCGCAGAAGCCGTGAAAGTATTTATAAAATAGGCACAGGGGAGCATCGTCACATCGATCACATCATCGGTATCGATCACATTACAGATTCTCCGTTGGATTTTGTCAAGAACACTGAGGTGAATAGCAGGGGCACCCGACCAGATGTGATTAAATTAAAATCATGATAATCAACCAAACTAGAACTGGAAGAATAAAACCTGTATGAATTTTGGCGGGGATTTTCCAAATAATTTATTTAAAAATAAAAAAAAAGACATTCTTTCGTCTTTTATTACTTTAGCTTCAGTGTGTTATCTAAACTTATTTATAAATGGCATTTTGTCTATGTGTGTGTGTATGTGTGTGCGTGTGTGTGTGTGTGTGTGTGTGTGTGTGTGTGTCCGTTACCTATAGACTCCGAAACGGCTGAACCGATTTTCTTGAAAATTTACACAGCTGTACTATAAGCTTTTGCGAGTGTTCTTAGCTAGGTTTTGTGTCGAGGTACCCCCAATAAATATCGAAAATCGATAATCGAAAAATCGGGTTATAGAAGGATTGGTCCGATTTTAATCAAATTTGATACACTCATAGACAAAGACATAAGAAACAATATTCAGAAGTTTCAAGGTTGCAGTTCTTACAATAGTGCAGAAAATCGATAATATATATATGTATATATATATATATATATATAAGGCAAGATGTTTGTGTGTGTGTCTGTTTATCTGCCCGTATGTCTGTATATTTTCAGCCCTTTTATTTTAGTTTTTGCTTCGGGTTTGGGTCTAAGGAGGTATAATTGTAGTTCTTAATCTCAGCCATGATGCCTTTTACTTAGAGGACTTATTTAGCATTCGAAATTCAGTTTACGATGAAAAACTTATTTGATATCGATACCAGGAAATCAAAATTTTACTTACATCCATTCATTTTTCTTTCAGTCTACGGTTTCGCTTTAACTGGAAACAATTATTGCTTTTTAGTCTTTAGTGCCAACGTCCAAAGAGTCTGAGCTCCATGGATTAGTTTTAAAGCTTTCATTACACCCGAGCAACGTCGGGCTATACTGCAAGTATTCTTAAAGCTGACTTGCCTTTCATTCAATGACAATTAAATTCAGCCATCTTAGATGGGCTTTTAAGAGAAGTGTTTCTGCTTTAAAAGATCAATCAAAATGAAATATGCATTCAGGATATTTCCCTAGTACCACCTTATTCTTTTAAAATATATAATTGCAGGCGCGGAAGTGAGTTTCATTCTGATATTCTAGAACCTTTTCAAGGAAATGCTTTGAACCCAAAAGTTGCGACGAGAATCGTTATCAACATATGTTCATTGCGCATCAAATCATTAATAAAACCATCTCCAATACGCGGTCGTCGTAAAGTGAATATTATCGATTGCTTTACTCTGGCATAATTTAATAGGAGCGATCCAAAACCCGATGTGGAAAATGACGTCAAACAAATAAACACATGCATCAGAAGACAGGAAGGAACGTAAATTCAATGAAGAATGAAAACCTATCAATACTTCTAAATAATCTCGATCGTAGCACAGCATGAAAGCTTCCTATTAAACTGTTATTGACAAACTATCAAGTAGATTTCTCACGGGAAGTATAATTAAATCATGCCAAATATAAATAAAAAGGATTTTGTTCGTAAATGCTGCAAGTAAGCCAATGTTTTACAGTGATTTTCCAAGCATAGCTTACATGCGACACACGGCCGAAATTATAGGGGACCCAATGTGGATCGAACTCACTATTGAGTTGTAATTGGTCTAGCGGGACAAGCTCGTTAAACTTTAAACCATGCAGAGGGGCTTTACACAACAAAATCATCAATATTTCAATCAATGTTTCAATTTGAATAAATCTGTGAAAACCAAGAAAAAAAAATCTTTGGTGAAATCTTACACATCAAATCCGATAAAATTCACATGAGGTATTTTATCGAAGTTTGGAGAATTTGGCATCACGAATTATTCATATTGTCATCGATCAGTGATTTCGCCGAAGTATTAATTTATTTGATTTTTATTAATTTATTTTTTTACGTCTGGGTATAACGATACACTAGATCCGACAGCAGGCCTCGGATCGGAAGAGTAGAGATTTTGAGGAGCGCTGAACCACCTCTTAACCGCTGTTAATCCCAAGTATTCCCTGACTTGGGTGGTAGCACCTGTTAGGGTCCAGTTATAGGTAAACAGATTATCAAATATAAGCAGGAATAATGAAAAAAAATGACCAACAATACATTTTAACGGAGTTATCAACAATGCGTTTTATAGCAATCAATAAAATGATAAAAATTTTATACCAATAGATTTATTTTTATAGTAGAATTATCAGCAATGAATATAAAAAATACCAAAAATATATTTTTATGATCTACAATCTATATATCTGAAAACATACATTTACTTTGAAAGTATAAAATTAAGTAAAAATAATTTAAATTTTGGTATTAAATAACTCATAGATGTATTGATATGCCGGTATTGAAAAGCAAGAAACTGTGCTATTATTCAGAAAACTGCTCAAAATATGTTACTGTTTATTGTAAAAGTCTATCGATTAAATACAGTAGTAGGTCTTTATTGGATTTCTCTACAGTTCTGTTTCTTGTATTTAGTTGTCCTAAGAAGGCTAGAGTCAAAATTCTTTTCTCTTATTTCAAAAATATCTCTTCATTATTTGTCTATATTTCTGAGATGACGTAGTATTTACACTATTTATATTATTCGGACTATTGTTCTCATGTTCGTAGCCATTTGTGCGACGTTTTGGCCATTGTACACTCCGGCTTTCTTCAGGTGCCAGGAATTTCGAACCAAACCTTTACTACAATCACTGGGGGTTATCATTTACATTCCTTGTGCGAGGCCTCTTTTGGTAGTCATGAGTTACCTCGTTTTAACCCGACGTTAGAACCATAGACCGAATAATGTATATAGTATAAATATCCTTTCAAACTTTTAATAGATGAATCATTTCATTTTGTTTTCTTTTACAATGGTTCGTTTTTTGTATGAATAAATTTTTCAGTAGAGCCTCCACTTATTTACACTATTTATGTTTGGACTATTGTCCTCATCTTTGTTTATATTTTTGTCTATAACCTGTCTCTCTTTCTCATAACTTTCCTTCTATGTAAACTCCTGCAAAACAGTGGCAGTAAATGACTTGCTTGGGGCAATATGTTTACAAACAAAAAATATTCGATTATAATAAGAAGGTAGATTTAGTAAGATTTTGATGGAATGTTTTTTGAACTCACAACGAATAGTTGATACGTTTTAGTGAATATGCAAAAAAAATAAATAAAAGAATAAATTACCTGTCACTTTAACAAGGTGTAATACATAAGCTTTTCTCACTAGGTCAATAAACTGAATAAGAACTTCGACTTGTGTCATATCTAAGACTAGCATCATAACCCGGCGTTGCCCGTGCAACTCAGAACATTTTAGAAATCGGAGAAGATGCCATTTTTTTTACATATTTTCTTTTTGTTTGAAAAAAACTTTTTTTTAATATTTCTTTTCTTTCAAAATTACGGGGAAAAATATTCACATTTTTTGTTGACCAAATTAATTTTTAAAACGTCGGAATAAAAATAAAAATCAAATATAAAGGCACATTTTTTTATAAAAAAAATATTTTAGTAGCGTTTGTCACGTGCGATTTGATTTCTGTGACGTAATTCAGCAACCATCTTAGATCTTAGATGATTTACGGAGCAAATGTTAACAGGCGGCTATATTGGTCCAAAAAGTGCGAAAGAGAAAATTTGCTGAACTTAAACTCAAAAGTTATGTGTCGACCTAGCTTCCCTGTAAGTATGTGTCCCTAGAAAGTTTGAATGGCGTAGCTTAAAAAAATGTAGGCGTGCATAGGGAACAGTCACACACGGACCCAAAGATTGCTTTTTATATAGAGAGATATTCTAAGTAAATCTCTACATTACCTGTCAACGGGCATTATATCTTTTTTTCTTCTTTTTCATCTCCTATTCTTACCCAATCTAAGTGCAAATATAGGTTAAACCATAAATCCAACTATTTTTGTTTTTACATATCTTTGAGATTTTTCCTAGTCTAAATTTTTATTCAAATTATTTTTTTCAAAAATTTCTGTTTTTAAAAATCTTGCAAAAATAAAATATACCGCGCTGGAACGTTATTTAAGTCAAATTTTAATATTAAAACTTACCTTTATCTGTTTTCAGTCAATTAATAATTGCTTACTCCCAGAAATTTACAATAAAAACAAAAATTAATTACGGTAGACCTTTTTTGTTATGTAAGTCATAGAGGTGTTAACAGATGACTGCTCCCGGATGTTGACGGAAACGCAATGTATGGTGACCAATCGTAATAAAATTTTTAATTTTTTTTTGGTGGTGGTGGTGGGGTTAGCTAAATAGTGAAATTAAAAATTTAACATAATAATTTCAGCACTTATATGATAATTTATAGAATTTTAGTTTAGATTTATAGCTAGACATTTGAATATGCTTTCTGAATAAATACAAATTCTAGAAACGTAGATAATAAAATATCGTAAGATTGAAATTGTGTTCTTCTATGTTTTGCTAACGGGTAATAACCCTTGTTAACTTATAAAATCATTTTGACCCATATGGAACACCGTACTTTATAAATTTGAACATCGTACTTTATAACTTTGAACGTATTTGCACAAATAATTTATTTATTCTTTTCTTTTTAAAAATATACGGGGTGAAAAATTTTTATTAATTTTTTTTTATAGGCAGTATAATCATCAATTCTTAACTAATAAGAAAGCAATTCAGTTCTTTAAAAGATTTTTAAAATATTTTAAAAACTTTATGAATTATAATAAAAAATAAAAAAATGAAAATACTTCTTATAAATTTTATTAGTAATCAAAAAAATTATTTTTCTTCAGACTATAATGTCCTTAAATTTATTATTTATTCCTATCGTTAATCATAATTTTAAATAAAAAAATACATGATTTATATTTCACGATGAGTTCGGCGTTTAACTAATAAAAAAGAAAATATCAGAAAATTAAAATTTATTAATATTTCATGAATTTACTTGAAGGGGGATAACAGAGTTAAAAAAAAATTTTTCATCAATATTTTCAAAAAGTAATAATTTCAAAAATAATTTTATTCATTTGTGAATGAGTACTGAAAGTTTCATTAAAATCCGACAATTATTTGATTTTTGCGAGATATTCCAGATTAATGTGTTCGTCATCGAAAAAGTGAGTGACGTAAAAAAAAATTACGTAATTATCTGCGGCCACGTTAACACCAAATCAAAACAAAATGTCTGCCAAAATTTCGAAAATGTTAAAAGGGATTAAAAAATTTTATAAAATAGATAAAATTTACTTTGATCTTTCCTCTTCATAATATTATAAACATTTTGATTGAAAAAGGTCGTTTTATTAAGTTTTGAAACTTTTTAAATCATACTATGCTGGGTTTTTTATTATGTAATGACGGTATCTAGTTTATATATATATATATATATATATATATATATATATATATAATAAAACTTAATTTGTAATGTTTACTCGTACGTGAGTCTGATTCTATTTAAATATAATGGCAGAATATTCGAGAACTCATGTGCTCTCTGGGTGGCTTCGAACCTGCATCCTCCATGGGAAATCGTCATTAGATTTTACCGCTCAGTCAGGTAGGATCTCCTGGTTAAAAAAAAGTCTTAATAATGCTTTTGATAACGTTCGAACAAATAAATTTGATGTATGTCGGATTTATTCCATTTCATATATATATATATATATATATACAAGCCCAATTTGTATTTATTTTTATTATACAGAGAGGAAATATTACTATTCTAAAAATAAAATAAAAGATTCATATGCTGTAAATATTTTGAATTTCTTGCATCTTCCTTGTTAGAATCGGTAGAGATAAACGCGCCTATTTTGATATGCCATATTTAAAATCTGACAGCTGTCGTAATCCAATCTGAAATCATCATGTCTATTCGGAAAATATATCAACTGGAATTCTAAAGTAAGGAGACTTAAAATGATAGGAAAATATGGAATTACATTTCTTTTCCTCGAAATATCGAAAATGATGTTTTCGTTAATCCCCATCAAGTCTACAAAAACCTAACCATAACCACTTATTTCAACCCCAAACTGAAACGTCTGACAGGAAAGATTTCGAGAGAATGAACAAGATAAAAGTAATATAAGGTTTCTATTGAGTATGAAACGTTTCTATTTGCTTTGGACTAACGAAATTGCCTCCAAAAGTTATTGCTTTATGTCGAAGAGATCGCGTTTTCTTCTACGAAACGTTAATTTTAGAGAAACGAAGGTTCAGTTTATCTAGAGACAAACAGTCAGTCAGTTAAATACCATATGTGATACATGTTTTGGGTGTTCATGTCTCGAAAGACACATGACTGACGGGGCAAAAGATTATCCCGCAGTAGGTGGTCATTGCTTTCTGCAGTAGACTGGTTGCCAACCAAGGCTATAGAATCCAATCTGTCCTGTTATTTGACTCATAACGAGAGGGAAAAGAGATGTATCATATTATTAAGTAGTAATTAGTGGGGGATCAGTTTATTACTTCATAAGTATATAAAACTGATATCCCACTTAATGCCCAGTAGAAGCGTTAATCCTGTTTTCAACTATTGTATACTGTCAGTCAGTTATGTGCCATACGTGATACACGATTTGGTGATCATGTCTCGAAGAGACATACATGACTGACTGGGCAGAAAATTATCTCACAGTATGTTGTCATTACTTTCTGCGGTTAACTGGTTGCCAGCCAAGACTATAAAACCTAATCTGTCCTGTTATTTAACCTATAACTGGAGGGAAGAGACGGATTTCTACCTTTCGCAAGGGTATTGTGCGTAAGTGCATGCGAGGAATTCAACTGGAATTCGAACTCGGCTCCCCGATTTCTCGTTCCGAGCGAATATCCACTGCGCCACAACGGACTTATTATCGAGACAATATTCATCGAAATAAAAACTTCATAATTGTTCTATTGTTTTAATTTATAATCTTTATATTTTAGTATCACGTGTGATTTGTGTCTTTCCTTTGCCGTATAAATTAATGTCAGTGATTTTTTATTGATCTATTTAATATTTCTTTAGACTATTATGCTTTATCGACCAACCCCGTTCTTCATAAAAATATAAAACTGACCCCCTACATTATGCCCAGTAGAAGTCTTAATCATGTTTTCAACTGTTATATTCAGTCAGTCAATTAAGTGCCATAGATGATACACGCTTGGGCGATTATGTCTCGAAAGAGACATGACTGACTGGGCAGAAGATTTTCCCGTAGTGGGATGCCATTGCTTTCTGTGGTAGACTAGTTGCCAGGCAAGGCTATAGAACCCAATCTGTCCTATTATCTAACTCAAAACAGGGAGGGAAGAGACTTATTAATATTGGTTCCACAATTTAATAGTAGTGATATTACCGTTTTAAATATGATTCGAAGTTTGTCTCGTACACTTAAGCAATATGTTTGTTCGCGTCTTCCTATTTAGGGTCGTTATTAAAAACTGCTCGCAATTTTCCCGAACACGTGATTTTTAATAAAACAAATGTTAGTAAAGCAAGAATTTTCACAATAATTGTTTTCATTCTAAAAATAATGCCCTACTTATCCGTGCATTAATTTACCTACTGTCAAACTTACAAATAAAATATTTTTACGTTTTATTTGATAAACGTACCAAACAGCAGGCTATTGGCAGTTCGGTTTTTCAAAATGGAACTGTAAAGTTTCGCTTTTAATTGAATAGATCAAGATTCTCGGCTCAATAAAGAAAGATTAACATGCAAAGCTTAATCTCTGATGAAACTGGATCTTTTTTTTTAATCATATCACCCCGAGCAAGGCGGTAACGCCACTGATGTGCAGGGGGCTACGTAAGAGTGAAAAGATTGGAAAAGAGAAAGCCGGAAACCACACCCTAAACAGGGAACAAGGGATGAGCGTCTTCACCTGTTCAATAGACGTGGGTGGAATGTGAACCGGGCGATAGTTTAGTCTATCTACTCCAATTCCTTTTATTTACACCCTTGTGCAAATTAATTGAAACAAAACGAATAATGCCTTCCTAGGATCATTCACCCTTTACATGATCACGTATACGTCGTCTCTTGGCGTTATTTTCCTTCTGACCGTATTTTCATTTACGTTTTAGACTGATGGATCCAGTTTCTTCCTTCGCCTCCATGACACGACAGACAGTTGAAAGGCTGACACTAACAATATGTGCGATATCTCTCTAAGGCTTGCCAGTGTGTTTGTGCAGCGTTACAATTTTCGTACGCTTACTTGGAGTAACGTCCACCGCAGAAAATGGCAGGAGGACAACTAATCTACAATTTAGACAATAATGTCTGGATGTGGAAAAAATCTAATGCAATCACGCAATATTTTTGAAGGTCAAGTAAATTTCCTCAAAAATAAATTCATATTGCTGCACACTACCTCAAACGATCTAATCTGAGGAAAAATAGAAATCGATTGCACCCAGTCACTTCAGTGAGTTTCAAACTGACTGTATGTTAAAAGAAAGGAAATTAAAGCAGCTGTTTCAATTAATTTGCACAAGAGTGTATATTTGTGAATCTTTTGTGTGTATGAACAAATATGTCACATGACTTCCAAAGAACCATATTGCATACGCACAAATACCCTGGGAAAGATATAAATCTATCTGTTCTCTCAGCCAGAGGTTACATAGCTGGACACACTGGCTATATTGCCGAAAGAAACCGGAAGCTACTATGGACAAGTCAGTCATGACTTAAAGCAGACATGATCGCATGTATCACATATGAAAGTTAACTTATTAACAGTAGCTACATTATTGGGACTTTTGTCTTCATCTTTGTTGCCGTTTGTACGACGTTTCGGTCGTTGTACGCTCCGACCGAAACGTCGTATAAATGACAACAAAGATGAGGACAATAGTCCGAATAATGTAAATACTGTAAATACTACCTCATCTCAGAAATATAGACAAATTGAATGATTTATAATTAAACGTCGTACAAATGGCAACAAAATGAGGATAATAGTCTGAATAATGTAAATACTTTAAATACTACCTCATCTCAGAAATATAGACAAATAGAATGATCTATTATTAAACGTCGTACAAATGGCAACAAAGATGAGGACAATAGACTGAATAATGTAAATACTTTAAATACTACCTCATCTCAGATGGAGATGCCCCGGAGCCTCGACAATTTTTGGAAAAAGATCAGAGTAATTAAGAATCTCCACTGGAAGCAAACTGTCTGCATACGGACAGATAAAGAGTTCAGCAGATTTGCAAAGATAGAAAGGGGCGTTAAACAAGGATGTTTCTTTTCATCGGATCTGTTCAACTTGTACCGCGAGAATATTCTGATGACCTTAGACATAAGATGTACAGATGATACAGTGCTGATTGCAGACACGGAAAGGAAACTACAAGACCTCCTACAGAAGGTAGCTGAAGAGTGTGACAGAAATGGACTACAAATAACCTGCAAGGAAACTAAATGCATGGTCATCAGCAAAAAGCCCAACACAAAATGTCAAATACAGGTGGGGGGGATACTAGAATCAAGCAAGTACACAAATTTAAATATCTAATAAGCGTTCTGAGAAAAGATGGAAAGTGTGACCCAGAGATCCGAAGGTGAATTGGCATAGCCAAGGACGTGTTCCAGAAGCTGAGAAAAGTACTAAAAGACAGAAAACTTTCACTAGAAACAAATAAGAGAATACTGGAATAAGAATAGAGGAATAAGAGAATACTGGAATAAGATAATACTGGAATAAGAGAATACTGGAATAAGAGAATACTGGATTTTTCTGTGATGTC
Source organism: Ascarosepion bandense (assembly GCA_037127315.1). Classification (NCBI taxonomy): domain Eukaryota; kingdom Metazoa; phylum Mollusca; class Cephalopoda; order Sepiida; family Sepiidae; genus Ascarosepion; species Ascarosepion bandense. The sequence goes on along the minus strand of JBBBDQ010001003.1, from coordinate 3,392,542 downwards.
AGTTCTTCAATATAGTAGTAAATGTTGAATAATATCATCAGAGATGAAGGAAAATTTTGAAGCAGCGGAAATGTGGTTCTACAGCAGGATGCTGTGGATACCGTGAACCGAACATGTGAGCAATGATGAGGCTTTGGAAAGAATGGAAACGAAAAGAAAATTAATACTGCGCATCAGGAAGAGACAACTAAAATTCCTGGGACATGCAATGAGGGAGAAGGGCTTAGAGAACTTGATACTAACAGGCCAGATAGCAGGAAAAAGAGACAGAAGAATATCTTCGAAGATGAAGGAAAAACTTGAAGCAGCTAAAATGTGGTTCTATAGAAGGATGCTGCTGATATCGTGGACCGAGAATTTGAGCAATGACGAGGTGATGGAAAGAATGAAAACGAAAAGGAATTTAATATTAAGCATCAGAAAGAGACAACTGAAGTTCCTGGGACATGCAATGAGGGAGAAGGGCTTGGAGAACCTGATACTGACAGGCCGTATAGAGGGATAAAGAGACAGAGGAAAGCAGCGGATAACATATTTGAAGGGCCTGAGCAGGTGGATGATAGAACGTGGGTTTCGTGGTATAACAGGAGAAAGTGTGCTAAGCGCCACCAGCTATAGCGAAACATGGAAAGCCATGATCGCCTACGTCCTGAAAGAGCAGGGCACATAGAAGAAGAAGTTTAACTGATTAACTTTTGTCATAATTGTTGTATTTTATCATTATCAATTCTTGTTATTTTGTATACATTCTACCCTTTCATGGTCTGCTATGGCTTTTGTAATAATAAACCATAATAGAAGGAATCGGATACATTTTACAGTGATATGAGATTATATGTTTTGAAATTCACTACGCTGCTAAATAATTCTAAGGATCTCTAAAATATATATTTTATACCGAGCAATGTTAATGCTATATTCCTTTTGTTAAATTCTTGTTGCTATATGGTATGTAGATTTTATGTGTTTAGTTTATAACATGATTTTAATTATTGCATTTATGCTTACTCCTTGATATCTCGTACTTAACTTCTAGTTAATAACGTAATTTTACAACTGTATGATTTACTATACGTTTTTGATAATTCTGAGAAAATTTCAAAATAATAGAGGGCAAGTGCTTTGTTATTCTTGCGAACATGCATTGATCTTATGATTCTATATATTCGATTTTTTTCATCCACCATCCGAAATCGCAATGGAACAGTAAAAGTTCGACTTAAAAAAGTTACGCAAATTATTAAGAAACAGGAGAATTTCATTAGCAACAAAGAAAATACTACTAAACTGTAACGTGATATGTATCATGCAAGATGGCATTGAATGCTGAACCAACGCATTACTGAAAAATAACGAACTTGAAGCAATAAAAATTTTGTTCTACAGAAGGATGTTGACATCTTATTTTAAATAGGTCCGTTTTCCACGTTCTAAATTATATTTTAAAAATTCCTCCATACTGCAAAAGATTAATTTTGTAAACTTATCGTCTGCAATTCCTTTAAAATTGTTTATTATTCAATAAAACTTGTTTATTGTTTACAACTTCCCACTTTTACGATTAACCTTCAGGTCAGTTTGGAGTGAGTTAAAGCAATTTGTTTATTTTAAATTTATAGAAAAAAATGCTACTAAAGATGCTGAAGATTATGTAGAAGTCAGCTCTTTGAAACACACCTGCACTTAATTTATAACATCAAAGATCGATACCAATTCCGTGTTTAATTTTAAAGAGCTTTTTTTACTTAATTTTAGGCTGGGAGGAAATCATTCCATTGCGCATAATTTTGTATAAAAATAATTTCAACTCTTCTCCTACCCACACACACACACACAAACCCCCCCCCCCCACATATATATATATATATATATATGCTGTTAAATATAAGAGACAATGAATGTCTATTATGTTTAATCATGAGCCGTTCCAAAGGTCGTATTTTTGCTTTAATTTCAGTTAAAAATAAAGACAAAAATTCTCCAACATTTGGATAATTATTTATTGATTTGCTTCTAAGCTTTCGGCTCACATGAGTCATCTTCAGAGAGGTTGTTTAGACTGAAATATTATAAAATCCACCATCAGCGACGATTTTATTTTGTGTTAACATAAAACTTCGCTTGGCAACGGCAATAGTTACCAAAAATAATAAACGCAGTTCTTAAGTTTGCGATGCGGCTTTATGACGTCACACCGCGGGATAGCGCGAAATGACAATAAAACCATGTAGTCAAATGCAATGTAATATTTTATTTCCTGTTTTACTAATCAAAAACCTAGTACATATATTGGTTTTACTACAACCACGCTCTCCCATAGACTTACATGTCATCTTTCTGATCAGAGTACTATTAAACAACATTTCTCTGAAAAACATAAACATGTAGGTAATATCAGACAGATTTTGGTCAACAATACGGTGATCCTTACTCATACACACAATAAGAGGAACCTGCAGATATTGGAGGCCAGTCTTTATTTTCACCTGAAATTAAAGCCAAAATACGATGTTTAGACAGGCTCATGATTAAACATACTATACATCCATTGTCTGTTATATTTAAAAATATATGTTTATATATATATATATATATATATATATATATATATATATATGGAATAAAAAGTGTGAGAAGCCGTGAACGTTTTCTTTAAAGTGTATATTTATTGTTTTTTGTAATTATACATATTATGATACATTAAGTGTCCATAATGGTATTTGTGATGCTACACGTGTTTCGAGTCTAAAATTGAGTCTCTTCAGGCGAATAAATATATGGTTTTTCGTTTGAGTTCCTTTTATTTCTGGTCGCAAGCTTGTTGTTTTATAAATAAGTAAGTAGAAAAAATTGGAAAATAAATAAAATCAGTAAAACAAAATGAAATAAGATAAAATAAATAAAATAAATCAAATGCTATATGTATATATATTCAAAGAAATGTCATATCTAAGATGTGAAATTAATTGTAAACATTGAGGAATATTTCTTGAAGATTATATTTTAGTTTTAATTTTTATCTAATAGATTGACTATAATATCCCCAATAATGGGCGTTGTTCTGTGATGTATATTGGCTCAAAATAGGAAGTCGGTAAAGCCGAGGTCAGAATATCTGTTGAATTCGTTGCATTCGATTACGCGCAATTAACATTACGAAATGTATAAATCCATCTCTTCCCCCTTCATTTATGGGTTGAATAACAGGACGGATTGGTTTCTATTGCCTTGGTTTGCAATCATTCAGCCGCAGAAATATATGACAACAGACTGCAGGAAAATATTCTCTACCTAGTCAGTCATGTCGCGACAGAAACATGATCGACTAAGCGTGTACAGCGTAGATCACTCAACTGACTGATTCCAAATAACCAAAATATTTAGTTTTACTTCAAGAGTGATTTAAATTGACTAAAAGGATTTCTTTTTCTAAATCGCTAAAAATATGGCAGTGAAGGTTGGACAATATCATCAAAGATGAAGGAAAAACTTGAAGCAACTGGAATATCGTTCTACAGAAAGATGCTGCGAATGGATCGAGCATGTGAGCAATGATGAGGTCTTGGAAATGATGGAAGTAAAAAAGACAATTAATACTGATCATCAGGAAGAGGCAGCTGAAGTTCCTGGGACATGCAATGAGAAAGGAGAGCTTGGAAAATCTGATATTATCATGCCAGATAGAGGGCAAAAGAGACAGAGGAAAGCAGCGGATAACATATTTGAAGGACCTAATAAGGTGGATGACGGAATGAGGATGCCATGGTGTAACAGAAGGCGTGCTCAGAGCCACCAGGGATAGGTAAACGTAATAAGCTATGACCGGGACAGGGCACATAGATGAACCATAAGTCACCAAAATATAATTCTCTTTAGTAAAATTATCTTTAAAAAATAAAATATATTTTTTCCGAAAAATGTTTTAAAATGTTTAATGAAGTTTCTTTCGAAGTTTAATTTATCTGTTTTGAAATAAATATTACTTTATTTGAAAATATCTCAGAAATGCTTTTTTACCACGCGTTATTAAATGACTGAAAAATTTACTGACACCCGGAAATTTAATTAATTGTTCTATGGTGGACAATACCCTAAAAGTTACTTGACAAATATAACTTCTCATATTGTTGTGGATCCAGGTGAAGAACCACAGAAAAATAACGAACAACAAAACAGATATTGAGATAGAAAAATATGTTATATTGAACTTAAATATACAAACTTGAACGCAGGTTAATAATCCAGGAATACCATTAGTAAGGAATATGTATACAAGTCTTTGAAGTGAAGCCGTGTTGTAAATAGTATATCGGTGTAATATTATTCTAGATGAGTGGAGCTCAGAGCTACTTACGTGTAACTTAGGGATCAGTCACGTTCTCTAACGATTGAAGCCGAAACAGTTGGAGCCGAAACGTTTGAAGCCGAAACGATTGAAGCCGAGAAGATTGAAGCCGAAACATTTGGAGCCGAAACGATTGAAGCCGAAACGTTTGAAGCTGAAACATTTGGAGCCGAAACATTTGGAGCCGAAACGTTCGAAGCCAAAACAGTTGAAGCCGAAACGTTTGAAGCCGAAACAGTTGGAGCCGAAACGTTTGAAGCCAAAACGTTTGAAGCCAAAACATTTGGAGCCGAAAAATTTGGAGCCGAAACGTTTGAAGCTGAAACGATTGAAGCCGAAACAGTTGGAGCCGAAACAATTGAAGCCGAAACGTTTGGAGCCGAAACGTTTGAAGGCGAAACAGTTGGAGCCGAAACGTTTGAAGCCGAAACGTTTGGAGCCGAAACGTTTGAAGTCGAAACGATTGAAGCCGAAACAGTTGGAGCCAAAACCTTTGAAGCCGAAATGTTTGAAGCCGAAACATTTGAAGCTCCAAATAAGTAGTGATGCACTCAATACATTATAGATATTCCAGACATTTTAAATATCTCACAAATCTCATATGAGATAGGTGTGATATTCCGTTTCGTGAAATAGTTTATTTTAATTCAGTGTTCCAATCTACTCAATATGAACGACTAAAAAGATGTTCTCGATCTTGCATTTTTTGAATATAGCGACTCACTCAAATCCCTAATCGTAGCTATAAAAAAAACTTTTCCATGAACGCTATATATTATTTTAGCTGTTGGAACAGCGTTTCTTTTCTGTCCAGAAAAGAAAAACAGAATCAAATGACGAAAATAAATATAATTTTCCTCCATTTTCACTTTTAACGATAAAACAATACTGACAATTCACTAACAAAGCATATATATAGAAATATGCCATGAAAATGTAAACCTTTCAAGCTGCGTATATCTGTCAGCGGATGTGCGTTATGATGCAGTGGATATCGACTTGGAACGAGAAATCGGGGAGCCGAGTTCGAATTCCAGCTGAATTCATTGCATTCACTTACGCGCAAATACCCTTGGGAAAGGTATTAATCCGTCTATTCCTTTCAGTTATGGGTTAAATTATAGGACAGATTGGGTTCTATACCCTTGCCTGGCAACCTGTCTAACGCAGAAAGCAATGGCAACCTACTGCGGGATAATCTTCTGCCCAATTAGTCATGTCTCTTTCGAAACATGATCGCCCAAGCGTGTATCACGTATGGCACTAAACAGACATAAATTTGAATTACGTGTGAAACGAAATCACGTGTTTAAACGCGTGATATATACGAAGTTAGGTTTTATCGAATGCAAAACTAGATTGTTTTTGTATAATTAGTTTAATTGTACTGAGTTTATAAATTAGAGATTTTTCACGCTTAGAAAATCAGCATTCGATATCCTGGGCTTTATCTTAGATTAGATACATATCTTTGGTACCGATAGAAAGAGAAAACGATTTAGGATCCAGGATGTCATATGCGGAACATCCCATATTTCCAAACATAACGGCATTTTTTATATGAATTTTGCTAACACTTTAAAAAATTGCTTGTAAAATTAATTTTACGATCATGAAGTCGAATATCATCTCAAGACACGTTATTTGATGACCTCGCTTTGAAGTGCTGAACTCTATCATAAAACTATTCGTTGACGTGTAATGTGGGTAGAGATTGATTGTTTACTTATTAAATCGATTATATTTTATTATAGCATGTTAGCAATGTTAACCATATGAAAAATATATATTTTCCTTGTTTTGTTGGGATATATATATATATATATACACACACACACACACACACACACACACACACACACATATATATATATATATATATATATCGCTCATTCATTGAAATGAAATTAGATCACTCTAGCTATTGGGCGCGTATAAGGATATGCGCTAAAACTCTGCCTTCTTCCACCGATCGCTCATAGCCCAGAGGGAGAGTCGCCGACTGACGCCAATTCGGTCGGGTTTCAATCCTGGGTTAAAAAGCAATCGGAGTCTAACCGTACTGATGAGGTGTGATACAGCGAAACAAATCTGTCTGCGGATGACAATATATATATATATATATATATATATATATATATATATATATATATATATATATATCCGTCTGCGGATGACTATGTAGACTGGTTGCCAATCAAGGCTACAAAATCCCATCTGTCCAGCTATTCAACTCATAGCTGGAGGGAGAAGAGATGGATTCATTTCCTTTCCAAGGGATATTTGTGCGTAAGGCAATGCAACGAATTAAACTAGAATTCGAACTTTGATTTCTCATTATGAGCCGACATCAATTTTACGAAAACGCATATTTTAATATAATCAGAAGCGAAAACGTTTGCCAAATGTCGGCATCCCGATGGAGAATCTAGTTAGGTAGGTTGTTAGTCTTTATTAAATATGTGTAGATGACGCCCTTGAATTTTAAATCAATCTAAACTCAGTACGGATAACGTATCTGAAGTGTCTTAGCAGGTGAATGACGGAACGGGGGTTGCGTGGTGTAACAGGAGAAAACATATTAAGAGTCGCCAGGGATAGGGAGACGTGAAAAGCCGTGATTGCTTACTCCTGAAGGGACAAGGTATATAAAATAAGAATATATATGCCAACTGTTTATAAGAAATTACAATGTGGATATAAAGTGGGGGATCTATCTATATTATAATCGGTATATGAACTGATCCCTCATTTTGTGGCCATGTTAGTTTCTGTACATTTATATTCTAGATTTATGGGCTTCAGTTAGTGGATGACAGGACGGAGGTTGCATGTTGTAACAGGAGAAAGCATGCTAAGAGCCACCAGGGATAGGGAGACGTGGAAAGCCATGGGATAAGAGCCACTAGGGATATGGAAACATGGAAAGGGACAGGGCAATTAGAAGAAGAAGAAGAAGAAGAAGAAGAAGAAGAAAGTCAGTACTAACAACTACAGCAGTACTTGTAACATTTATTGACAGACGAATGGTAACCAGAAATTTACAAATTTTGCCATGCACTCTAAGAAATTTTCTGAGATGGTCATTAATGTTTCAGGAAAGTTTGTTCTTTGTAAGACATTAAAAACGAAAGGACTCTGAAGAAAAACCAAAAGAGAGAGTAAAAAAAAAACAAAAAAAAAAAACAAAATGAAAATGTTTAAATAAAGAAAACGAAAAACGAAAGTGCTTCTATGATAATTAAGTTTACCCACTTTTCAGGAGGGTCATGTGATTTTAGTTGATTGCTGTGCGATCGAGAAAATTGACATATTTGAAGATGAGTAGATGCTTGAAACGTAATAGAAATCGGAAAGGCCTGAAGGCGTTAAGGATTTAACGAGATGAAAGGGAAATGCGAAAAGGAATTAAGGAAACAAAAATACAACCGGAGTTCATGTGACTTAGTTCAATGTCTTACCATCTCCTTCACAATTGGTTTTATTTTTTGTTTCTTCATTTATTCATTTAACGAGTGAAACTCAGAGGAATACCATGACAGAAGTAAAGAAAAAACAAACGAAAAATGATGAATGTTTTAGAATAAAGAATTTAATGCTTAAGGTACAGATAATCATTCCTTTTTTTTCTAAGGTTTAACTCAAGCTACCACTAAAGCAAAATATTTCCGAATAACTTGACGTCGCTAAAAGTGCTGGTATTTAATTTCAAGCAATCTTACTGCATTCTTAAGATAAATCGAGAAAGATATTTTTTCTGAAATATTATTTGCCTGGTCTGTACTTATTGGGAAAGGATTATGCTTAATCTCTCGTAATTCGTTTTTGTATCTCTTAAACGCACAAAATGCACTTTTATGTTTTCTAGGCACGTCCATGACGTTAAAAAAATTCATATTGTTTCAAGTAATTTCTTTTTCTAGAATCATTCACTTGTTTGGAGAATTGTCTCGGTTTGAGTCCATATCTCGGTGCCGACAGGAGATGCAGGATTGACGCCAGTTCAGATCTCCACCTCCCGCTCTGATACAGGATCATTCTTTCTGAAAAATAATTGCTTATGATATCCGAAACAAGCACATACATACGAGATCTTATCAAAATGTTTCGGGATTTGTCCTATGAAAAGAAATCTACAAAACATATCATTTCGGCATTTAATCTCCTTTGTATTAATTCATTTTCATAGCCACAGACATAATACAGGATCTTTTCCATTCACTGAAGAATTTCTGGAACTGCAATTTTCGAACAGCGATTGCAGCTGTTTCTTAGAATTATCTTTAATTTTCGCGAAGTCTAGAAATCTTGATCCTTTTAAATCAGATTTGATTTTTGAAGAGGAATATGGTTGCTGTCGGACCAGAGGAATGTTGTTGTTAGCCAAAAACTACTGCAGGAGCTATGGTCACTGAGGGCACATTTGTAATGTGGTGAAAGGCCACACTCTATATACCTTGTTTCCAAGCAATGCTATAAACATCAGAATTCAGTGAGAACAGTTTCATTTAGTGTGTACTCGTAAAAGAGTTGCGTATTTAGCTCGATTTATAATAACAACAACGAATCACGATACTTTTGACCAGTGCTCACACACACAGACACACACACACATACACACACACACACACACACACACACACATATATATATATATATATATATATATACTGCTGCCACATCTGGTCGGGTGCCCCTGCTATTCTCCTCGGGGTTCTTGACAAAATACAACGGGGAATCTGTAATGTGATCGATACCGACTTGGCTGACCGCCTGTAGTCCATCTCTCACCGGCGTAATGTGGCTTCCCTGTGCCTCTTCTATAAATACTTTCACGGCTTCTGCTCTGATGAACTTAGATCACTGGTGCCCCCTAGGTACGAATTTGCACGAGATACTAGATTAGCAACTACGTCCCACCCTTTTACTGTGAAACCGATGAAATGTAACCGCAATTTCTACTCCAACAGCTTCTTTTCTCGCACTTCCCGCCTGTGGAATACCCTTCCGCATACTTGCTTCCCCGACGGCTACGACTTCCAGGAGTTTAAATGTTAGCCAATAGAAAACTCCTCACACACTAACTCACACCCATTCTCTCAAACACTGTCAAAAACATTCTCTCAAATTCCGATGTACCTCCTTACTCGTCTATCACCCTCCTTCTGACATTTCCTATATCCAATCGCTCTATGTAACCCCTGCGCTATAGTGGCAGTGGAATGTCTTGCTTGGGGTGAAATGATTAATAACATGTGTGTGTGTGTGTGTGTGTGTCTGTGGGTCTGTGTGACTCTGTGCGTGTGTGTGTGTCTGTGGGTCTGTGTGACTGTGTGTGTGTGTGTGTGTGTCTGTGGGTCTGTGTGACTCTGTGTGTGTGTGTGTGTGTGTGTGTGTGTCTGTGGGTCTGTGTGACTCTGTGTCTGTGGGTCTGTGTGACTCTGTGTGTGTGTGTGTGTGTGTGTCTCTGTGGGTCTGTGTGACTCTGTGTGTGTGTGTCTGTGGGCCTGTGTGACTCTGTGTGTGTGTGTGTGTGTGTGTGTGTGTGTGTGTGTGTGTCTGTGGGTCTGTGTGACTCTGTGTCTGTGGGTCTGTGTGACTCTGTGTGTGTGTGTGTGTGTGTGTGTCTCTGTGGGTCTGTGTGACTCTGTGTGTGTGTGTCTGTGGGTCTGTGTGACTCTGTGTGTGTGTGTGTGTGTGTGTGTGTGTGTGTGTGTGTGTGTTGGTTTTTAGCGCTTGATAGTTCCCCATATGTGTAGATAGTTTCTTTTTTAGACTGGTACTCGATATGAAGCTATCTATAAAAGGCATGAGATCTGCTTATCGTGCCATACTTTGGAAAAGAGTGAACTGTCAAGCACTAGCAACTACCAATTAAAACAAGTCATTGTGTTGGTAGTCCAGAAGTCTATACACACTGACCTTTTAGACTGATGTCAATAATAATAAAGCTAACAATGCTTTCTACCGATAAAACTGTTATTGCTTGCCTTGAACGCCTATTGGGACCCAAGTTCTAACCAAACATTAAGTGTAATTCATATAATCCATCAATAACGATTCTGGAGAAATAGTATTTTACTGTTACCTCTCCTGTAAGTGGGCACCTCGGTGTGGTGCAATGTTTAGCAAGCTCGTCTCATAATAATCATTATAACCGAGTAGTGATTTCAATCCTCACTGGGTACCCCCTACTTTCGGCCGTGTGTAACGCTTAGAAAATCACCTTCCTCCACAAAAAACGGAAACAGCAAAAACGCTGCCCTACAAACCTTTAGGTGTAAGGAAAAGTTTATTTTTATTTTATCCTGCAAGTAACAGCCTGGAACAAACTAAAATAGAGTATTTTTAAAGTAAAATTCACTTCGCACAAAGCTTGGAGACTCGAATTAGAAGGCTGTTTTAAAGGATAGTTTAAAATGGATAAAAGAACCATAAATGTAAGATTCTTGTGATCGGGGAAACATCTTTCCTGGAAGTCTTGTCCACAGAGATGTGATTTGCTGAAAGAAACCCTTCGAGTAGACCTTTTCCCTGATGGCATAGGGATGAAATGTGGGTTTTTCAGTTCTATTTAAGTGGTATAGGGGGTCTTTTTCGTGGAGGGTAAACCTGGCGGAATGAAGGAATGCATATCGTCCGAGTACTTTTCAAGGAAGTAGCGATAGAGCTGTTCATTTTCAATTCCTTCTCTTGAGAGATGTCAAAACCATGGAACGGTCCGAAAGTCTTCGTTGATTGTGCAAGCAGAAAGTCACAAGTTATCGGGGCCTAGGTTTTGAGTGCACTGGTGTTGTTGAAAGCACTGATTTATGCGAGATTATGATCTCTTTTGCCGAAACTGTAACTAAGGTAGAATCAGCTTAGTGACTGTATAATCGAAAGGTGGGCTTTGAAGGTGTTACACAACAGTAACCGTATCGGTGCAAGCCAATTCGGGGATCCTTTTCTTATCAGAATGATCAAAGTGAGTTTTCTGAGCTAACGTAACAATCATTAGACTCATCCAATTTATTCTGCATCCTCTGCACTGTCCTCAGACTGACACCCAAATATGTTAGTCAAATTTTGATTTCCTGGTATCCATATCGTAAATTTTTCGTCGTAAATTGAATTTTGAAGGCTAAATAAGTCATCTGAATAAATGGTATCATGGCTGAGACTAAGAACTACAATTATACCTACTTAGAGCCAAACCCGAAGCAAAAACTAAAATAAAAGGGCTGAAAAAATACAGACATACAGGCAGATAAACAGACACACACACACATAAACATCTTGCCTTTTATATATATATATATATATATCGATTTTCTGCATTATTTTAAGAACTGCTACCTTGAAACTTCCTGAATAATGTTTCTTATGTCTTTGTCTATGAGTGTATCAAACTTGATTAAAATCGAACCACTACTTCTCTAACCCGATTTTTTCGATTATCGATTTTCGATATTTATCGGGGGTACCTCGACACAAAACCTAGCTAAGAACACTCGCAGACGTTTATAATACAACTATGTAAATTTTCAAGAAAATCGGTTCAGCCGTTTCGGAATCTATAGGTAATGGAGACACACACACGCAGACACACACACGCAGACACACACACACACAGAGACAAAGTTTCATTTATAAATAAGTTTAGATTAGATAGATAGATATTGAAGATTTCTGCGCAAATACCAATGATTACAATATACGTTTCCATATTTCTGGTGGAGTGAATTGCATCATGTTGCTCTTTTTCTCACAGATGGTGCCCAACTGACCCTACTATAGTATGTAGTCGACAAACTAAAAAAAAAACAAAAAAAACAACGCGCATGCGTGAAATTAAAATAAATATTTAGTTAATTTACTCATCGTACCCTGCATAACGACTAGTGCTTTTTTTTGCGAGATATGCCTGGACCTAGGGGAAGGAGGACAAATCTCATAAGAACACATTGCCCGTCATTCATAGAGAATAGCAATAAAGATGATGACACTTGTCCGAGTGTAAGTATTTAAATATCTACATAAAGAAATTCAGACAGAATGTCAAGTGCAAATTTCAAGTAAATTAAAATCTAAGTGGAATGATTTCCGAATACAAATGTTAAAAATATTCATTCTAACATGAACTGTGAATAAAATACAAATAAACACAATATATTTTCTTATTACAAATTCTAAATTATTTAGTAAACCTGGCGACTCACATTATTCTTTCCTTCCTCGGAATAGTCAAAATAATTCACAGTTATTAAAATTAAAAGAAAGCTATGATCCCATGCATACTGAAAAGATGAGTAATTAAAATAATCCGTTATAACAGGAGAAATATCTCCGTAAGCCTGTATATGTTATCATTACTATCCTTCTGTCAAACCACAACCGCTTCAAGTCTTCCCTTTATCTAATACATGAATGTTTTCCCTCTTTCCATCTGGTTTAATCACAGGTTACATACATTAGCCACTTTATACATGAACACAGAAACAGCTAATATAAAATCTGTGCTGGATTAATTTATTTTTGTTTCGTTTTCTTTTAAAATTATTCAGTTATTCACGATATTTTTGTTTACTTTTGCATTCATTTTCTGCCTCATATGATCGTCCGACTGATTTGGCTACGAAAACTAAAAAAAAAATCAATTCATGCATATTTATTCATTTATCTTTTAACATGGATACAGATTCAAATGTTTAAAAAAATTTTCATTTCGGTGCTGTTTACTCAACGAACGAAGAAAGCACAATCGACATGAATAATGTGATGACAAGCAAGAAAATTTTGCTAAAAGGTTACTAAATGGTCATATTGAGAATGCTTCATCTTCGAAATTTAGTCAGTATAAGACTAATAAGTTAATCAACTACTACAAGCAAAAAAACACTATAGCCTGGTTAGCAATAAACTGATGAGAAGTTTAAGCAGATGACGAAATTTTAATGTACTTGGGCTTTGACAGTCTGATTGGTTGTACGTTTTTTCCATCTTTAGACATTCCTATACGAACTACTGTTTCAATTTCCGTTTTTTGTAATCATTTCACCCCAAGCAAGGTAAGACAGCCACTGATGAGCAGAATGTTACAGTGGGAGGAAAAATAGAGATAGAGTTTGGCAGTTGACGTTGTATTTAAACAATTAAAGATTTTAGCTATCAGGAAAGCAATCAACCGTAACAGTGTTCCTCAAACGGGAGCTGCGAGAAAAGAAACTGTTAGAGGAGAAGAAATTCTTTCATTTAAGTCTTTCGACGCTAAAACGGTGAGACCGTAACGCCAATCTTGTGTCATGCGTAAATACGTGTCGTCGAGCCTCCAGGGAAAGAAGCTCGTCAGAGCAGTAATCATAAAATTATTAGTAGAAAAGACAGAGAGAAGCCACGTTACCTCGGTGATAAAATGACTGATGGCAAGCTGCCATGTTAGAATCAATTATATTTTAGATCTTTTTTTGGAGTTTGTCGAAATGAGTAGCAGGAGCACTCGAACCGAGATGGCAACAGTATTCAATGCACGGTTGAATGGTAGATTTATAAATGTGCAAGATAGACTCTGATGAGAAAAAACCGTACTGGCCTGACACAGTGACCAAACCTTCTTAGCAGTTGTTGCATCTATAGATTCAATGCAGTCGTTCCAATAAAGGGTAGTGCTGAGTCAAGCTTAAGAATCCCAATGTGTCGTTCTCTAGAAGAATAGATAAATGAAAGTTTTGTCCTGATTTTCTTGTCCATGCTGCTTTTCGTAAGGCTCGCAGAATATAAATATATATATACAAAATAACACTTGTGTTGCGATTAAAATTACAAACAGCAATAACAATGTTGTCTGGGAAATGGATTAGGACGGAAACTTTTCAGCACATTATTTTAATGATAACCTCTCTTCATCGAGAGAATTAGAGACACATTTACTTTTTATGCCCCGTCATTGTGTAGGCGATCCTGGCCGTACACATCTTTCTTATCTAGCTTTTAATAAGTGTTGTCATTTCCTTCTTCTTCTATGTGCCATGTCCCTTCAGGACGTAGGCGATAATGGTTCTCCACGTCTCCCTATCCCTGATGGCTCTTAGTATGTTTGCTTCTGTTACACCTCGCAAACACCGTTCCGTCATCCACCTGATCAGGCCCTGCAAATATGTTATCCGCTGCCTTCCTCTGTCTCTCTTTCCTTCTATCTGGCCAGTGAGTATCAGGTTCTCCAATCTCTCCTTCCTCATTGCGTGTCCCAGGAACGTCAGTTGTCTCTTCCTGATGCTCAGTATTAATTTCCTTTTTGTTGCCATTCTTACCAACACCTCATCGTTGCTTGCATGCTCAGTCCACGATATCCGCAGCATCCTTCTGTAGAATCACATTTCCGCTGCTTCAAGTAAAAACTCATCTACTCAAGCTCATCAATTATGTGCCTGTTTCCCTCAGTCTCTCCTGTGAGTATCATGTTTTCAAAGCCTTCTCTCCTCTTTAGGTGATCCAGAAATCTCAACAGCCGCTTTATTACGTTTCTTTGGATTTGATTCTTTCCAAAACCTCGTCGTTGCTAACATGTTCTATCTATGGTATCCCCAGCATCCTTCTGTAGAACCACCTTTCCGTTACTTCAAGTCTCTTCTTCATCTTTGAGAAAAACTGCCAAGCATTCTCTGCCATACAGGAAGTGATATGTCCCTGAAAGAATGATATATATTTGTCATTCAAGGTAGTTAAGCGGTTTAGGCAAATGATAATCGGGTAGAATAATCTAGTAAATAGACGTAATTGACGACACTCGTCGAATGCAGTATCCTGAGACGTAGGCGTAGTCAATAGCCGTAGACCTGTAGACAAATGGACGTAGATTTGTAGACCTCTAGCGATAGACCTATGGACGTATACCTCTGGTGGTAGATCAGTAGACACTATTTATTTTTGTAAAGGCTACAAAAATTGTAGCACAAAGCCGAAAGGGGAGAGGTAAAGGTTGGTCTACACTAGCTATCTTATACCTAGATTAACACTATCACGACCAATTCACTCATTACAATTTGCACATTCACAACAAGAACCCATCCATCACCTCCCAATCCTTCATACACTACAATACCACATATTTACAACGTGAACCTAAAAAGTGGGCAACAAACTCATGATAATAAAAATGCTGATATATACAATATATTATATATATTTAAAACGTTTAATGAAAAATGAAATGATGGGAGGGGGGTAGCCCAAAAATCAAACTATATATGGAACAAACTTTAAACCAGTAGACCTCTCTGCGTCGTCGCCTCCCTCTGTATTTATGGTTGACACCAGCCAATCACATTACTGCGAGGGGGAACCAAGGTGTATGCATATTCATTACATCAGGAGGATAGATATCATGGAAGAATTCAGTAGACTTTTCTCTGATTCTAGCGATTTATTTCTGTTTCTTGATACTGTGCTTAGCTTCAGGAATTCACTACTATTTCTATATTCCGTAATTTTTGGTCGAATAACTCTTATTTCCCTGTTGTCATCTTCTTCGCCCTGACTTTTCAACAAATTATATATTCTTCATTTATTTCACATAATTAGTAAACACGTTTATAAATAACCAGGCAGCATCTCCAGAGATATGATGACTAAATTGGACAATAAATCGTTTGATGTCGTGAGTGTTTTACATTTCCCCTCTAACACCAAAGAAAAATAAAACATCAATACTACACGATTCCTTTGGGTGAGGAAAGCGTTATCAATCTTCAATATGTAGCGTTCATAGTTACTGAACGAGTCCAATCTAATAAACACCATTATAGAAAAATACCGTTTGCAACGGCATTGTTATTTTTTGTAATATTCAATTACGAAGTTTTAAATTAATAACTAGGTTTTTATAAAAAAATGGTCAATATAAAGAAATCAACTCTAGGAAGAGATATTCCATTTACAAGAATCAAGTATTGGTGTTGAAATTTCTTTTGTTTAAAATCCTTAGAAATTATATTTCCCTCAATAGAACTTTGACAGAAATTAATAATTAAGAGAAATCTAGAATGAAGAACAGTCATATTCGGAATCAAAATGAAAGCTGAAATTACTTGGACACATAAGAAGAAAGACGGCTTAGAAATCATAACACTCACAGGGCATATGGAGGGCAAGAGAGATAGTTAAGGTAGCGAGCTTGTGTAAATAGATAGCGAGATGAAAGCCAAGAGGCTTGGCAAACGGAGAAACGGTACTAAATGAAACGAGAGACAAGAGAATGTGGAAATTCATGAAAATATATAACAGAAGGAAAAAATATTTCCTGTGATATCTGAACCCTTTTTCTAGTATGTAGAGGGCGTAAATCATTTTATTTTTCATTAGTTTAATAAATCTTGTTTATTCTGTGTCTATAATTATGATTTTCCGATTACATTTGTTGAACAACAGAAAGATTAATTACAGAAGAACGTTATTTCTATTAATAACTAGCAGTATAACCCGGTGTTGCTCGGGTGTAATAAAATATTTAACACTTATCCATGGTCCTGGAACTCAGACTCTTTAAACGTTGGCACGAAAGACTAAAAAGCAATAGTTGTTTCCAGTTAAAGCGAAACCGTAGATTGAAAGAAAAATGAATGGATGTTAGTCAAATTTTGATTTCCTGCTATCGATTTCAAATAAGATTTTTCGTCGTAAACTGAATTTTGAAGGCTAAATAAATCTTCTGAGTAAATGGTATCATGGCTGAGACTAAGAACTACAATTATACCTACTTAGAGCCAAACCCGAAGCAAAAACTAAAATAAAATGGCTGAAAAAAATACAGACATATAGGCAGATAAACAGACACACACACAAACATATTGCATTATATATATATATATATATATATATATATATTATCGATTTTCTGCACTATTGTAAGAAATGCAACCTTGAAACTTTTGAATATCGTTTCTTATGTCTTTGTCTATGAATGTATAAAATTTGATTAAAATCGGACCACTCCTTCTATAACCCGATTTTTTTGATTATCGATTTGCGATATTTTTGGGGGGTACCTCGACACAAAACCTAGCTAAGAACACTGACTGACGATTATAGTAGAACTGTAAATTTTCAAGAAAATCAGTTCAGCCATTTCGGAATTTATAGGTAATGGACACACACAACACCGACACAGACAAACAGACAAAGTTCCATTTATAAATAAGTTTAGATTAGTTATTGCTTGATTGAAATGAGGGAAAATTAAATAATAAAAAATTACATTTTTTTCAGTAAGGCGTATTTGCAGAATGTTACATTTTACTGAAAGACGACACCCATTTTCTCGTTTAGAACAAAGAAATATCATCCAAACGAAACTGTTAAGCTTTCTGGCGGTGAATTCATTTGTTGGAATACAAACATTTCAGCTCATCCATAATTCAGCTGTCTTAAGAGTCGCGCGTAAATTTAAGTGGGTTTTTGTCGCTTAAGAGAAGCTATAAAAACTGATACATTTAATAGATTGAGAGGGACATAAACAGACAAACAAGATCCAATCAATAGCAATATCAATAAGAAGAAAGGAAGATAATAAATGCATTATATTAATAAAAAGATTTTTCTCTATTTGAGAATTACATCTCTTTTATTAGCATTATTTAAAATAAATTTCTAACTTAAAATGTAAATCTCTCTCTCTCTCTCTCTCTCTATATATATATATATATATATATATATATATATATTTATCCGAGTGAATACAGAACGAAGAAATAATTTTTACAACGTCCAAAACATTAATTTAAAACAGTGCTCGATATATAATATATAGAGCTGTGAATATTTATTATAAATTATATTTTAGAACATGTACATAATTTAATTTTATATATATCCACTACAAAGGTACAATTGTTTTGACATTGAAACTTCAATGTCTCATCGGGTGGTATGGATAGGAATGGAAAGACTATTTTCTGATATTTGGTCAGTTGTGTTTAGGGTGTTGGTGGGGGTTAGTGATAGGGAACAAGTCACGTGTATTGACCGTTGGAATTTTGAAGAAAGTGGTGTGGGTAGTTAAAATGGTTGATTAATGAGAGTATTTGATTTTTTGTTGGTAGGGGTTAGTTTTATATATATATATATATATATATATATATATATATATATATATATATTAATTATAAATTATATTTTAGAACATTTTTTATATATTTTTTTTATATATCCACTACAAATCGTACATTTGTTTCGACATTGAAACTATAATGTCTGATCAGGTGGTGTATATATATAACATATATATAACAAATATATTTGTATATATCTACATATAAGTAAACATATATATACATATACAATATATATATATATATATATATATATATATATATATATATATATAGCACCTAATGAGCCAGACGAACCTACTTAGGTTTCTCCTAAAGGGATCGTTAGGGAGGTCATCTTTCCTTGACGATCCGTTTAGGAGAAACCTAAGTAGGTTCGTCTGGCTCATTAGGTGCTATTAATTTCGCTCTATCTCTGTATTGATCGCTTTTTATTAGATGGTTAATCGTGTCGGGTTTTTTCTTTTGGCTTCGTGCTGATTTCTATCCGAATACTTTTGACAGGCTTTCATGTCCTAAGCCCTTTTTTTAAAGCCATTGTTTTCCTTCGTTCGGATCTTTTCGAGGAAGCTTTTCAAAACGAGTATAACTATATATAATCACATTTATACATGATTACATATATATTTATATACATATGTATATACATGTATATGCGTGTGTTCTAATAGCATTATTTAATATTAATATTAATTTATTACATAAGTTTGTATAGCTTTATTTAAAAGTTCTACCCTTAACACAAAAATGTTTTTCTATTTTTTAATCGATTTACCCCCAAGCAACTAATGCTAAGGGGTCTACATAAAGATTTAAAAGTCTAGACAAGAGGATAGTGAAGAGAAAGATGGACCAGTTACATGGGGTGTTAGAGAAAGGGCAAGAGAAACACAGGTATGAAGACAGTTGCGAAGGTAAAGAGAAAAGAAAAGGGTGATGTAGGAAGAACTAGGGTCAAGTGGAGAAGCGATTGGAATTGACATTGCATTTAAATTCCTGGAGGTTGTAGCCGTCAGGAAAGCAAGTAAATGGGTTGAAGTTCCAAAGGCGGAAAATGCGATAAATGAAGCTGATGGAGTAGAATTGTCGGCTGCATTTTGTTGATGTAACTGTAAATGGGTGGGAACCTTGTTGCACAAGTAAATACTTGTGGAGGAGGCACAGTGACCTACGTTTGTCGGAGCAGAAGCCACATGAAAATTTCAAGCCGTAACGCAATATATCCGTTTTTTATAGAATTCTTAGAAAGTTTCACCCGAAGGTTATACTTGAGGGAAGGGAAAATAAATGTTGCATAATTTATTTATCAATGAACAGATTGAAGCTTTTTACGAAAAAATCGGTAATATGCTTATGAATTATTTCGTTCTAAAATTACCTGCCGAAATAATTTTGAAGAATAATAACCCCGTTGATATTCGATAGTTTTGAATACATTATTCCTTCATAATAACAATGAATTGATAATGATTATTAATGAAGTGAACATTGCTACGCACGTATCGAGGATATAGCTGCGTTTTTATTGCCTGTGTTCATAAAGTGAAAGAAATGACAATTTTTTTTTCTGTTAATGTTCAAACTGTATCAGGCCTAATAGTCACTAAAGATAGAGGGTTACTGGATGAGAGTTTATTGTGAGAAGTAAAAATAAGCAAAAAGAGACGGAGTTTATGAGGATATATTGGAAACATAACGTTGTACCCTAGAATTTAATAGATTAAATATATATTTCTGGTAGGAATCTGTCGGTAAGGAAGCAGAAGTCACCATTCTCTGTGGTTTTATAATCAACATAAATCAGAAACATCCACTTATGAGGAGATTTGATTGTTAAAGTGTACAGGCACTTTACCCAGAACTTATTATCAACGACATACAATGAAAAGTTTGCAAACTGACTATCATGAGCATATTAGACAAGAACATATTTGCGAAATATCGTCCATGCACTGAATACTGTTGCCATATCTGGTCGAGGTGCTCGACCAAATTCAAAGGACTGCAATGTTATTTATCCCGATCTGGCAACCTTTCTACAGCCACTTTCTCATCGTCAGGATGCGGCTTCCCTCTGTCTTTTCTACAAATATTTTCACGTCATCTGCTCTGACGAATTTATCTTCCTGGTGCTCCCTGTTCACAAATTTACTCGTACTACTAGACTAGCAAATATGTCTAACACTTTTACAGTGAAAACTGTCAAATATAACCCCATCTTCTACCCCCTCAGTTTCTTTTCTCGCACTTCCCGCCTTTGGAACTATTCTCCGTACACTTGCTTCCCTGATATCTACAATCTCCAAGAGTTTAAGTGCAACGTAAATTGCCATTTTTATCCCCTTGATTCCCAAATTTTTTATGTTCTTTCCGTTACTCCCCTCCCCGTATCTTGTTCCTCCTTCATTTAGCTCTTCGGGTCTTGTAAGCTCTGCGCATCAGTGGTAGCAGTGCCTTGCTTGGGGTGGATCGATTTAAAATAATTTAAATGATCTGGATATGGAAATCGAAAAAAATGTTGCGCTTGGTAAATAAATTTGTTATTATTCTGTTTGGAGCTCAGGGTTTAGTAAAAATTGAAATCAAGAAATATCAATAAAACAGTCTATTTAACATCTCGCCTGAAGATATAACTCTAGCAAGCCATTCTTTCGATTTGTGATTGTAAAACAAATCCATGCTAAAGAGATTATTTTTAAAATAATAGTTGTTAACTAACTTGTAAATAATAACACACCTGTTAAACGGAAACGGCTGTCTATTAACCAAAAACTGAACCATTTGGCTGATGCTAACCTCCGTGAGTGCAAATCATAGCGCCTCTTTCATTACGCGTCTTCTACTGAGATTAGATAAACGGATTCTATTGAAAGACTAGTTAGGTCTGCTAGAAAGGAGAGTCGGTTCACTTCGACATGATCAACAATATATTTTGTCAGAAACATCCAGCACGTTCATAAATCAATCATTCATCCATGGATTTAATCTTGCTGCCATAACTAGCTTGGTGCTCTTCAAATATATTTAGAAGTATTTGGTTATTTGTCGATTGTTGTCGAGCCCTTAGCTGTCAGTGAAGTTGTGAACAAATTTTCGTCAGGTTGATGACTGAAGTTCTCGAGTGATAGTTCGCTGTATTTATAGGAAAATTAATGATTTAAAATGAGTGTTAAAATTTTTGTGTGTTACAAGTTATGAGTGTTATATTTAGAAGCTTTCGGTAAAATCTAAAGCAGTGTCTGGTATTTTATCGGTCCTGATCTGGCATCTCGATTTAAGTTACTCTTCCACCACCTTGACGTAGTTTCTCTCGGTCTTTTCCATTAATATTTTATAGCAAACATTCTAATGAGTTCTCTTCTACGATCCATGAATTTTCTATTTGTACTGGATTACTAAATAGATCGCGTCAGTTTACTGTTTAACCGTAAGTTTCAGTCTAATAGTTTCTTTTCGCAAAATTCTCGTCTCTTTCTTGATTTCTGTCATCAACAATCACCAACTGCTTCCTAAATTCTATATGCCTTGTTTATGACTATAAACTTAATTCGGTATCAAGGTCTCTGATCGAGAAACTTGGAGGAGACCTGTACCTGTTAGCTATTGACAAATAGTTAACTGGGTGTCAAACTCTATGAAAATATAAAAAAAAAGACTTTTATTGTAAAAATATGTTTTTGAAAAGAACACTTACTCGCAATAGTTTTTCGAAAAAAAATGAACAGTATTTCTTCTTCTATGTGACATGACCCTTCAGGCCGTAACTTTTCACCTCTCTCTATCCCTTGTGGCTCTTAGACCGATTTCTTCTGTTACTACACCCAAACCTCACTCTGCCGTCCACCTCAGGAGCTTTAAATATGTTATCCGCTGCTTTCCCCTGTCTTTTTTCCTCTATCTGAACTGTATCCCACGACCTTCATTTGCATCTTCCTGAGGCTCAGTATTAATTTCCATTTCGTTTCCATTGTTTCTAAAACCTCATCATTGCTCCAATGCTCGATCCATGAAATTCGCAGCATCCTTCTGTAGAACCACTTTTCAGTTGCTTCAAGGTTTTCCTTTATCTTTGATGAAATTGTCTAGAATTCACTGCCATATTGAAGGTCAAACATAACATAGCAATCCAGTACTCTTTTCTTTGTTTCTAACAATGTTTTTCTCTTTCCATCGAAAATGAGGACAAAACTGGAAGCGGCCGAAATGTGGTTCTACAGAAGGATACGCACGGATATCGTGTACTGAGCATGCAAGCAACGATGAGGTTTTGGAAAGGATGGAAACAAAAAGGAAATTGATGCTGAGCATCAGGAAGAGACAACTGAAGCTCCTGGGACACGCAATGAGGAAGGAGAGCCTGGAGGACCTGATACTGACTGGCCAGATAGAAGCAAAGAGAGACAGATGAAGGCAGCGGATAACATATTTGCAGGGCCTGATCAGGTGGATGACGGAACGGGGGTTTCCAGGTGCAACAGGAGCAAACATACTAAGAGCCACAAGGGATAGGGAGACATGGAGAACCATGATGGCCTACGTCCTGAAGGGACAATGCACATAGAAGAAGAATACTCTGCTCAGCTTCTGGAATGCGTCCTTGGCTATCCCAATTCACCTTCGTACCTGACTGAAAAACATATTTTAAATACGTCAATGACACCATATCTACAAACTTTATTACTTACACAGAATATATATTCTATTCATACAAACCTATTTTAAAATTCTTTTCGGCATTAAATAATCAATTTTAGTGTTGATATACCGTAAAACAAACCAATTCTGGTTCTGTTCTACCGTACTTTATTCAGCAAAAATCATCATAGTTCCCTCAAACCTCATTAACACCTGGAACGTTAGTGACATTACTGCGTTCCTTAGAAAGTAATAATTCTTATTAAAACAAAATACAAATATTTCATTGTTTTGCTATCACCAGATATGCTTCTTCCATTAATATGCTAGGTCAGTTGAAGACCAGAGGATTATTGCATAGCTTCAAATCTTTGTCTTATTTCATGTGGAATACATATCAAGGCCAAGGCACCTAGAAATTTTTCTCCAGGATGTGAATGATAATGGATCTTTACTATTTCCTATAGAGGTATCCTCGACCGAATCCAACAGAGAATCTGCAATGTAATCGATTTCGACTTGGCAGCTAGGATACAATCGCTTTCTCTCCGACGCAGTGTGGCTTCCCTGTGTCTCTTCTACAAATAATTTCACGGCTTCTGATCCGATGAACTTAACTTACTGGTACCCCCTATTTATGAATTTCCTCGAGCCAAAAGATTAGCAACTAGGTCCCACCCTTTTACTGTGGAACCAATAAATTGTAAACGGAAATTCTACTCCTCCAGCTTCTTTTCTCGCACTTCCCGCCTGTGGAATCCTCTTCCACATACTTGTTTTTCCTACAGTTACAATCTCCAAGAATTTAAATGTAAATTCAAAAGTCATCTCCTGTCTCACTAAATTAAATCCTCTCTCTCATGCTTTTTTATTCGTCCACCCCACTCTCATCAGTATTCTTTTCCTTCTCCTGACACTCTCCCTGACACCCCCTGCAACCTCTCACTCCTTCTCGTGACTTTCCTCCAATGTAACTCCTTGCACAACAGTGGCAGTAAAATGCCTTGCTAGGGGCGACACGATTATAAAAAAAAAACAAAAAAGTATACGGCTGTCATGTTTGGTATATACTGGTGCTGCTGCTGTGACTTGAACAACAAATCTAAACTTATTTATAAATGGAAGTTTGTGTGTGTTTGTGTGTGTGTGTCTGTGTGTGTGTCCGTTACCTATAGACTCCAAAACGGCTGAATTGATTTTCTTGAATATTTGCACAGTTGTACTATAAGTTTATGCGAGTGTTCTTAGCTAGGTTTTGTGTCGAGGTACCCCGATTGCAGTTTTTACAATAGTGCAGAAAATCGATAATATATGTATATATATGTCTGTATTTTTTCAGCACTTTTATTTCAGTTTTTGCTTCGGGTTTGGCTCTAAGTAGGTATAATTGTAGTTCTTAGTCTCAGCCATGATACCATGTACTCAGAAGATTTATTTAGCCTTCAAAATTCAGTTTACGACGAAAAAACTTATTTGATATCGATAGCAGGAAATCAAAATTGGACTTACATCCATTCAATTTTCTTTCAGTCTACGGTTTCGCTTTAAATGTGAACAACTATTGCTTTTTAGTCTTTCGTGCCAACGTCAAAAGAGTCTGAGCTCCAGGACCATGGATTAGTTTTAAAGCTTTCATTACACCCGAGCAACGCCGGGCTATCCTGCTAGTAACAGATAATTGACAGATAAGCGATAACAACCAACACGTATATATAAAAATATTAGCATATTTTTATTCTTTTTGGTGACCGTTGTGTTTAGAGGAGGGGTCAGAGGAAGGCACGCATATACGAGGGAATTGATCTCTGTATTCGTCTTCTCTTCTCAATCCAATCTTGTCGCCACCTATCCCCGATCCATCTGTCTACCAATCTCCTGCCATCTGTCTTTCTACTCTCTATATTCGCCGAATCTCCGTTGAACATGACATCTTTCAGGCAGCGCATTGTTTATAATAAACAATTTCGGGATTTATATTCTCCGACACTCGCTACCGCAATCACATTACTTCAATGCAATAATATTTATTTGACTATAAATACTTTTCTTTTTCCATATCGCCTGGCCTGAAAGACAGCTCTCTCAACACGATTTTCCGGTGTCCACATTATTTAAATTTTCATAACAATTTTTTGAATTTCATAACAATATTTATTTTCTTTTGTTCTAGCAAGCTATACACTTATAATATATAAATATATATATATATAAATATAAATAAATAAATATATATATATATATATTTATATATATATATATATATATATATATATATAACCGATAACCGATCCTTACTTTTGTTTTTATATGTGTTAAATAAATAACTCGAAGAATTTGTTCTTATTTTTAATTAAATTTTAGAAGATCATTACAGCTGCGTATTCTCCAGTGTCATTTTCTGTGCTAGATATTTGAATTAGCAATCGGCAAGTATTATTCCGTTGTCTTAATGAATTTTCACACCAGTTTAGTCTCCTGAATCTTTTTACTGGTCTTGCGAGAACAATTATCTTTACTATTTTTTAAATAATTTCAGCAAATGTGTTATTTGAATTATTGAAACTCGTCCTCGGAATTTCATATTCTTCAATCTACTTGCAAGGTTTTTCATGATTATACCCATCGCCCAAGTAATTAATGATCAGAGCATCAACCATTGTTTTCACATATTTTAATATTTTACTTCGATCCTGGATTTGGGAGTTATCTATCACCAGATATGCTAGGTCAGGTGCAGATCAGGGGATTATTGCATAGCTTTAAGTTTCTGTCTTATTTCAAGGGGAACATATATCAAGGCCAAGCACCTAGAAGTTTTTCTCCGTGATCATTCACATCTTCAGGATGTGAATGATAATGGATCTCTACTACTTCCTATTGGTTACTACTCTTAGAAACGTTTGCATTTTCCCCGTATTTTACTACATGTTTTATCATTTACTCAATCAAGTTAGATAAATTATACACTGTTTTCCTCTGTCCTTTTTTTCCTTCGATATGTCACCAAGATCCCCCCCTTATTATGTGTCCAAATATCGTAGCTGTTGCTTTTTATTCTGAGTATATAAGTGTCTTTTCTTAAAATATTTTCATTAAGAAATATTTCTCCTTTTCATTTTATATGTAGTTTTATTTTCTAAGGACCTTATACTAGGAGAATTATACTAATAGTTTGAAACCTATTTTAAGAAAGTTTTTCTCCTTTTCCTTTTATATATAGTTTTATTTTCTGAGAACGTTATACTACGAAAATTGTACTAAATAAAGACTTCTTTGTTGCTTAATCTTTTAGTCTATCTCAGGATTCTTCAATGTATTCATATTCCTTTTTAACAACGTTGTTGAAGTATTATATTATTTGTCGTTTGTTGTCGAGCCTTTAGCTGTCAGTGAATATGTGGGCAAATCTTTGGCGTACGCCCTCGTCAGGTTAATGACTGAAGTTCTCGAGTGATATTTCGTCTTTTCTGCTGGTTAGCTTCGATGCGTCTTCTTCGTTTCACAGTGCGTCTCCTTTTAACTGTTTTGTTTTTGTTTCGTATCTGACCGGCATATACTACTGTTATCAACGCACATATATATATACTATAAACACACACACACATACATGCTCAAGCACACTTAAAGTTACACACACACATACACACACACTCACTACGATTAACGACAGCACTAGCAGCGAAGGATGACCATTCGTTGAAAAATACGTTACACGAGCGGACTTTAAAACAATCTCTCCTGTCATTCTGAAGATGAGAATTTGATATCGAAATATTAATGAATAATAAAAAGGTATTACTCAACACCTTTACCTTCCTTTAATTTAGTAAATGCATTGTAATAGACTTCAAGACCTACCCTTACATAATATAAGAATTGTTTTAAATCGAAAAGATTCATATTTTCATTTCAAACAAATCATTTATATATATATATATATATATATATATATATATAATATTTTATAAAGAATCTTCGATTATTACCATGGATAATACATATTTCACCGCTTTGATATTCTTAACGCGGCTCATCAGATCCAAATGGTACAACAGTTGGCAATCGAAGAGCCGCGTTAAGAACATCAAAGCGGCGAAATATGTATTATCCATGGTAATAATCGAAAATCCTTTATACAGCAAAAATCTGGTGTAGGCGTCAAAGCTAATCTCGCAGCCGAGATTGAAAAAGACCTCCAATCCATATTGGACTGGGGTAAGAAATGGCTAGTAAATTTTAATGCTTCTAAAACGAAGCTACTCCCAATTAACCATCATCGACAATCTCACCTACCTCCCATTAGCATGGACCAGGCTTGCCTCCCAGAGAGTAAAACACTACGCCTCCTTGGTCTCACACTTTCAGCGGACCTCAAATGGAATGACTATATCGAATCCATTGCTAAATCCGCTGCTATGAAAGTCGGTTCTCTGTGTAGGGCCCGGAAGTTTTTCCCGTCTAAATCTATCCTGCACATTTACAAATCTACCATCCGCCCGTGCATTGAATACTGCTGCCATAACTGGTCGGGTGCCCCTGCTGTTCTCCTCGGGCTTCTCGATGAGGTTCAGAGGAGGGTCTGTAATGTGATAGATACCGACTTGGCAGACCGCCTGCAGTCTCTCTCCCACCGGCGCGACGTGGCTTCCCTGTGTCTCTTCTATAAATACTTTCACGGCTTCTGCTCCGATGAACTTAGATCACTGGTGCCCCCTAAATACGAATTTGCACGAGATACTAGATTAGCAACTAGATCCCACCCTTTTACAGTGAAACCGATAAAATGCAGCCGTAACTTCTACTCCAACAGTTTCTTTCCTCGCACTTCCCGACTGTGGAATTCTCTTCCAAACGATTGCTTCCCCGACGGCTACAATCTCCAGGAGTTTAAATGTAAGGTCAATAGACACCTCCTAACACACTAACCTGCTCCCATTCTATCAAACACTCTTTCCATCTGCCCAACCCTCATCCTCGCTATCCTTACTCATCTGTCACCTTCTTCCTGACATTCCCTATGTCTAACCACTCCTTCTCTTTACCTTCCCCTATGTAGCCCCATGCGCAATAGTGGCAGTGGAATGCCTTGCTTGGGGTGAGATGATTAAAAAAAAATATTACTCTTTTCCATTAAATAAATGGATTTAACATTTAGTTCTCTCGAGTTCGTCTCTTTTGGAATTTACCAGGATTACATACCAAGTGTACTATGTTATATATATATATATATATATATATATATATATATATATATATATATATGGCACATCAAAATTCAGTATCACAACGCTTTTGCTTTTGGGCGATAATCAATCCATAATTGATTATTACTGTGGCTGAGTGCGGATATCAAAGACCTTGAAACGCGAACACTCAGAAAAAATAACCGTGGATAACGGCGAGGCACAATGGCTTATTGATATATTAATTTTGAAGAATAAGAAAATATATTCACATCGTGAGTAAAATCGTTATAAAACAACTTTGGTAAATGGGACATATGACTGTAAACCGTGACAAAAATGAGTTCTTGCCTACCACAGTCTAATTTCACTCACAATAGAATGAGACTGAAGTTGTATTATTGTTTGAATTAGCACTCGAACCTGTCATTATCCAAGAATTATTGTCTTCCATGACTGAAGAACCCGGTCTGCTCTGATATTTCACTCACAGTCCAAGACTTTTAAGCTGCTTGAGTGCGAATTGTCTGCTTTTCTGGTGAAATAAAACATGCTGCGTTTTACTCTTGCTCAATTTTGGAATTTGAAAAATTATTTTGATTCATTTCGATTTGTTGGGAAAAAGCTGCGATTGCTTTTTTTGTTTTTTTTTATCAAAATGAAAGAAATGGAATCTCTTGAAATTCCAAAAAGTGAATTTGGAACCTTTTCGTTGGTGATAAAAAAGTACTTGGATGTAATTGAATGAGTTGACAAACATCTGCTGCTGGAACCCAAGTCGTTCCGATTCAGAAAAAAAAATACAGGTGTGCAATTATACAAAGCCCAGATCAGAATTGAAAGAAAAAACAAAGTTTCCCCCACGTCAAGGACAAATCTTTGAATGGTGTGGTTGTTCTATTCTTCGCTTTTACTACGAAAATTGCTTAGAAGGTTGTACTGTTTGATACCTATTTTAATAAATATTTTCTCCTTTTCATTTTATATGTAGTTTGATTTTCTGAGGACCTCATACTACGAAAACTGTACTAATTGTTTGAAACCTATTTTAATAAATATTTTCTCCTGTTCATTTTATATGTAGTTTGATTTTCTGAGGACCTTATACTACGAAAACTGTACTAATTGTTTGAAACCTATTTTAATAAATATTTTCTCCTGTTCATTTTATATGTAGTTTGATTTTCCGAGGACGTTATACTACATTATAATTATATTGTAAAAGTTCATGTTTCATTTGCATTGATATATGTCATTGGGTATCACCTGGCACAAAATGCACTTCATTTTCGCATTTTATTCATTAACAATATGTTATATATTACCTTGAAGAACAAAGGTAATTAACAATTGAAAAAAGTTTAATCTTTATAAAATACGGTTTCCTTCTTACAGGTTTGCGTTCAAAGGTGTCGTTTTCCACGAATTCCATCTAAAGCCACAAAGCCTGACACACCCTACCACTAAAAAATATTTATTTTTGTAATAAAATGCAAAAAAGAAAATGTTGCAT
This sequence comes from Ascarosepion bandense, assembly GCA_037127315.1. Taxonomy (NCBI): domain Eukaryota; kingdom Metazoa; phylum Mollusca; class Cephalopoda; order Sepiida; family Sepiidae; genus Ascarosepion; species Ascarosepion bandense. The sequence goes on along the minus strand of JBBBDQ010001003.1, from coordinate 3,362,782 downwards.
AAAAACGAAAATGATGATTTGGAGAAAACTGGTCTTCACTTGTTTTAAGATAACTTAGCTAGCCTCCTTCACTGACCACAAAAGACTGTACAATATTATACCAAAATTGTTACTTACCATTCATACTACAAACTAGTTCCATGTAAAATTTTTCTGTTGGGAATACCAAGTTTAAAAATGAAAGAACACAATAAATATTTATAATATAGAAACACTATTTACAAGAAACTAAAAAACATGAAAATGTATTGACGCTTTTTACCGATGGCAATTGTGCAAAACATTGGCGGAAATTTTAACTGGACTCGTCGAATTCATTTTCCGTCCTGATGACCGGTACATTAACCACTACACACATATATTAGTAATTACCATTGAGAATTGCTACTATATCAAACAATTTATGCACTGTTTTGTAACTCACCGCAACTTTTGACATCTAAAACCTCACAAAATGCCAGTTCCATTTCTGAGAGTTACTAGTATGAATCACTCTATAAAACCGATCCTTTATTTTAGCAGAAATTAATTTTTTTTATACCGTTGATATTTGAATCCTTATATATTGTCATCTATGATTTTAACTGAGCTGCTGTTAGAAGTTATTCAGTCTTTCAGTAAAGTGCTACATGCTTGGGCGATCATGTCCCTTTCGAGACATGACCGACTGGGTAGAAATCTTCCCACTGTAAGTCGCCATTACTTCCTACGGTAGACTGGTTGTCTACCAAGTCTATAGAACCCAATCTGTTCTGTTATTTAATCTAATAGCTGGAGGAAGAATGGATGGATTAATAACTTTCCAAAGTATATTTGCGTGTAAGGGAAATTATTTTGGTGGTTTAATTTCTCAAATGCGGTATTTCTGACTCAATTTTCCATAGTCAAAGTGACAAATAAAACCAACGTAAACACTACAAATGTCTTTAACTATTACAATAAAAATACTTTAACTATTGTAATAAAACTAATCGCTAGAGTAGATATTGAGATGTGCGTTATGGTGTAGTGGATATCGGCTCGGAACGAGAATTCGGGGAGCCGAGTTCGAATTGCAATTGAATTCCTTGCATTCAATTACGCGCAAATAACCTTGGGAAAGGTATTAATCCGTCTCTTCCTTCCATTTATGTGTTAAATAACAGGACAAATTGGGTTCTATAGCCTTGACTGGGAACCAGTCTACCACCGAAAGCAATTGCAACCTACTGCGGGATAATCTTCTGCTGAGTCAGTCATGTAACTTTCGAGACATGATCACCCAAAGATTTTTCACGTATGGCACTTAACTGAAATACACTCTTATCAATCAGTTAAGTGCCATACGAAAGAGACATGACTGACTGGGCAGAAGATTATCCCGCAGTAGGTTGCCATTGCTTTCTGCGGTAGACTGGTTGCCAACCAAGGCTATAGAACCCAATCTGTCCTGTTATTTAACCCATAACTGGAGGGAAGAGATGGATTAATACCTTTCCCAAGGGTATTTGCGCGGAAGTGAATACAATGGATTCAACTGGAATTCGAACTCGGCTCCCCGGTTTCTCGTTCCGAGCCGATATCCACTGTACCACAACGCACATCTGATACGAATCTGAAAAAACGACATGCCACAAGATGTCTAAAGATTTGTCTAGCATGAAATGTGTTCATTCAGTCATTCTCTCTTGTACGTATGTGTTTTTTTTTCCCCATTTTTGCTTCTCTTATCTGTTTAACAACGATAAATCCCTGAAGCCAAAACATATAATAACCAATAATGACTATTATTTCTTTTACTGCCGAAGTTTTAGCACAAAAGATAACTTACGGCGAGAGAAAAATCAATTTCAATTTTTTTTCTGTTTTTCTGTTTTTTGGGTTTTTTTTTTTTACCAGGAATAAGATGAATTTATAAAGGATAAAAACAGAATTAAATTTGGTCTACACGGTTTCTGCATACGGGGATTGACAAGAATTATTCTATTGTCTGATTCATTTTCTAAGGTCTATTGAACCGTTCGAGGTTATTTAAAGCCAGACCAGTAAATATTTTAGATTGTAAGAAGCCTTTCCGTATTAATAATGGTTTAATGAAAAAAGTATAACTAAATAACCCATAGCTGGGGAGAAGTGGTAAATTCAAACATTTCCCAAATATATTTATGCATGAATTGATATAAAGAACCTAACAAAAATTGGTACTCATCTAGTTGATTAACAATTGCTAGCACATCCAAGTTTACGATACTTGTTATTCCCAAGCGGTCACTCATCTAGGTACTGACCAGTCTCAACGTTGCTTACACTTCGGTGGTTGTACGGCAACCGGTATCTTTAACATGTTTTTAGTAAAAAAATACAAGTAAAATATCAACAATTACCGTGAAAGATTGCTCTTGTAATTCAATGTAATCATTTTGCTTTTATGCGTTGTGTCTTTTCCGAACGTAGGCGATCATGGTTCGTATATGTTGGAACATTTGACAGCCCTTACACGTACTACAATCATATTCTCGCTTCTTAATTCTATTCTTAAAGATAGCTTCCGATATGTGGTCGGTACCAAGTGTAACCCTTGTACAAGTAACCGTGGACAAAATCAAAAAAATATTTGGTCACCTCTATAGTGTCAAGCTAGCTTAGGGATAATTCAAGGTCTACAGTATGACAGTAAACGGCATCCGGCTGCAAGGCCTCTGATTTGAAGGTTGTGAGGAGCTTGGAACCATTTTTTCATTGCTGTTGTTCCCAGGCCCACCCTGATCCAGAGTGGTAGCACCTGTTAGGGTCCCAGCTATGGGCAAATAGTTACCCCCCAAAAAAAAAACTGGGTTCAAAACACTATGAACCTATAAAAATATTCTTTTATAGAAAAATATTACATTGTTGAAGAAAAAATATTACCATAACACATTTTTAAAAGAAAAAAATATTACCAGCAATACATTTTTGAATACAAAATGAGAAGATATTTTCAGTTTCTTAAATAAATAAAAACATTTCATCAAAATCTGACTAAATCAACCTTCTTACTAAAACTGAACATCAAAAAATAACTTCAAACACTAGCTTTTTGGGACTGAATAAGCCACAGAGGGTGATATGCCGTTAAACAAAACTCAAAAACTCAAACTTCACAAAGAAGTAGCTAGAAGAATTATAATACTCGGGAAAAGATACAACCTTGTGATTTTCAAAACAACGGGGACGAAAGATGTAGAGAACAGAGATTACTGCAATGCTTCTAGGAAGATATTTTAGCCAGCACAGGAATAATAGGAACGGGTTTTTATGATAGTAGTCTCGTTGTAGTCTTTTAATGATATAAAATATTTAAAAAACAATGTCGATTTGCATTGCTCTCAATGATTTGTTCGCTGGTATTTCGTTTTGAAACGACAATACTTTACCAATGGAAAGTATTCTTTATGTATCGTTCCTTGTAATTTGAAAACCGTGGCCAGTAAGACTAATACTGGAATGTAGCCAACAGCACATCTGATATCTTCAAAATGATAACGACGCAGATATCGCAAAAGTAGTTTAATTATTTGTTTTGACACAACGATAAATCATTTTCAGAAAAGAAGAAAAGCAAATCCCAGAAATTCGTATCAACTTTTATATCTGTGACCCGAATGTTAAATGGAAATCGACTTGATTGCTAAAAAATAGGCGACTTGCGGTTTTTCGTTTTAGTTTAAGTATTTAATTCAGAAAGAAAGAAATTAATAAAAATATATGAAGAGAAATTTCGTAGAGACTCAAGAAGAAAGATTGAGAAAAACAAAATCGTTATGTTCCGCGGGCAAATGTTCCGAGTTATGACAAAAGATTCAGTGAAAATTGACAAAAAAAAGTGCGTTGTCATTTATTCAGAAATCTTATTGATTGTTTAGTATTTTACTTCCACTAAAATTTCATAATAAACAAATAGATTCAAATAATAGACATTGAAATGGAACACAATTATTTTGCTTAACTATTAGATATTTTATTTTAATCAGTCCGAACATACTCTTCCTTCTAGGCTCAGTAATGCACACTCGTAAACACACACAGCAACATTAACGCAATCTTCTTCTTCTTCTTCTTCTTCTTCTTCTTCTTCTTCTTCTTCTATGTGCCCTGTCCTTTCAGACCGTAGGTGATAATGGTTTTCCACGTCTCCCTACCCCTGGTGGCACTTAGTACGTTTTTACCTGTTACACCACTCAACCCCCGTTCCGTCATCCACCTGCTCAGGTCCCGTCAAATATGTTATCCGCTGCCTTCTCTGTCTCTTTTTTCTTCTATCTGGCCTGTCAGTATCAAGTTCTCCAAGCCCTCTTTCCTCATTTCATGCCGCAGGAAATTCAGTTGTCTCTTCCTGATGCTCACTATTAATTTTCTTTTTGTTGCCCTTCTTTCCAACACCCCATCATTGCTAACATTAACGCATAAATTAACAAAATTTATTCATTTTTATAATTAGGCTGCAGAGCTTAGTATGTGCCACTAATTCTCTCTCTCTCTCACTCTCTCTCATAAACATAATACAGCAAATAAAAACAAGTTAAGAAACGTGTCTCAATTTTACAGGTTCCACATTTATTAAAGCTTCTTAAAGAACATATACAGAGACAACAAACTGTAATGTTGTTTGTGGTTGATTCTTATTGGTCAGATATGTTTATTAATCTAATAGACAATTATTATTTCAAATGTACATATGTAGATTTTTTTTGTAATTTTATATGTGTATGGTAACGCTAGTTTGTTTCCACGTATGTGTATATATTATTACGCCTGTTAAATGTATTATAATTATGGAGACATATATATATATATATATATATATATATATATATATATATGTTTATTTCGACATAATATTCTTTTTAGACACTTCATTGTTGTATATTAATCATATTAGACTACACATTATTTAGTAAATTTTACAAAACAATTTGGTTAAGAATGGGCCAGATTACAAGCTTCTTGATGTTTTTCTGTAGATGTTTTACAATAACACACACACACACACACACACACACACACACACACACACATATATATATATATATATATATATATATATATATATATATATATATAGCATAATGATGATCCACGTATACTGTAATGTGTATAGGAAAAACTACTAAAAAGTTGTAACTTTAAAAATGTATTTTTTTAAAGTATTTATTCATTTCTATTATTATATATATATATTTGATATTTCAGACCGGCCTCGGCCTTTCATGAGAAACAAATGATTTTAAAAAAGAAAGATTTTTTTAAGTGTATCTAAAAAATGCTTAACTATTGAAATATTTATAAAGATTCAAACACCTAAATCCCTATTTAACCCTAGCCTGTATGTATTTAATTTTAAAATCCAGTACTTGTCTTTCTTTCTGCGTGAGTATGTAGAACTAAAATCAGGATCTGTCAGTAAATATTTGCAGTTTTCTAATGTGTGTCCCGGTTGATTGAAGTGCTCAGCTATGGGTGAATAAGGGTTGTTTTGGCGTATGCTTTGTTTCTGATTATTTAAACGCAATCAAAACTGTGTCCAGATTCACCAATATATCCACTATTTGGACATATTGAACAGAAGAGAAAATATATTATATTTTGGCTGTCACAGGTGAGGCGTGGTGGGTGTAATTTGATGTTAGTGTTGGGTATAGAAAATACTGCAACGTTTACTAAATGTTTGCAAACTAAACAACGAGATTTGTCACATTTGAAATTCCCCGATAGGTTTGTATTTTTTAGATATTTGGTAGAAGTGAGGATATTTGATAGGCTGGGTGTTTGTTTCTTTGCATTTATGGGTAGTTTATCGAAAATGTCTTTGATGTTTTTGTTTGATTGCAGGTTCTTGTAATCATCTTTTAAATTTTGAATAAGTGTGTGGGAATATTGATTGTGGTTAAAAACCATGGGAATTCGGTTGTTGTTTTTTCTTTTCTTGTATGTGATAAGTTTTTAGATACACTTAAAAAAATTCTTTAAAACAACATTTAAAAGTATTATTAGAGATAGGTTTACGTTTACAAATATTAAAAAAATTTATCGCTTTCTACGTCACGTGATGTAAACATCTCTCGACGAACGCTCTCGCGACAAACGCTTCTAGTTTAAATTTTAAAATCATTTGTTTCTGATGAAAGGCCGAGGACGGTCTGAAATATGAAATATACATATATAATAATAGAAATGAATAAATACTATAAAAAAATACATTTATAAAGTTAAACTTTTTAGTAGTTTTTCCTATATATATATATATATATATATATATATATATATATAAACTTATTTATAAATGGAACTATGTCTGTGTGTGTGTGTCTGTGTTTGTTTGTCCGTTAACTATAGTCTCCGAAACGGCTGAACCGATTTTCTCGAAAATTTACACAGTTGTACTATAAGCGTCTGCGAGTGTTCTTAGCTAGGTTTTGTGTCGAGGTACCCCCAATAAATATCGAAAATCGATAATCGAAAAAATCGGGTTAAAGAAGGAGTCGTCCGATTTAATAAAATTTGATACACTCATAGACAAAGACAAAAAAAAAAGATATTCAGAAGTTTCAATGTTTCAATAGTGCAGAAAATCGATAATATATATATATAAAAGCATTCATTGTACCCAAGCAATGCCGGGTTATACTGACAGTATATATATATATATATATATATATATATTAAAAGATTAGAGGAGAGTGAAGAGAAGGACAAACCAGTTAGAAAGGAGCAAGAGAAGAATGGAAATACAGGTGTGATGACAGTTGCAAAGGTAGAGAGAAAGGGAAGGATGTACATGCCGGTGTGGAAAGAACTAGGGTCAAGTAGTTAAGAGATGTTAGGTTATATATATATGTGGATATATATATATATATATATATGAGTGTGTGTGCATATATATGCGTATGTGTGTGTATGTGAGTGTGTGTGTGCTTCATGTATTGTATTACAGAAATCAATTTTTATTTTACGCGTAGTTGTTTTCCACAAAAAGATGTTTTGTAAATTTTCTGTGTAGATTGTATATAAACCTAAATCCTTCTGTGTAGATTGTATATAAGCCTACATCCTTCTGTGTAGATTGTATATAAGCCTACATCCTTCTGTGTAGATTGTATATAAGCCTACATCCTTCTGTGTAGATTGAATATAAGCCTACATCCTTCTGTGTAGATTGTTTATAAGCCTACATCCTTCTGTGTAGATTGTATATAAACCTACATCCTTCTGTGTAGATTGTATATAAGCCTACATCCTTCTGTGTAGATTGTATATAAGCCTACATCCTTCTGTGTAGATTGTATACAAGCCTGCATCAATCAGTGTAGATTGTATATAAGCCTACATCCTTCTGTGTAGATTGTTTATAAGCCTACATCCTTCTGTGTAGATTGTATACAAGCCTGCATCGTTCTGTGTAGATTGTATATAAGCCTACATCCTTCTGTGTAGATTGTTTTTAAGCCTACATCCTTCTGTGTAGATTGTATATAAGACAACATCCTTCTGTGTAGATTGTATATAAGCCTACATCCTTCTGTGTAGATTGTATATAAGCCTACATCCTTCTGTGTATATTGTATATAAGCCTACATCCTTCTGTGTAGATTGTATATAAGCCTACATCCTCCGGTGTAGATTGTTTATAAGCCTACATCCTGCTGTGTAGATTGTATATAAGCCTACATCCTTCTGTGTAGATTGTTTATAAGCCTACATCCTTCTGTGTAGATTGTATATAAGTCTACATCTTTCTGTGTAGATTGTTTATAAGCCTACATCCTGCTGTGTAGATTATTTATAAGCCTACATCCTTCTGTGTAGATTGTATATAAGCCTACACCCTTCTGTGTAGATTGTATATAAGCCTACATCCTTCTGTGTAGATTGTATATAAGTCTACATCCTTCTGTGTAAATTGTATATAAGCCTACATCCTTTTGTGTAGATTGTATATAAGCCTACATCGTTCTGTGTAGATTGTATATAAGTCTACATCCTTCTGTGTAGATTGTATATATGCCTACATCCTTCTGTGTAGATTGTATATACGCCTCCATCCTTTTGTGTAGATTGTATATAAGCCTACATCCTCCTGTGTAGATTGTATATAAGCCTACATCCTTCTGTGTAGATTGTTTATAAGCCTACATCCTTCTGTGTTGATTGTATATAAGCCTACATCCATTCTGTGTAGATTGTATATAAGCCTACATCCTTCTGTGTAGATTGTATATAAGCCTACATCCTTCTGTGTAGATTGTATATAAGCCTACATCCTTCTGTGTAAATTGTATATAAGTCTACATCCTTCCTGTGTAGATTGTTTATAAGCCTACATCATTCTGTGTAGATTGTTTATAAGCCTACATCCTAATGTGTAGATTGTATATAAGCCTACATCCTTCTGTGTAGATTGTTTATAAGCCTACATCCTTCTGTGTAGATTGTATATAAGTCTACATCTTTCTGTGTAGATTGTATATAAGTCTACTTCCTTCTGTGTAGATGGTATATAAGCCTACATCCTTCTGTGTAGATTGTTTATAAGCCTACATCCTTCTGTGTAGATTGTATATAAGCCTACATACTTCTGTGTAGATTGTATATAACCTACATCCCTCTGTGTAGATTGTATATAAGTCTATATCCTTCTGTGTAGATTGTATATAAGTCTATACCCTTCTTTGTAGATTGTATATAAGCCTACATCCTTCTGTGTAGATTGTTTTTAAGCCTACATCCTCTGTGTAGATTGTATATAAGCCTACATCCTTCTATGTAGATTGTATATAAGACTACATCCATCTGTGTAGATTGTTTCATAAGCCTACATACTTCTGTGTAGATTGTATATAAGCCTACATCCTTCTGTGTAGATTGTATATAAGTCTACATCGTTCTGTGTAGATTGTATATAAGCCTACATCCTTCTGTGTAGATTGTATATAAGCCTACATCCTTCTGTGTAGATTGTTTTTAAGCCTACATCCTTCTGTGTAGTTGGTATATAAGCCTACATCCTTCTGTGTAGATTGTATATAAGCCTACATCCTTCTGTGTAGATTAGTTTATAAGCCTACATCCTTCTGTGTAGATTGTATATAAGCCTACATACTTCTGTGTAGATAGTTTATAAGCCTACATCCTTCTGTGTAGATTGTATATAAGCCTACATCCTTCTGTGTAGATTGTATATATGCCTACATCCTTCTGTGTAGATTGTATATACGCCTCCATCCTTTTGTGTAGATTGACATATAAGCCTACATCCTCCTGTGTAGATTGTATATAAGCCTACATCCTTCTGTGTAGATTGTATATAAGCCTACATCCTTCTGTGTAGATTGTATATATGCCTACATCCTTCTGTGTAAATTGTATATAAGTCTACATCCTTCTGTGAAGATTGTTTATAAGCCTACATCCTTCTGTGTAGATTGTTTATATGCCTACGTCCATATGTGTAGATTGTATATAAGCCTACATCCTTCTGTGTAGATTGTATATAAGTCTACATCCTTCTGTGTAGATTGTATATAAGTCTACTTCCTTCTGTGTAGATTGTATATAAGCCTACATCCTTCTGTGTAGATTGTATATAAACCTACATCCCTCTGTGTAGATTGTATATAAGTCAACATCCTTCTGTGTAGATTGTATTTAAGTCTACATCCTTCTGTGTAGATTGTATATAAGCCTACATCCTTCTGTGTAGATTGTTTATAAGCCTACATCCTTCTGTGTAGATTGTATATAAGTCTACATCCTTCTGTGTAGATTGTATATAAGACTACATCCTTCTGTATAGATTGTATATAAGTCTACATCCTTCTGTGTAGATTGTATATAAGCCTACATCCTTCTGTGTAGATTGTGTATAAGCCTACATTCTTTTGTGTAGATTGTATATAAGTCTACATCCTTCTGTGTAGATTGTATATGCGTCTACATCCTTCTGTGTACATTGCATATGTTTACATCCTTCTGTGTAGATTGCATATAAGCCTACATCCTTCTGTGTAGATTGTTTATAAGCCTACATCCTTCTGAGTAAATTGTATATAAGTCTACATCCTTCTGTGTAGATTGTTTATAAGCCTACATCCTTCTGTGTAGATTGTTTATAAGCCTACATCCTTCTGTGTAGATTGTATATAAGCCTAAATCCTTCTGTGTAGATTGTATATAAACCTACATACTTCTGTGTAGATTGTATATAAGCCTACATCATTCTGTGTAGATTGTATATAAGCCTACATCCTTCTGTGTAGATTGTTTATAAGCCTACATCCTTGTGTGTAGATTGTATACAAGCCTGCATCCGTCTGTGTAGATTGTATATAAGCCTACATCCTTCTGTGTAGATTGTTTTTAAGCCTACATACTTCTGTGTAGATTGTATATAAGCCTACATCCTCCTGTGTAGATTGTATATAAGCCTACATCCTTCTGTGTAGATTGTATATAAGCCTACATCATTCTGTGTATATTGTATATAAGCCTACATCCTTCTGTGTAGATTGTATATAAGCCTACATCCTTCTGTGTAGATTGTTTATAAGCCTACATCCTTCTGTGTAGATTGTATATAAGCCGACATACTTCTGTGTAGATTGTTTATAAGCCTACATCCTTCTGTGTAGATTGTATATATGTCTACATCTTTCTGTGTAGATTGTTTATAAGCCTACATCCTGCTGTGTAGAGTGTTTATAAGCCTACATCCTTCTGTGTAGATTGTATATAAGCCTACACTCTTCTGTGTAAATTGTATATAAGCCTACATCCTTCTGTGTAGATTGTATATGAGTCTACATCCTTCTGTGTAAATTGTATATAAGCCTACATCCTTCTGTGTAGATTGTATATAAGCCTACATCGTTCTGTGTAGATTGTATATAAGCCTACATCCTACTGTGTAGATTGTTTATAAGCCTACGTCCTTATGTATAGATTGTATATAAGCCTACATCCTTCTGTGTAGATTGTATATAAGTCTCCATCCTTCTGTGTAGATTGTATATAAGTCTACTTCCTTCTGTGTAGATTGTATATAAGCCTATATCCTTCTGTGTAGATTGTATATAACCTACATCCCTCTGTGTAGATTGTATATAGGTCTACATCCTTCTGCGTAGATTGTATATAAGTCTACATCCTTCTCTGTAGATTTTATATAAGCCTACATCCTTCTGTGTAGATTGTATATAAGTCTACATCCTTCTGTGTAGATTGTATATAAGTCTACATCCTTCTGTATAGATTGTATATAAGTCTACATCCTTCTGTGTAGATTGTATATAAGTCTACATCCTTCTGTGTAGATTGTATATAAGCCTACATCCTTCTGTGTAGATTGTGTATAAGCCTACATCCTTCTGTGTAGATTGTATATAAGTCTACATCCGTCTGTGTAGATTGTATATAAGTCTACATCCTTCTGTGTAGATTGCATATGACTACATCCTTCTGTGCAGATTGCATATAAGCCTACATCCTTCTGTGTAGATTGTTTATAAGCCTACATCCTTCTGAGTAAATTGTATATAAGCCTACATCCTTCTGTGTAGATTGTATATAAGCCTACATCCTTCTGTGTAGATTGTATATAAGCCTACATCATTCTGTGTATATTGTATATAAGCCTACATCCTTCTGTGTAGATTGTATATAAGCCTACATCCTTCTGTGTAGATTGTTTATAAGCCTACATCCTTCTGTGTAGATTGTATATAAGCCTACATCCTTCTGTGTAGATTGTTTATAAGCCTACATCCTTCTGTGTAGATTGTATATAAGCCTAAATCCTTCTGTGTAGATTGTATATAAACCTACATCCTTCTGTGTAGATTGTATATAAGCCTACATCCTTCTGTGTAGATTGTATATAAGCCTACATCCTTCTGTGTAGATTGTTTATAAGCCTACATCCTTGTGTGTAGATTGTATACAAGCCTGCATCCGTCTGTGTAGATTGTATATAAGCCTACATCCTTCTGTGTAGATTGTTTTTAAGCCTACATACTTCTGTGTAGATTGTATATAAGCCTACATCCTCCTGTGTAGATTGTATATAAGCCTACATCCTTCTGTGTAGATTGTATATAAGCCTACATCATTCTGTGTATATTGTATATAAGCCTACATCCTTCTGTGTAGATTGTATATAAGCCTACATCCTTCTGTGTAGATTGTTTATAAGCCTACATCCTTCTGTCTAGATTGTATATAAGCCTACATACTTCTGTGTAGATTGTTTATAAGCCTACATCCTTCTGTGTAGATTGTATATATGTCTACATCTTTCTGTGTAGATTGTTTATAAGCCTACATCCTGCTGTGTAGAGTGTTTATAAGCCTACATCCTTCTGTGTAGATTGCATATAAGCCTACACTCTTCTGTGTAAATTGTATATAAGCCTACATCCTTCTGTGTAGATTGTATATGAGTCTACATCCTTCTGTGTAAATTGTATATAAGCCTACATCCTTCTGTGTAGATTGTATATAAGCCTACATCGTTCTGTGTAGATTGTATATAAGCCTACATCCTACTGTGTAGATTGTTTATAAGCCTACGTCCTTATGTATAGATTGTATATAAGCCTACATCCTTCTGTGTAGATTGTATATAAGTCTCCATCCTTCTGTGTAGATTGTATATAAGTCTACTTCCTTCTGTGTAGATTGTATATAAGCCTACATCCTTCTGTGTAGATTGTATATAACCTACATCCCTCTGTGTAGATTGTATATAGGTCTACATCCTTCTGCGTAGATTGTATATAAGTCTACATCCTTATCTGTAGATTTTATATAAGCCTACATCCTTCTGTGTAGATTGTATATAAGTCTACATCCTTCTGTGTAGATTGTATATAAGTCTACATCCTTCTGTATAGATTGTATATAAGTCTACATCCTTCTGTGTAGATTGTATATAAGTCTACATCCTTCTGTGTAGATTGTATATAAGCCTATATCCTTCTGTGTAGATTGTGTATAAGCCTACATCCTTCTGTGTAGATTGTATATAAGTCTACATCCGTCTGTGTAGATTGTATATAAGTCTACAGCCTTCTGTGTAGATTGCATATGACTACATCCTTCTGTGCAGATTGCATATAAGCCTACATCCTTCTGTGTAGATTGTTTATAAGCCTACAGCCTTCTGAGTAAATTGTATATAAGCCTACATCCTTCTGTGTAGATTGTATATAAGCCTACATCCTTCTGTGTAGATTGTATATAAGCCTACATCATTCTGTGTATATTGTATATAAGCCTACATCCTTCTGTGTAGATTGTATATAAGCCTACATCCTTCTGTGTAGATTGTTTATAAGCCTACATCCTTCTGTGTAGATTGTATATATGTCTACATCTTTCTGTGTAGATTGTTTATGAGCCTACATCCTGCTGTGTAGACTGTTTATAAGCCTACATCCTTCTGTGTAGATTGTATATAAGCCTACACTCTTCTGTGTAAATTGTATATAAGCCTACATCCTTCTGTGTAGATTGTATATGAGTCTACATCCTTCTGTGTAAATTGTATATAAGCCTACATCCTTCTGTGTAGATTGTATATAAGCCTACATCGTTCTGTGTAGATTGTATATAAGCCTACATCCTACTGTGTAGATTGTTTTTAAGCCTACATCCTCTGTGTAGATTGTATATAAGCCTACATCCTTCTGTGTAGATTGTATATAAGTCTCCATCCTTCTGTGTAGATTGTATATAAGTCTACTTCCTTCTGTGTAGATTGTATATAAGCCTACATCCTTCTGTGTAGATTGTATATAATCTACATCCCTCTGTGTAGATTGTATATAGGTCTACATCCTTCTGCGTAGATTGTATATAAGTCTACATCCTTCTCTGTAGATTTTATATAAGTCTACATCCTTCTGTGTAGATTGTATATAAGTCTACATCCTTCTGTGTAGATTGTATATAAGTCTACATCCTTCTGTATAGATTGTATATAAGTCTACATCCTTCTGTGTAGATTGTATATAAGTCTACATCCTTCTGTGTAGATTGTATATAAGCCTACATCCTTCTGTGTAGATTGTGTATCAGCCTACATCCTTCTGTGTAGATTGTATATAAGTCTACATCCGTCTGTGTAGATTGTATATAAGTCTACATCCTTCTCTGTAGATTGCATATGTCTACATCCTTCTGTGCAGATTGCATATAAGCCTACATCCTTCTGTGTAGATTGTTTATAAGCCTACATCCTTCTGAGTAAATTGTATATAAGTCTACATCCTTCTGTGTAGATTGTTTATAAGCCTACATCCTTCTGTGTAGATTGTTTATAAGCCTACATCCTTCTGTGTAGATGGTATATAAGCCTAAATCCTTCTGTGTAGATTGTATATAAGTCTACTTCCTTCTGTGTAGATTGTATATAAGCCTACATCCTTCTGTGTAGATTGTATATAAGCCTACATCCCTTCTGTGTAGATTGAATATAAGCCTACATCCTTCTGTGTAGATTGTTTATAAGCCTACATCCTTCTGTGTAGATTGTATATAAACCTACATCCTTCTGTGTAGATTGTATATAAGCCTACATCCTTCTGTGTAGATTGTATATAAGCCTACATCCTTCTGTGTAGATTGTATACAAGTCTGCATCCTTCTGTGTAGATTGTATATAAGCCTACATCCTTCTGTGTAGATTGTTTTTAAGCCTACATCCTTGTGTGTAGATTGTATACAAGCCTGCATCCTTCTGTGTAGATTGTATATAAGCCTACATCCTTCTGTGTAGATTGTTTTTAAGCCTACATCCTTCTGTGTAGATTGTATATAAGCCTACACCCTTCTGTGTATATTGTATATAAGCCTACATCCTTCTGTGTAGATTGTATATAAGCCTACATCCTTCTGTGTAGATTGTTTATAAGCCTACATCCTCCTGTGTAGATTGTATATAAGCCTACATACTTCTGTGTAGATTGTTTATAAGCCTACATCCTTCTATGTAGATTGTATATATGTCTACATCTTTCTGTGTAGATTGTTTATAAGCCTACATCCTGCTGTGTAGATTGTTTATAAGCCTACATCCTTCTGTGTAGATTGTATATAAGTCTACATCCTTCTGTGTAAATTGTATATAAGCCTACATCCTTCTGTGTAGATTGCATATAAGCCTACATCCTTCTGTGTAGATTGTTTATAAGCCTACGTCCTTATGTGTAGATTGTATATAAGCCTACATCCTTCTGTGTAGATTGTATATAATCTACATCCTTCTGTGTAGATTGTATATAAGCCTTCTTCCTTCTGTGTAGATTGTATATAAGCCTACATCCTTCTGTGTAGATTGTATATAACCTACATCCCTCC
Source organism: Ascarosepion bandense (assembly GCA_037127315.1). NCBI lineage: Eukaryota > Metazoa > Mollusca > Cephalopoda > Sepiida > Sepiidae > Ascarosepion > Ascarosepion bandense. The sequence goes on along the minus strand of JBBBDQ010001003.1, from coordinate 3,347,413 downwards.
GCGTAGATTGTATATAGGTCTACATCCTTCTGCGTAGATTGTATATAAGACTACATCCTTCTGTGTAGATTTTATATAAGCCTACATCCTTCTGTGTACATTGTATATAAGTCTACATCCTTCTGTGTAGATTGTATATAAGTCTACATCCTTCTGTATAGATTGTATATAAGTCTACATCCTTCTGTGTAGATTGTATATAAGCCTACATCCTTCTGTGTAGATTGTTTATAAGCCTACATCCTTCTGTGTAAATTGTATATAAGTCTACATCATTCTGTGTAGATTGTTTATAAGCCTACATCCTTCTGTGTAGATTGTTTATAAGCCTACATCCTTCTGTGTAGATTGTATATTATCCTACATTCTTCTGTGTAGATTGTATATAAGTCTACTTCCTTCCGTGTAGATTGTATATAAGCCTACATCCTTCTGTGTAGATTGTATATAAGTCTACTTCCTTCTGTGTAGATTGTATATAAGCCTACATCCTTCTGTGTAGATTGTATATAACCTACATCCCACTGTGTAGATTGTATATAAGTCTATATCCTTCTGTGTAGATTGTATATAAGCCTACATCCTTCTGTGTAGACTGTTTATAAGCATACATCCTTCTGTTAGAATGTATATAAGCCTACATCCTTGTGTGTAGATTGTAGTTAAGCCTACATTCTTCTGTGTAGATTGTTTATAAGCCTACATCCTTCTGTGTAGATTGTTTATAAGCCTACATCTTTCTGTGTAGATTGTTTATAAGCCTACATCCTGCTGTGTAGATTGTTTATAAGCCTACATCCTTCTGTGCAGATTGTATATAAGCCTACATCCTTCTGTGTAGATTGTATATAAGTCTACATCCTTCTGTGTAAATTGTATATAAGCCTACATCCTTCTGTGTAGATTGTATATAAGCCTACATCCTTCTGTGTAGATTGTATATAAGCCTACATCCTTCTGTGTAGATTGTATATACGCCTCCATCCTTCTGTGTAGATTGCATATAAGCCTACATCCTTCTGTGTAGATTGTATATAACCTACATCCTTCTGTGTAGATTGTATATAAGCCTACATCCTTCTGTGTAGATTGTCTATAAGCCTACATCCTTCTGTGTAAATTGTATATAAGTCTACATCCTTCTGTGTAGATTGTTTATAAGCCTAGATCCTTCTGTGTAGATTGTTTATAAGCCTACATCCTTTTGTGTAGATTGTATATAAGCCTACATCCTTCTGTGTAGATTGTTTATGAGCCTACATCCTTCTGTGTAGATTGTATATAAGTCTACATCCTTCTGTGTAGATTGTATATAGGTCTACTTCCTTCTGTGTAGATTGTATTTAAGCCAACATCCTTCTGTGTAGATTGTATATAACCTACATCCCTCTGTGTAGATTGTATATGAGTCTATATCCTTCTGTGTAGATTGTATATATACCTACATCCTTCTGTGTAGATTGTTTTTAAGCCTACATCCTCTGTGTAGATTGTATACAAGCCTACATCCTTCTGTGTAGATTGTATATAAGTCTATACCCTTCTGTGTAGATTGTATATAAGCCTACATCCTTCTGTGTAGATTGTTTTTAAGCCTACATCCTCTGTGTAGATTGTATATAAGCCTACATCCTTCTGTGTAGATTGTATATAAGCCTACATCCTTCTGTGTAGATTGTTTATAAGCCTACATACTTCTGTGTAGATTGTATATAAGCCTACATCCTTTCTGTAGATTGTATATAAGTCTACATCGTTCTGTGTAGATTGTATATAAGCCTACATCCTTCTGTGTAGATTGTATATAAGCGTACATCCTTCTGTGTAGATTGTTTTTAAGCCTACATCCTTTTGTGTAGTTTGTATATAAGCCTACATCCTTCTCTGTAGATGGTATATAAGCCTACATCCTTCTGTGTAGATTGTATATAAGCCTACATCCTTCTGTGTAGATTGTATATAAGCCTACATACTTCTGTGTAGATTGTTTATAAGCCTACATCCTTCTGTGTAGATTGTATATAAGCCTACATCCTTCTGTGTAGATTGTATATATGCCTACATCCTTCTGTGTAGATTGTATATACGCCTCCATCCTTTTGTGTAGATTGCATATAAGCCTACATCCTCATGCGTAGATTGTATATAAGACTACATCCTTCTGTGTAGATTGTTTATAAGCCTACATCCTTCTGTGTTGATTGTATATAAGACTATATCCTTCTGTGTAGATTGTATATAAGCCTACATCCTTCTGTGTAGATTGTTTATAAGCCTACATCCTTCTATGTAGATTGTATATATGTCTACATCTTTCTGTGTAGATTGTTTATAAGCCTACATCCTGCTGTGTAGATTGTTTATAAGCCTACATCCTTCTGTGTAGATTGTATATAAGTCTACATCCTTCTGTGTAAATTGTATATAAGCCTACATCCTTCTGTGTAGATTGCATATAAGCCTACATCCTTCTGTGTAGATTGTTTATAAGCCTACGTCCTTATGTGTAGATTGTATATAAGCCTACATCCTTCTGTGTAGATTGTATATAATCTACATCCTTCTGTGTAGATTGTATATAAGCCTTCTTCCTTCTGTGTAGATTGTATATAAGCCTACATCCTTCTGTGTAGATTGTATATAACCTACATCCCTCCGCGTAGATTGTATATAGGTCTACATCCTTCTGCGTAGATTGTATATAAGTCTACATCCTTCTGTGTAGATTTTATATAAGCCTACATCCTTCTGTGTACATTGTATATAAGTCTACATCCTTCTGTGTAGATTGTATATAAGTCTACATCCTTCTGTATAGATTGTATATAAGTCTACATCCTTCTGTGTAGATTGTATATAAGCCTACATCCTTCTGTGTAGATTGTTTATAAGCCTACATCCTTCTGTGTAAATTGTATATAAGTCTACATCATTCTGTGTAGATTGTTTATAAGCCTACATCCTTCTGTGTAGATTGTTTATAAGCCTACATCCTTCTGTGTAGATTGTATATTATCCTACATTCTTCTGTGTAGATTGTATATAAGTCTACTTCATTCCGTGTAGATTGTATATAAGCCTACATCCTTCTGTGTAGATTGTATATAAGTCTACTTCCTTCTGTGTAGATTGTATATAAGCCTACATCCTTCTGTGTAGATTGTATATAACCTACATCCCACTGTGTAGATTGTATATAAGTCTATATCCTTCTGTGTAGATTGTATATAAGCCTACATCCTTCTGTGTAGACTGTTTATAAGCATACATCCTTCTGTTAGAATGTATATAAGCCTACATCCTTGTGTGTAGATTGTAGTTAAGCCTACATTCTTCTGTGTAGATTGTTTATAAGCCTACATCCTTCTGTGTAGATTGTTTATAAGCCTACATCTTTCTGTGTAGATTGTTTATAAGCCTACATCCTGCTGTGTAGATTGTTTATAAGCCTGCATCCTTCTGTGCAGATTGTATATAAGCCTACATCCTTCTGTGTAGATTTATGTCTACATCCTTCTGTAAATTGTATATAAGCCTACATCCTTTCTGTGTAGATTGTATATAAGCCTACATCCTTCTGTGTAGATTGTATATAAGCCTACATCCTCTGTATAGATTGTATATACGCCTCCATCCTTCTGTGTAGATTGCATATAAGCCTACATCCTTCTGTAGATTGTATATAACCTACATCCTTCTGTGTAGATTGTATATAAGCCTACATCCTTCTGTAGATTGTGTTCATAAGCCTACATCCTTCTGTGTAAATTGTATATAAGTCTACATCCTTCTGTGTAGATTGTTTATAAGCCTAGATCCTTCTGTGTAGATTGTTTATAAGCCTACATCCTTTGTGTAGATTGTATAAGTAAGCCTACATCCTTCTCTCTGTGTAGATTGTTTATGAGCCTACATCCTTCTGTGTAGATTGTATATAAGTCTACATCCTTCTGTGTAGATTGTATATAGGTCTACTTCCTTCTGTGTAGATTGTATTTAAGCCAACATCCTTCTGTGTAGATTGTATATAACCTACATCCCTCTGTGTAGATTGTATATGAGTCTATATCCTTCTGTGTAGATTGTATATATACCTACATCCTTCTGTGTAGATTGTTTTTAAGCCTACATCCTCTGTGTAGATTGTATATAAGCCTACATCCTTCTGTGTAGATTGTATATAAAGTCTATACCCTTCTGTGTAGATTGTATATAAGCCTACATCCTTCTGTGTAGATTGTTTTTAAGCCTACATCCTCTGTGTAGATTGTATATAAGCCTACATCCTTCTGTGTAGATTGTATATAAGCCTACATCCTTCTGTGTAGATTGTTTATAAGCCTACATACTTCTGTGTAGATTGTATATAAGCCTACATCCTTTCTGTAGATTGTATATAAGTCTACATCGTTCTGTGTAGATTGTATATAAGCCTACATCCTTCTGTGTAGATTGTATATAAGCGTACATCCTTCTGTGTAGATTGTTTTTAAGCCTACATCCTTTTGTGTAGTTTGTATATAAGCCTACATCCTTCTCTGTAGATGGTATATAAGCCTACATCCTTCTGTGTAGATTGTGAGTATAAGCCTACATCCTTCTGTATTGTATATAAGCCTACATACTTCTGTGTAGATTGTTTATAAGCCTACATCCTTCTGTGTAGATTGTATATGTTTACATCCTCTTGTGTAGATTGTATATATGCCTACATCCTTCTGTGTAGATTGTATATATGCCTCCATCCTTTTGTGTAGATTGCATATAAGCCTACATCCTCTATGTAGATTGTATATAAGACTACATCCTTCTGTATAGATTGTTTATAAGCCTACATCCTTCTGTGTTGATTGTATATAAGACTATATCCTTCTGTGTAGATTGTATAAGCCTACATCCTTCTGTGTAGATTGTATATAAGCCTACATCCTTCTGTGTAGATTGTATATATGCCTACATCCTTCTTGTGTAAATTGTATGTAAGTCTACATCCTTCTGCGAAAATTGTTTATAAGCCTACATCCTTCTGTGTAGATTTAAGTTTATAAGCCTACGTCCTTATGTGTAGATTGTGTATACAAGCCTACATCCTTCTGTGTAGATTGTATGTGTCTACATCTTTCTGTGCAGATTGTATATAAGTCTACTTCCTTCTGTGTAGATTGTATATAAGCCTACATCCTTCTGTGTAGATTGTATATAACCTACATCCCTCTGTGTAGATTGTATATAAGTCTACATCCTTCTGTGTAGATTGTATATAAGTCTACATCCTTCTGTGTAGATTTTATATAAGCCTACATCCATCTGTGGGTGTATATAAGTCTACATCCTTCTGTGTAGATTGTATATAAGTCTACATCCTTCTTTATAGATTGTATATAAGTCTACATCCTTCTGTGTAGGTTGTATATAAGCCTACATCCTTCTGTGTAGATTGTATATAAGCCACCACATCCTTCTGTGTAGATTGTATATAAGTCTACATCCTTCTGTGTAGATTGTATATAAGTCTACATCCTTCTGTATGTGTGCATATGTCTACATCCTTCTGTGTAGATTGCATATATGCCTACATCCTTCTGTGTAGATTGTTTATAAATATTTTCACATCCTTCTGTGTAAATTGTATATAAGTCTACATCCTTCTGTGTAGATTGTTTATAAGTCTACATTCTTCTGTGTAGATTGTTTATAAGCCTATATCCTTCTGTGTAGATTGTATATAAGCCTACATCCTTCTGTGTGGTGTATATAAGTCTACTTCCTTCTGTGTAGATTGTATATAAGCCTACATCCTTCTGTGTAGATTGTATATAAGCCTACATCCTTCTGTGTAGATTGTATATAAGCCTACATCCTTCTGTGTAGATTGTATATACGCCTCCATCCTTCTGTGTAGATTGCATATAAGCCTACATCCTTCTGTGTAGATTGTATATAACCTACATCCTTCTGTGTAGATTTCATATATAAGCCTACATCCTTCTGTGTAGATTGTCTATAAGCCTACATCCTTCTGTGTAAATTGTATATAAGTCTACATCCTTCTGTGTAGATTGTTTATAAGCCTAGATCCTTCTGTGTAGATTGTTTATAAGCCTACATCCTTTTGTGTAGATTGTATATAAGCCTACATCCTTCTGTGTAGATTGTTTATGAGCCTACATCCTTCTGTGTAGATTGTATATAAGTCTACATCCTTCTGTGTAGATTGTATATAGGTCTACTTCCTTCTGTGTAGATTGTATTTAAGCCAACATCCTTCTGTGTAGATTGTATATAAACTACATCCCTCTGTATGGGTGTATATGAGTCTATATCCTTCTGTGTAAGTTGTATATATACCTACATCCTTCTGTGGGTGTTTTTAAGCCTACATCCTCTGTGTAGATTGTATATAAGCCCATCCTTCTGTGTAGATTGTATATAAGTCCTATACCCTTCTGTGTAGATTGTATATAAGCCTACATCCTTCTGTGTAGATTGTTTTTAAGCCTACATCCTCTGTGTAGATTGTATATAAGCCTACATCCTTCTGTGTAGATTGTATATAAGCCTACATCCTTCTGTGTAGATTGTTTATAAGCCTACATACTTCTGTGTAGATTGTATATAAGCCTACATCCTTTCTGTAGATTGTATATAAGTCTACATCGTTCTGTGTAGATTGTATATAAGCCATCTATGTGTAGATTGTATATAAGCGTACATCCTTCTGTGTGATTGTTTTTAAGCCTACATCCTTTTGTGTAGTTTGTATATAAGCCTACATCCTTCTCTGTAGATGGTATATAAGCCTACATCCTTCTGTGTAGATTGTTTTATAGCCTACATCCTTCTGTATGGGTGTATATAAGCCTACTTCTGTGTAGATTGTTTATAAGCCTACATCCTTCTGTGTAGATTGTATATAAGCCTACATCCTTCTGTGTGGTGTATATATGCCTACATCCTTCTGTGTAGATTGTATATACGCCTCCATCCTTTTGTGTAGATTGCATATAAGCCTACATCCTCATGCGTAGATTGTATATAAGCCTACATCCTTCTGTGTAGATTGTTTATAAGCCTACATCCTTCTGTGTTGATTGTATATAAGACTATATCCTTCTGTGTAGATTGTATATAAGCCTACATCCTTCTGTGTAGATTGTATATAAGCCTACATCCTTCTGTGTAGATTGTATATATGCCTACATCCTTCTGTGAAAATTGTATGTCTACATCCTTCTGCGAAAATTGTTTATAAGCCTACATCCTTCTGTGTAGATTGTTTATAAGCCTACGTCCTTATGTGTAGATTGTATATAAGCCTACATCCTTCATCCAATAGATTGTATGTAAAGTCTACATCTTTCTGTGTAGATTGTATATAGATCTACTTCCTTCTCTTCATTCTTCTAGAAGCCTACATCCTTCTGTGTAGATTGTATATAATCTACATCCCTCTGTGTAGATTGTATATAAGTCTACATCCTTCTGTGTAGATTGTATATAAGTCTACATCCTTCTGTGTAGATTTTATATAAGCCCATCCATCTGTGTAGATTGTATATAAGTCTACATCCTTCTGTGTAGATTGTATATAAGTCTACATCCTTCTTTATAGATTGTATATAAGTCTACATCCTTCTGTGTAGGTTGTATATAAGCCTACATCCTTCTGTGTAGATTGTATATAAGCCTACATCCTTCTGTGTAGATTGTATATAAGTCTACATCCTTCTGTGTAGATTGTATATAAGTCTACCTATCTGTGTAGGTGCATATGTCTACATCCTTCTGTGTAGATTGCATATATGCCTACATCCTTCTGTGTAGATTGTTTATAAACCCTCATCCTTCTGTGTAAATTGTATATAAGTCTACATCCTTCTGTGTAGATTGTTTATAAGTCTACATTCTTCTGTGTAGATTGTTTATAAGCCTATATCCTTCTGTGTAGATTGTATATAAGCCTACATCCTTCTGTGTAGATTGTATATAAGTCTACTTCCTTCTGTGTAGATTGTATATAAGCCTACATCCTTCTGTGTAGATTATATAAAGATCTCACCAGCTTCTGTGTAGATTCATGTAAACTACATCTCTGTGTAGATTGTATATAACACATACCTCTGTGTAGATTGTATATAAGTCTATATCCTTCTGTATGTAGATTGTATATAAGCCTACATCCTTCTGTGTAGACTGTTTATAAGCCTACATCCTTCTGTTAGATTGTATATAGCCTACCTCTTAGTATACCGTCCTCTTCATATCCCATCCTTTTGTGTAGATTGCATATAGCCTACATCCTCCTGTGTAGATTGAATATAAGCCTACATCCTTCTGTGTAGATTGTTTAAAAGCCTACATCCTTCTGTGTTGATTGTATATAAGCTTACATCCTTCTGTGTAGATTGTATATAAGCCTACATCCTTCTGTGGGTGTATATAAGTCTACGGCTATTTCTGTGTAAATTGTAGTTAAGCCTACATTCTTCTGTGTAGATTGTTTATAAGCCTACATCCTTCTGTGTAGATTGTTTATAAGCCTACATCTTTCTGTGTAGATTGTTTATAAGCCTACATCCTGCTGTGTAGATTGTTTATAATCCTACATCCTTCTGTGTAGATTGTATATAAGCCTACACCCTTCTGTGCAGATTGTATATAAGCCTACATCCTTCTGTGTAGATTGTATATAAGTCTACATCCTTCTGTGTAAATTGTATATAAGCCTACATCCTTCTGTGTAGATTGTATATAAGCCTACATCCTTCTGTGTAGATTGCATATAAGCCTACATCCTTCTGTGTAGATTGTTTATAAGCCTACATTCTTCTGTGTAAATTGTATATAAGTCTACATCCTTCTGTGTAGATTGTTTATAAGCCTACATCCTTCTGTGTAGATTTTATATAAGCCTACATCCTTCTGTGTAGATTGTATATAAGTCTACATCCTTCTGTGTAGATTGTATATAAGTCTACATACTTCTGTATAGATTGTATATAAGTCTACATCCTTCTGTGTAGATTGTATATGCCTACCACCTCCTTCTGTGTAGATTGTATATAAGCCGACATCCTTCTGTGTAGATTGTATATAAGTCTACATCCTTCTGTGTAGATTGTATATAAGTCTACATCCTTCTGTGTAGATTGCATATGTCTACATCCTTCTGTGCAGATTGCATATAAGCCTACATCCTTCTGTGTAGATTGTTTATAAGCCTACATCCTTCTGTGTAAATTGTATATAAGTCTACATCCTACTGTGTAGATTGTTTATAAGCCTACATCCTTCTGTGTAGATTGTTTATAAGCCTACATCCTTCTGTTTAGATTGTATATAAGCCTACATCCTTCTGTGTAGATTGTATATAAGTCTACTTCCTTCTCTGTAGATTGTATATAAGCCTACATCCTTCTGATAAGATTGTATATAAGTCTACTTCCTTCTGTGTAGATTGTATATAAGCCTACATCCTTCTGTGTAGATTGTATATAACCTACATCCTTCTGTGTAGATTGTATATAAGTCTATATCCTTCTGTGTAGATTGTATATAAGCCTACATCCTTCTGTGTAGACTGTTTATAAGCCTACATCCTTCTGTTAGATTGTATATAAGCCTAAATCCTTGTGTGTAGATTGTAGTTAAGCCTACATTCTTCTGTGTAGATTGTTTATAAGCCTACATCCTTCTGTGTAGATTGTTTATAAGCCTACATCTTTCTGTGTAGATTGTTTATAAGCCTACATACTGCTGTGTAGATTGTTTATAAGCCTACATCCTTCTGTGTAGATTGTATATAAGCCTACACACTTCTGTGCAGATTGTATATAAGCCTACATCCTTCTGTGTAGATTGTATATAATTCTACATCCTTCTGTGTAAATTGTATATAAGCCTACATCCTTCTGTGTAGATTGTATATACGCCTCCATCCTTCTGTGTAGATTGCATATAAGCCTACATCCATCTGTGTAGATTGTTTATAAGCCTACATCCTTCTGTGTAATTGTATATAAGTCTACATCCTTCTGTGTAGATTGTTTATAAGCCTACATCCTTCTGTGTAGATTGTTTATAAGCCTACATCCTTCTGTGTAGATTGTATATAAGCCTACATCCTTCTGTGTAGATTGTATATAAGTCTACTTCCTTCTGTGTAGATTGTATATAAGACTACATCCTTCTGTGTAGGTTGTATATAAGTCTACTTCCTTCTGTGTAGATTGTATATAAGCCTACATCCTTCTGTGTAGATTGTATATAAGCTACATCACTCTGTGTAGTTTGTATATAAGTCTATATCCTTCTGTGTAGATTGTATATAAGCCTACATCCTTCTGTGTAGACTGTTTATAAGCCTACATCCTTCTGTTAGGTTGTATATAAACCTACATCCTTGTGTGTAGATTGTATATACGCCTCCATCCTTTTGTGTAGATTGCATATAAGCCTATATCCTCCTGTGTAGATTGTATATAAGCCTACATCCTTCTGTGTGGATTGATTATAAGCCTACATCCTTCTGTGTTGATTGTATATAAGCCTACATCCTTCTGTGTAGATTGTATATAAGCCTACATCCTTCTGTGTAGATTGTATATAAGCCTACATCCTTCTGTGTAGATTGTATATATGCCTACATCCTTCTGTGTAGATTGTATATAAGTCTACATCCTTCTGTGTAGATTGTATATAAGTCTACTTCCCTCTGTGTAGATTGTATATAAGCCTACATCCTTCTGTGTAGATTGTATATAACCTACATCCCTCTGTGTAGATTGTATATAAGTCTACATCCTTCTGTGTAGATTGTATATAAGTCTATATCCTTCTGTGTAGATTGTATATAAGCCTACATCCTTCTGCGTAGATTGTTTATAAGCCTACATCCTTCTGTGTAGATTGTATATAAGCCTACATCCTTCTGTGTAGATTGTATATAAGCCTACATCCTTCTGTGTAGATTGTATATAAGCCTACATCCTACTGTGTAGATTGTATATAAGTCTACATCCTTCTGTGTAGATTGTATATATGTCTACATACTTCTGTGTAGATTGCATATGTCTACATCCTTCTGTGTAGATTGCATATAAGCCTACATCCTTCTGTGTAGATTGTTTATAAGCCTACATCCTTCTGTGTAAATTGTATATAAGTCTACATCCTTCTGTGTAGATTGTTTATAAGCCTACATCCTTCTGTGTAGATTGTTTATTAGCCTACATCCTTCTGTGTAGATTGTATATAAGCCTATATCCTTCTGTGTAGATTGTATATAAGTCTACTTCCTTCTGTGTAGTTTGTATATAAGCCTACATCCTTCTGTGTAGATTGTATATAAATCTACTTCCTTCTGTGCAGATTGTATATAAGCCTACATCCTTCTGTGTAGATTGAATATAACCTACATCCCTCTGTGTAGATTGTATATAAGTCTATATCCTTCTGTGTAGATTGTATATAAGCCTACATCATTCTGTGTAGACTGTTTATAAGCCTACATCCTTCTGTTAGATTGTATATAAGCCTACATCCTTGTATGTAGATTGTAGTTAAGCCTACATTCTTCTGTGTAGATTGTTTATAAGCCTACATCCTTCTGTGTAGATCGTTTATAAGCCTACATATTTCTGTGTAGATTGTTTATAAGCCTACATCCTGCTGTGTAGATTGTTTTTAAGCCTACATCCTTCTGTGTAGATTGTATATAAGCCTACACCCTTCTGTGCAGATTGTATATAAGCCTACATCCTTCTGTGTAGATTGTATATAAGTCTACATCCTTCTGTGTATATTGTATATAAGCCTACATCCTTCTGTGTAGATTGTATATAAGCCTACATCCTTCTGTGTAGATTGTATATAAGCCAACATCTTTCTGTGTAGATTGTATATATGCCTAAATCCTTCTGTGTAGATTGTATATACGCCTCCATCCTTCTGTGTAGATTGCATATAAGCCTACATCCTTCTGAGTAGATTGTTTATAAGCCTACATCCTTCTGTGTAAATTGTATATAAGTCCACATCCTTCTGTGTAGATTGTTTATAAGCCTACATCCTACTGTGTAGATTGTTTATAAGCCTACATCCTTCTGTGTAGATTGTATATAAGCCTACATCCTTCTGTGTAGATTGTATATAAGTCTACTTCCTTCTGTGTAGATTGTATATAAGCCTACATCCTTCTGTGTAGATTGTATATAAGTCTACTTCCTTCTGTGTAGATTGTATATACGCCTACATCCTTCTGTGTAGATTGTATATAAGTTACATCCCTCTGTGTAGATTGTATATAAGTCTATATCCTTCTGTGTAGATTGTATAAGCCTACATCCTTCTGTGTAGACTGTTTATAAGCCTACATCCTTCTGTTAGATTGTTTATAAGCCTACATCCTTGTGTGTAGATTGTATATTCGCCTCCATCCATTTGTGTAGATTGCATATACGCCACATCCTCATGTGTAGATTGAATATAAGCCTACATCCTTCTGTGTAGATGGTTTATGTTTCCACATCCTTCTGTGTTGATTGTATATAAGCTTACATCCTTCTGTGTAGATTGTATATAAGCCTACATCCTTCTGTGTAGATTGTATATAAACCTACATCCTTCTGTGTAGATTGTATATATGCCTACATCCTTCTGTGTAGATTGCATATAAGTCTACATCCTTCTGTGTAGATTGAATATAAGTCTACTTCCTTCTGTGTAGATTGTATATAAGCCTACATCCTTCTGTGTAGATTGTATATAACCTACATCCTCTGTGTAGATTGTATATAAGTCTACATCCTTCTGTGTAGATTGTATATAAGTCTACATCCTTCTGTGTAGATTGTATATAAGCCTACATCCTTCTGTGTAGATTGTTTATGTTTTTCCACATCCTTCTGTGTAGATTGTATAAGTCTACATCCTTCTGTGTAGATTGTATATAAGTCTACATCCTTCTGTATAGATTGTATATAAGTCTACATCCATCTGTGTAGATTGTATATAAGCCTACATCCTTCTGTGTAGATTGTATATAAACCTACATCCTTCTGCGTAGATTGTATATAAGTCTACATCCTTCTGTGTAGATTGTATATAACCCTACATCCTTCGGTGTAGATTGCTTATAAGCTCACATCCTTCTGTGTAGATTGTATATAAGTCTACATCATTCTGTCTAGATTGTATATAAGTCTACATCCTTCTGTATAGATTGTATATAAGTCTACATCCTTCTGTGTAGATTGTGTATAAGCCTACATCCTTCTGTGTAGATTGTATATAAGTCTACATCCTTCTGTGTAGATTGTATATAAGTCTACATCCTTCTGTGTAGATTGTATATAAGTCTACATCCTTCTGTGTAGATTGCATATGTCTACATCCTTCTGTGTAGATTGCATATAAGCCTACATCCTTCTGTGTAGATTGTTTATAAGCCTACATCCTTCTGTGTAAATTGTATATAAGTCTACATCTTTCTGTGTAGATTGTTTATAAGCCTACATCCTTCTGTGTAGATTGTTTATAAGCATATATCCTTCTGTGTAGATTGTATATAAGCCTACATCCTTCTGTGTAGATTGTATATAAATCTACTTCCTTCTGTGTAGATTGTTTATAAGCCTACATTCTACTGTGTAGATTGTAGATAATCTACTTCCTTCTCTGTGTAGATTGTATATAAGCCTATATCCTTCTGTGTAGATTGTATATAACCTACATCCCTCTGTGTAGATTGTATATAAGTCTATATCCTTCTGTTAGATTGTATATAAGCCTACATCCTTCTGTGTAGACTGTTTATAAGCCTACATCCTTCTGTTAGATTGTATATAAATCTACATCCTGGTGTGTAGATTGTATATACGCCTCCATACTTTTGTGTAGATTGCATATAAGCCTACATCCTCCTGTGTAGCTTGTATATAAGCCTACATCCTTCTGTGTAGATTGTTTATAAGGATACATCCTTCTGTGTTGATTGTATATAAGCCTACATCCTTCTGTGTAGATTGTATATAAGCTACATCCCTCTGTGAATTGTATATAAGTCTATATCCTTCTGTGTAGATTGTATATAAGCCTACATCCTTCTGTGTAGACTGTTTATAAGCCTACATCCTTCTGTTAGATTGTATATAAGCCTACATCCTTGTGTGTAGATTGTATATACACTCCATCCTTTTGTGTAGATTGCATATAAGCCTACATCCTCCTGTGTAGATTGTATATAAGCCTACATCCTTCTGTGTAGATTGTTTATAAGCCTACATCCTTCTGTGTTGATTGTATATAAGCCTACATCCTTCTGTGTAGATTGTATATAAGCCTACATCCTTCTGTGTAGATTGTATATAAGCCTACATCCTTCTGTGTAGATTGTATATATGCCTACATCCTTCTGTGTAGATTGTATATAAGTCTACATCCTTCTGTGTAGATTGTATATAGAGTCTACTTCCTTCTGTGTGAATTGTATATAAGCCTACATCCTTCTGTGTAGATTGTATATAACCTACATCCCTCTGTGTAGATTGTATATAAGTCTACATCCTTCTGTGTAGATTGTATATAAGTCTACATCCTTCTGTGTAGATTGTATATAAACTTCCACGTACTTCTGTGTAGATTGTTTATAAGCCTACATCCTTCTGTGTAGATTGTATATAAGCCTACATCCTTCTGTGTAGATTGTATATAAGCCTACATCCTTCTGTGTAGATTGTATATAAGTCTACATCCTTCTGTGTAGATTGTATATATGTCTACATCCTTCTGTGTAGATTGCATATGTCTACATCCTTCTGTGTAGATTGCATATAAGCCTACATCCTTCTGTGTAGATTGTTTATAAGCCTACATCCTTCTGTGTAAATTGTATATAAGTCTACATCCTTCTGTGTAGATTGTTTATAAGCCTACATCCTTCTGTGTAGATTGTTTATTAGCCTACATCCTTCTGTGTAGATTGTATATAAGCCTACATCCTTCTGTGTAGATTGTATATAAAGTCTACTTCCTTCTGTGTAGTTTGTATATAAGCCATCTTCTGTGTAGATTGTATATGTCTACTTTCCTTCTGTGCAGATTGTATATGAACTACATCCTTCTGTGTAGATTGAATATAACCTACATCCCTCTGTGTAGATTGTATATAAGTCTATATCCTTCTGTGTAGATTGTATATAAGCCTACATCATTCTGTGTAGACTGTTTATAAGCCTACATCCTTCTGTTAGATTGTATATAAGCCTACATCCTTGTGTGTAGATTGTAGTTAAGCCTACATTCTTCTGTGTAGATTGTTTATAAGCCTACATCCTTCTGTGTAGATTGTTTATAAGCCTACATATTTCTGTGTAGATTGTTTATAAGCCTACATCCTGCTGTGTAGATTGTTTATAAACCTACATCCTTCTGTGTGGGTGTATATAAGCCTACACCCATCTGTGCAGATTGTATATAAGCCTACATCCTTCTGTGTAGATTGTATATAAATCTACATCCTTCTGTGTAAATTGTATATAAGCCTACATCCTTCTGTGTAGATTGTATATAAGCCTACATCCTTCTGTGTAGATTGTATATAAGCCAACATCTTTCTGTGTAGATTGTATATATGCCTAAATCCTTCTGTGTAGATTGTATATACGCCTCCATCCTTCTGTGTAGATTGCATATAAGCCTACATCCTTCTGAGTAGATTGTTTATAAGCCTACATCCTTCTGTGTAAATTGTATATAAGTCTACATCCTTCTGTGTAGATTGTTTATAAGCCTACATCCTACTGTGTAGATTGTTTATAAGCCTACATCCTTCTGTGTAGATTGTATATAAGCCTACATCCTTCTGTGTAGATTGTATATAAGTCTACTTCCTTCTGTGTAGATTGTATATAAGCCTACATCCTTCTGTGTAGATTGTATATAAGTCTACTTCCTTCTGTGTAGATTGTACATAAGCCTACATCCTTCTGTGTAGATTGTATATAAGCTACATCCCACTGTGTAGATTGTATATAAGTCTATATCCTTCTGTGTAGATTGTGTATAAGCCTACATCCTTCTGTGTAGACTGTTTATAAGCCTACATCCTTCTGTTAGATTGTATATAAGCCTACATCCTTGTGTGTAGATTGTATATTCGCCTCCATCCTTTTGTGTAGATTGCATATACGCCTACATCCTCATGTGTAGATTGAATATAAGCCTACATCCTTCTGTGTAGATTGTTTATAAGCCTACATCCTTCTGTGTTGATTGTATATAAGTTACATCCTTCTGTGTAGATTGTATATAAGCCTACATCCTTCTGTGTAGATTGTATATAAACCTACATCCTTCTGTGTAGATTGTATATATGCCTACATCCTTCTGTGTAGATTGTATATAAGTCTACATACTTCTGTGTAGATTGAATATAAGTCTACTTCCTTCTGTGTAGATTGTATATAAGCCTACATCCTTCTGTGTAGATTGTATATAACCTACATCCCTCTGTGTAGATTGTATATAAGTCTACATCCTTCTGTGTAGATTGTATATGAGTCTACATCCTTCTGTGTAGATTGTATATAAGCCTACATCCTTCTGTGTAGATTGTTTATAAGCCTACATCCTTCTGTGTAGATTGTATATAAGTCTACATCCTTCTGTGTAGATTGTATATAAGTCTTCAATCTTCTGTATAGATTGTATATAAGTCTTCATCCTTCTGTGTAGATTGTATATAAGCCTACATCCTTCTGTGTAGATTGTATATAAACCTACATCCTTCTGTGTAGATTGTATATAAGTCTACATCCTTCTGTGTAGATTGCATATAACCCTACATCCTTCGGGGTAGATTGTTTATAAGCCTACATCCTTCTGTGTAGATTGTATATAAGTCTACATCATTCTGTCTAGATTGTATATAAGTCTACATCCTTCTGTATAGATTGTATATAAGTCTACATCCTACTGTGTAGATTGTGTATAAGCCTACATCCTTCTGTGTAGATTGTATATAAGCCTACATCCTTCTGTGTAGATTGTGTATAAGTCTACATCCTTCTGTGTAGATTGTATATAAGTCTACATCCTTCTGTGTAGATTGCATATGTCTACATCCTTCTGTGTAGATTGCATATAAGCCTACATCCTTCTGTGTAGATTGTTTATAAGCCTACATCCTTCTGTGTAAATTGTATATAAATCTACATCTTTCTGTGTAGATTGTTTATAAGCCTACATCCTTCTGTGTAGATTGTTTATAAGCATATATCCTTCTGTGTAGATTGTATATAAGCCTACATCCTTCTGTGTAGATTGTATATACATCTACTTCCTTCTGTGTAGATTGTTTTATAAGCCTACATTCTACTGTGTAGATTGTAGATAATCTACTTCCTTCAGTGTAGATTGTATATAAGCCTACATCCTTCTGTGTAGATTGTATATAACCTGTATCCCTCTGTGTAGATTGTATAAGTCTATATCCTTCTGTTAGTTGTATAAGCCTACATCCTTCTGTGTAGACTGTTTATAAGCCTACATCCTTCTGTTAGATTGTATATAAACCTACATCCTGGTGTGTAGATTGTATATACGCCTCCATCCTTTTGTGTAGATTGCATATAAGCCTACATCCTCCTGTGTAGATTGTATATAAGCCTACATCCTTCTGTGTAGATTGTTTATAAGGATACATCCTTCTGTGGTGATTGTATATAAGCCTACATCCTTCTGTGTAGATTGTATATAAGCTACATCCTCTGTGTAGATTGTATATAAGTCTATATCCTTCTGTGTAGATTGTATATAAGCCTACATCCTTCTGTGTAGACTGTTTATAAGCCTACATCCTTCTGTTAGATTGTATATAAGCCTACATCCTTGTGTGTAGATTGTATATACGCCTCCATCCTTTTGTGTAGATTGCATATAAGCCTACATCCTCCTGTGTAGATTGTATATAAGCCTACATCCTTCTGTGTAGATTGTTTATAAGCCTACATCCTTCTGTGTTGATTGTATATAAGCCTACATCCTTCTGTGTAGATTGTATATAAGCCTACATCCTTCTGTATAGATTGTATATAAGCCTACATCCTTCTGTGTAGATTGTATATATGCCTACATCCTTCTGTGTAGATTGTATATAAGTCTACATCCTTCTGTGTAGATTGTATATCAGTCTACTTCCTTCTGTGTAGATTGTATATAAGCCTACATCCTTCTGTGTAGATTGTATATAACCTACATCCCTCTGTGTAGATTGTATATAAGTCTACATCCTTCTGTGTAGATTGTATATAAGTCTACATCCTTCTGTGTAGATTGTATATAAGCCTACATCCTTCTGTGTAGATTGTTTATAAGCCTACATCCTTCTGTGTAGATTGTATATAAGCCTACATCCTTCTGTGTAGATTGTATATAAGCCTACATCCTTCTGTTTAGATTGTATATAAGCCTACATCCTTCTGTGTAGATTGTATATAAGTCTACATCCTTCTGTGTAGATTGCATATGTCTACATCCTTCTGTGTAGATTGCATATAAGCCTACATCCTTCTGTGTAGATTGTTTATAAGCCTACATCCTTCTCTGTAAATTGTATATAAGTCTACAGCCTTCTGTGTAGATTGTTTATAAGACTACATTCTTCTGTGTAGATTGTTTATAAGCCTACATTCTTTTGTGTAGATTGTATATAAGCCTACATCCTTCTGTGTGTTGATTGTATATAAGTCTACTTCCTTCTGTGTAGATTGTATATAAGCCTACATCCTTCTGTGTAGATTGTATATAAGTCTACTCTTCTGTGTAGATTGTATATAAGCCTACATCCTTCTGTGTAGATTGAATATAACCTACATCCCTCTGTGTAGATTGTATATAAGTCTATATCCTTCTGTGTAGATGTATATAATCCTACATCCTTCTGTGTAGACTGTTTATAAGACTACATCCTTCTGTTAGATTGTATATAAGCCTACATCCTTGTGTGTAGATTGTAAGTCAAGCCTACATTCTTCTGTGTAGATTGTTTATAACCTACATCCTTCTGTGTAGATTGTTTATAAGCCTACATCTTTCTGTGTAGATTGTTTATAAGCCTACATCCAGCTGTGTAGATTGTTTATAAGCCTACATCCTTCTCTGTAGATTGTATATAAGCCTACACCCTTCTGTGCAGATTGAATATAAGCCTACATCCTTCTGTGTAGATTGTATATAAGTCTACATCCTTCTGTGTAAATTGTATATAAGCCTACATCCTTCTGTGTAGATTGTATATAAGCCTACATCCTTCTGTGTAGATTGTATATAAGCCTACATCCTTCTGTAGATTGTATATATGCCTAAATCCTTCTGTGTAGATTGTATATACGCTCCATCCTTCTGTGTAGATTGCATATAAGCCTACATCCTTCTGTGTAGATTGTTTATAAGCCTACATCCTTCTGTGTATGTTGTATATAAGTCTACATCCTTCTGTGTAGATTGTTTATAGCTCACATCCTACTGTGTAGATTGTTTATAAGCCTACATCCTTCTGTGTAGATTGTATATAAGCCTACATCCTTCTGTGTAGATTGTATATAAGTCTACTTCCTTCTGTGTAGATTGTATATAAGCCTACATCCTTCTGTGTAGATTGTATATAAGTCTACTTCCTTCTGTGTAGATTGTATATAAGCCTACATCCTTCTGTAGATTGTATATAAGCTACATCACTCTGTGTAGATTGTATATAAGTCTATATCCTCTGTTTAGATTGTATATAAGCCTACATCCTTCTGTGTAGACTGTTTATAAGCCTACATCCTTCTGTTAGATTGTATATAAGCCTACATCCTTGTGTGTAGATTGTATATACGTCTCTATCCTTTTGTGTAGATTGCATATAAGCCTACATCCACCTGTGTAGATTGTTTATAAGCCTACATCCTTCTGTGTTGATTGTATATAAGCCTGGGTATCCTTCTGTGTAGATTGTATATAAGCCTAAATCCTTCTGTGTAGATTGTATATAAGCCTACATCCTTCTGTGTAGATTGTATATATGCCTACATCCTTCTGTGTAGATTGTATATATAAGTCTACATCCTTCTGTGTAGATTGTATATAAATCTACTTCCTTCTGTGTAGATTGTATATAAGCCTACAACCTTCTGTGTAGATTGTATATAACCTACATCCCTCTGTGTAGATTGTATATAAGTCTACATCCTTCTGTGTAGATTGTATCTAAGTCTACATCCTTCTGTGTAGATTGTATATAAGCCTACATCCTTGTGTAGATTGTTTATAAGCTCACATCCTTCTGTGTATATTGTATATAAGTCTACATCCTTCTGTGTAGATTGTATATAAGTCTACATCCTTCTGTATAGATTGTATATAATTCTACATCCTCCTGTGTAGATTGTATATAAGCCTACATCCTTCTGTGTATATTGTATATAAGCCTACATCCTTCTGTGTAGATTGTATATAATTCTACATCCTTCTGTTTAGATTGTATATAAGCCTACATCCTTCTGTGTAGATTGTTTATAAGTCTACATCCTTCTGTGTAGATTGTATATAAGTCTACATCATTCTGTGTAGATTGTATATAAGTCTACATCCTACTGTGTAGATTGTATATAAGTCTACATCTTTCTGTGTTGATTGTATATAAGTCTACATCTTTCTGTGTAGATTGTATATAAGTCTACATCCTTCTGTGTAGATTGTATATAAGCCTACATCCTTCGTGTAGAATGTATATAACCTACATCCCTCTGTAGATTGTATATAAGCCTACATCCTTCTGTGTAGATTGTATATAAATCTACATCCTTCTGTGTAGATTGTATATAAGTCTACATCCTTCTGTGTAGATTGCATATGTCTACATTTTTCTGTGTAGATTGCATATAAGCCTACATCCTTCTGTGTAGATTGTTTATAAGCCTACATCCTTCTGTAGATTGTATATAAGACTGCATCCTTCTGTGTAGATTGCATATAAGACTACATCCTTCTGTGTAGATTGTATATAACCCTACATCCTTCTGTGTAGACTGTATATAAGC
Organism: Ascarosepion bandense; assembly: GCA_037127315.1. NCBI lineage: Eukaryota > Metazoa > Mollusca > Cephalopoda > Sepiida > Sepiidae > Ascarosepion > Ascarosepion bandense. The sequence continues at coordinate 3,326,330 of JBBBDQ010001003.1, read as the reverse complement.
CTACATCCTTCTGTGTAGATGTATATAAATCTACATCCTTCTGTGTCGATTGTATATAATCTACATCTTTCTGTGTAGATTGTATATAAGCCTACATCCTTCTGTGTAGATTGTATATAACCAACATCCTTCTGTGTAGATTGTATATAAGTCTACATCCTTCTGTGTAGATTGTATATATTTTTACATCCTTCTGTGTAGATTGTATATAAATCTACATCCTTCTTTTTAGATTGTTTATAAGCCTACACCCTTCTGTGTAGATTGTATATAAGTCTACATCCTTCTGTGTAGATTGTATATAAGACTACATCCTTCTGTATTGATTGTATATAAGTCTACATCCTTCTGTGTAGATTGTATATAAGTCTACATCCTTCTGTGTAGATTGTATATAAATCTACATCCTTCTCTGTTAATTGTATATAAGTCTACATCCTTCTGAGTAGATTGTATATAAGTCTACATCCTTCTGTGTAGATTGTATATTAGTCTACATCCTTCTGTGTAGATTGTATATAAGCCTACATCCTTCTCTCTAGATTGTTCATAAGCCTACATCCTTCTGTGTAGGATGTATATAAGTCTACATCCTTCTGTGCAGATTGAATATAAGCCTACATCCTTCTGTGTAGATTCTATATAACCTACATCCTTCTCTGTAGATTGTATATAAGTCTACGTCCTTCTGTGTAGATTGTATATAAGTCTATATCCTTCTGTGTAGATTGTATATAAGCCTACATCCTTCTGTGTACATTGTATATAACCTACATCCTTCTGTGTAGATTGTATATAAGTCTACATCCTTCTGTGTAGATTGTATATAAGCCTACATATTCTGTGTAGATTGTATATAACCTACATCCTTCTGTGTAGATTGTATATAAGCCTACATCCTTCTGTGTAGATTGTATATAACCTACATCCTTCTGTGTAGATTGTATATAAGCCTACATCCTTCTGTGTAGATTGTATATAAGCCTACATCCTTCTGTGTAGATTTTATATAACCTACATCATTCTGTTTAGATTGTATATAAGTCTACATCCTTCTGTGTAGATTTTATATAACCTACATCCTTCTCTGTAGATTGTATATAAGTCTACATCCTTCTGTGTAGATTGTATATAAGTCTACATCCTTCTGTGTAGATTGTTTATAAGCCTACATCCTTCTGTGTAGATTGTATATAAGCCTACATCCTTCTATGTAGATTGTTTATAAGCCTATATCTTTCTGTGTAGATTGTATATAAATCTACATCCTTCTGTGTAGATTGTTTATAAGCCTACATCCTTCTGTGGGTGTATATAAGCCTACATCCTTCTGTGTAGATTGTTTATAAGTCTACATCCTTCTTTGTAGGTTGTATATAAGTCTACATCCTTCTGTGGGTGTATATAAGCCTACATCCTTCTGTGTAGATTGTATATAAGTCTACATCCTTCTGTGTAAATTGTATATAAGCCTACATCCTTCTGTGTAGATTGTATATAAGCCTACATCCTTCTGTGTAGATTGTATATAAGCCTACATCCTTCTGTGTAGATTGTATATATGCCTAAATCCTTCTGTGTAGATTGTATATACGCCTCCATCCTTTTGAGCAGATTGCATATAAGCCTACATCCTCCTGTGTAGATTGTATATAAGCCTACATCCTTCTGTGTAGATTGTTTATAAGTCTACATCCTTCTGTGTTGATTGTATATCGCCTATATCCTTCTGTGTAGATTGTATATAAGCCTACATCCTTCTGTGTAGATTGTATATAAGCCAACATCCTTCTGTGTAGATTGTATATATGCCTACATTCTTCTGTGTAAATTGTATATAAGTCTACATCCTTATGTGTAGATTGTTTATAAGCCTACATCCTTCTGTTAATAAATGTTTATAAGCCTACGTCCTTATGTGTAGATTGTATATAAGCCTACATCCTTCTGTGTAGAATGTATATAAGTCTACATCCTTCTGTGTAAGGTGTATATAAGTCTACTTCCTTCTGTGTAGATTGTATATAAGCCTACATCCTTCTGTGTAGATTGTATATAACCTACATCCCTCTGTGTAGATTGTATATAAGTCTACTTCCTTCTGTGTAGATTGTATATAAGCCTACATCCTTCTGTGTAGATTAGACTAACCTACATCCCTCTGTGTAGATTGTATATAAGTCTATATCCTTCTGTGTAGATTGTATATAATCCTACATCCTTCTGTGTAGACTGTTTTATAGACTACATCCTTCTGTTAGATTGTATATAAGCCTACATCCTTGTGTGTAGATTGTAGTTAAGCCTACATTCTTCTGTGTAGATTGTTTATAACCTACATCCTTCTGTGTAGATTGTTTATAAGCCTACATCTTTCTGTGTAGATTGTTTATAAGCCTACATCCAGCTGTGTAGATTGTTTATAAGCCTACATCCTTCTGTGTAGATTGTATATAAGCCTACACCCTTCTGTGCAGATTGAATATAAGCCTACATCCTTCTGTGTAGATTGTATATAAGTCTACATCCTTCTGTAAATTGTATATAAGCCTACATCCTTCTGTGTAGATTGTATATAAGCCTACATCCTTCTGTGTAGATTGTATATAAGCCTACATCCTTCTGTGTAGATTGTATATATGCCTAAATCCTTCTGTGTAGATTGTATATACGCCTCCATCCTTCTGTGTAGATTGCATATAAGCCTACATCCTTCTGTGTAGATTGTTTATAAGCCTACATCCTTCTGTGTGTATATTTGTATATAAGTCTACATCCTTCTGTGTAGATTGTTTATAGGCCTACATCCTACTGTGTAGATTGTTTATAAGCCTACATCCTTCTGTGGGTGTATATAAGCCTACATCCTTCTGTGTAGATTGTATATAGGGTCTACTTCCTTCTGTGTAGATTGTATATAAGCCTACATCCTTCTGTGTAGATTGTATATAAGTCTACTTCCTTCTGTGTAGATTGTATATAAGCCTACATCCTTCTGTGTGTCTGAATTGTATATAAGCTACATCACTCTGTGTAGATTGTATATAAGTCTATATCCTTCTGTTTAGATTGTATATAAGCCTACATCCTTCTGTGTAGACTGTTTATAAGCCTACATCCTTCTGTTAGATTATAAGCCTACATCCTTGTGTGTGGGTGTATATACGCCTCTATCCTTTTGTGTAGATTGCATATAAGCCTACATCCAACTGTGTAGATTGTTTATAAGCCTACATCCTTCTGTGTTGATTGTATATAAGCCTACATCCTTCTGTGTAGATTGTATATAAGCCTAAATCCTTCTGTGTAGATTGTATATAAGCCTACATCCTTCTGTGTAGATTGTATATATGCCTACATCCTTCTGTGTAGATTGTATATAAGTCTACATCCTTCTGTGTAGATTGTATATAAATCTACTTCCTTCTGTGTAGATTGTATATAAAGCCTACAACCTTCTGTGTAGATTGTATATAACCTGCATCCCTCTGTGTAGATTGTATATAAGTCTACATCCTTCTGTGTAGATTGTATCTAAGTCTACATCCTTCTGTATAGATCGTATAAATAGCCTACATCCTTCTGTGGTGTTTATAAGCCTACATCCTTCTGTGTATATTGTATATAAGTCTACATCCTTCTGTGTAGATTGTATATAAGTCTACATCCTTCTGTATAGATTGTATATAATTCTACATCCTCCTGTGTAGATTGTATATAAGCCTACATCCTTCTGTGTATATTGTATATAAGCCTACATCCTTCTGTGTAGATTGTATATAATTCTACATCCTTCTGTTTAGATTGTATATAAGCCTACATCCTTCTGTGTAGATTGTTTATAAGCCTGCATCCTTCTGTGTAGATTGTATATAAGTCTACATCATTCTGTGTAGATTTGTATATAAGTCTACATCCTACTGTGTAGATTGTATATAAGTCTACATCTTTCTGTGTTGATTGTATATAAGTCTACATCCTTCTGTGTAGATTGTATATAAGTCTACATCCTTCTGTGTAGATTGTATATAAGCCTACATCCTTCTGTGTAGAATGTATATAACCTACATCCCTCTGTGTAGATTGTATATAAGCCTACATCCTTCTGTGTAGATTGTATATAAATCTACATCCTTCTGTGTAGGTGTATATAAGTCTACATCCTTCTGTGTAGATTGCATATGTCTACATTTTTCTGTGTAGATTGCATATAAGCCTACATCCTTCTGTGTAGATTGTTTATAAACCTACATCCTTCTGTGTAGATTGTATATAAGACTGCATCCTTCTGTGTAGATTGCATATAAGCCTACATCCTTCTGTGTAGATTGTATATAACCCCACCATCCTTCTGTGTAGACTGTATATAAGCCTACATCCTTCTGTGTAGATGTATATAAATCTACATCCTTCTGTGTCGATTGTATATAATCTACATCTTTCTGTATGGGTGTATATAAGCCTACATCCTTCTGTGTAGATTGTATATAACCAACATCCTTCTGTGTAGATTGTATATAAGTCTACATCCTTCTCAATAATGGGTGTATATATTTTTACATCCTTCTGTGTAGATTGTATATAAACCTACATCCTTCTTTTTAGATTGTTTATAAGCCTACACCCTTCTGTGTAGATTGTATATAAGTCTACATCCTTCTGTGTAGATTGTATATAAGACTACATCCTTCTGTATTGATTGTATATAAGTCTACATCCTTCTGTGTAGATTGTATATAAGTCTACATCCTTCTGTGTAGATTGTATATAAATCTACATCCTTCTCTGTTAATTGTATATAAGTCTACATCCTTCTGAGTAGATTGTATATAAGTCTACATCCTTCTGTGTAGATTGTATATTAGTCTACATCCTTCTGTGTAGATTGTATATAAGCCTACATCCTTCTCTCTAGATTGTTCATAAGCCTACATCCTTCTGTGTAGGATGTATATAAGTCTACATCCTTCTGTGCAGATTGAATATAAGCCTACATCCTTCTGTGTAGATTCTATATAACCTACATCCTTCTCTGTAGATTGTATATAAGTCTACGTCCTTCTGTGTAGATTGTATATAAGTCTATATCCTTCTGTGTAGATTGTATATAAGCCTATATCCTTCTGTGTACATTGTATATAACCTACATCCTTCTGTGTAGATTGTATATAAGTCTACATCCTTCTGTGTAGATTGTATATAAGCCTACATCATTCTGTGTAGATTGTATATAACCTACATCCTTCTGTGTAGATTGTATATAAGCCTACATCCTTCTGTGTAGATTGTATATAACCTACATCCTTCTGTGTAGATTGTATATAAGCCTACATCCTTCTGCGTAGATTGTATATAAGCCTACATCCTTCTGTGTAGATTTTATATAACCTACATCATTCTGTTTAGATTGTATATAAGTCTACATCCTTCTGTGTAGATTTTATATAACCTACATCCTTCTCTGTAGATTGTATATAAGTCTACATCCTTCTGTGTAGATTGTATATAAGTCTACATCCTTCTGTGTAGATTGTTTATAAGCCTACATCCTTCTGTGTAGATTGTATATAAGCCTACATCCTTCTATGTAGATTGTTTATAAGCCTATATCTTTCTGTGTAGATTGTATATAAATCTACATCCTTCTGTGTAGATTGTTTATAAGCCTACATCCTTCTGTGTAGATTGTATATAAGCCTACATCCTTCTGTGTAGATTGTTTATAAGTCTACATCCTTCTGTGTAGGTTGTATATAAGTCTACATCCTTCTGTGTAGATTGTATATAAGCCTACATCCTTCTGTGTAGATTGTATATAAGTCTACATCCTTCTGTGTAAATTGTATATAAGCCTACATCCTTCTGTGTAGATTGTATATAAGCCTACATCCTTCTGTGTAGATTGTATATAAGCCTACATCCTTCTGTGTAGATTGTATATATGCCTAAATCCTTCTGTGTAGATTGTATATACGCCTCCATCCTTTTGTGCAGATTGCATATAAGCCTACATCCTCCTGTGTAGATTGTATATAAGCCTACATCCTTCTGTGTAGATTGTTTATAAGTCTACATCCTTCTGTGTTGATTGTATATAAGCCTATATCCTTCTGTGTAGATTGTATATAAGCCTACATCCTTCTGTGTAGATTGTATATAAGCCAACATCCTTCTGTGTAGATTGTATATATGCCTACATTCTTCTGTGTAAATTGTATATAAGTCTACATCCTTATGTGTAGATTGTTTATAAGCCTACATCCTTCTGTGTAGATTGTTTATAAGCCTACGTCCTTATGTGTAGATTGTATATAAGCCTACATCCTTCTGTGTAGAATGTATATAAGTCTACATCCTTCTGTGTAGATTGTATATAAGTCTACTTCCTTCTGTGTAGATTGTATATAAGCCTACATCCTTCTGTGTAGATTGTATATAACCTACATCCCTCTGTGTAGATTGTATATAAGTCTACATCCTTCTGTGTAGATTGTATATAAGCCTACATCCTTCTGTGTAGATTGCATATAATTCTACATCCTTCTGTGTAAATTGTATATAAGCCTACATCCTTCTGTGTAGATTGTATATAAGCCTACATCCTTCTGTGTAGATTGTATATAAGCCAACATCTTTCTGTGTAGATTGTATATATGCCTAAATCCTTCTGTATAGATTGTATATACGCCTCCATCCTTCTGTGTAGATTGCATATAAGCCTACATCCTTCTGAGTAGATTGTTTATAAGCCTACATCCTTCTGTGTAAATTGTATATAAGTCTACATCCTTCTGTGTAGATTGTTTATAAGCCTACATCCTACTGTGTAGATTGTTTATAAGCCTACATCCTTCTGTGTAGATTGTATATAAGCCTACATCCTTCTGTGTAGATTGTATATAAGTCTACTTCCTTCTGTGTAGATTGTATATAAGCCTACATCCTTCTGTGTAGATTGTATATAAGTCTACTTCCTTCTGTGTAGATTGTATATAAGCCTACATCCTTCTGTGTAGATTGTATATAAGCAACATCCCTCTGTGTAGATTGTATATAAGTTTATATCCTTCTGTGTAGATTGTATATAAGCCTACATCCTTCTGTGTAGACTGTTTATAAGCCTACATCCTTCTGTTAGATTGTATATAAGCCTACATCCTTGTGTGTAGATTGTATATACGCCTCCATCCTTTTGTGTAGATTGCATATAAGCCTACATCCTCCTGTGTAGATTGTATATAAGCCTACATCCTTCTGTGTAGATTGTTTATAAGCCTACATCCTTCTGTGTTGATTGTATATAAGCTTACATCCTTCTGTGTAGATTGTATATAAGCCTACATCCTTCTGTGTAGATTGTATATAAGCCTACATCCTTCTGTGTAGATTGTATATAAGTCTACTTCCTTCTGTGTAGATTGTATATAAGCCTACATCCTTCTGTGTAGATTGTATATAAGCTACATCACTCTGTGTAGATTGTATATAAGTCTATATCCTTCTGTTTAGACTGTATATAAGCCTACATCCTTCTGTGTAGACTGTTTATAAGCCTACATCCTTCTGTTAGATTGCATATAAGCCTACATCCTTGTGTGTAGATTGTATATACGCCTCTATCCTTTTGTGTAGATTGCATATAAGCCTACATCCATCTGTGAAGATTGTATATAAGCCTACATCCTTCTGTGTAGATTGTTTATAAGCCTACATCCTTCTGTGTTGATTGTATATAAGCCTACATCCTTCTGTGTAGATTGTATATAAGCCTAAATCCTTCTGTGTAGATTGTATATAAGCCCATCCTTCTGTGTAGATTGTATATATGCTACATCCTTCTGTGTCTCAATTCATATATAAGTCTACATCCTTCTGTGTAGATTGTATATAGTACTATATCTCTGTGGTCATATATAAGCCTACAACCTTCTGTGTAGATTGTATACTAACCTACATCCCTCTGTGTAGGTGTATATAAGTCTACATCCTTCTGTGGGTGTATCTAAGTCTGTCCTTCTGTGTAGATTGTATATAAGCCTACATCCTTCTGTGTAAGATTGTTTATATACATCCTTCTGTGTATATTGTATAAGTCTACATCTTTCTGTGTAGATTGTATATAAGTCCATCTCTGTATAGATTGTATATAATTCTACATCCTCCTGTGTGGGTGTATAAGCCTACATCCTTCTGTGTATATTATCTGTCTCTGTCTGTCTCTGTGTAGATTGTATATAATTCTACATCCTTCTGTTTAGATTGTATATAAGCCTACATCCTTCTGTGGGTGTTATAAGCCCCATCCTTCTGTGTAGATTGTATATAAGTCTACATCATTCTGTGTAGATTGTATATAAGTCTACATCCTACTGTGTGGGTGTATATAAGTCTACATCTTTCTGTGTTGATTGTATATAAGTCTACACACATCCTCATGCCAGGTATATATAAGTCTACATCTCTGTCTGGGTGTATATAAGCCTACATCCTTCTGTGTAAGTCTTGTATAACCTACATCTCTGTGTAGATTGTATATAAGCCTACATCCTTCTGTGTAGATTGTATATAAATCTACATCCTTCTGTAGATTGTATAAGTCTACATCCTTCTGTGTAGATTGCATATGTCTACATTTTTCTGTGTAGATTGCATATAAGCCTACATCCTTCTGTGTAGATTGTTTATAAACTACATCTTCTAGTATAGAATTATAAGACTGCATCCTTCTGTGTAGATTGCATATAAGCCTACATCCTTCTGTGTAGATTGTATATAACCCTACATCCTTCTGTGTAGACTATATATAGTATCCTTCTGTGTAGGTGTATATAAATCTACATCCTTCTGTGTCAGTTGTATATAATCTACATCTTTCTGTGTAGATTGTATATAAGCCTACATCCTTCTGTGTAGATTGTATATAACCAACATCCTTCTGTGTAGATTGTATATAAGTCTACATCCTTCTGTGTAGATTGTATATATTTCTACCTCCTTCTGTATCGTGTATATAAACCTACATCCTTCTTTTTAGATTGTTTATAAGCCTACACCCTTCTGTGTAGATTGTATATAAGTCTACATCCTTCTGTGTAGATTGTATATAAGACTACATCCTTCTGTATTGATTGTATATAAGTCTACATCCTTCTGTGTAGATTGTATATAAGTCTACATCCTTCTGTGTAGATTGTATATAAATCTACATCCTTCTCTGTTAATTGTATATAAGTCTACATCCTTCTGAGTAGATTGTATATAAGTCTACATCCTTCTGTGTAGATTGTATATTAGTCTACATCCTTCTGTGTAGATTGTATATAAGCCTACATCCTTCTCTCTAGATTGTTCATAAGCCTACATCCTTCTGTGTAGGATGTATATAAGTCTACATCCATCTGTGCAGATTGAATATAAGCCTACATCCTTCTGTGTAGATTCTATATAACCTACATCCTTCTCTGTAGATTGTATATAAGTCTACGTCCTTCTGTGTAGATTGTATATAAGTCTATATCCTTCTGTGTAGATTGTATATAAGCCTACATCCTTCTGTGTAGATTGTATATAACCTACATCCTTCTGTGTAGATTGTATATAAGTCTACATCCTTCTGTGTAGATTGTATATAAGCCTACATCATTCTGTGTAGATTGTATATTACCTACATCCTTCTGTGTAGATTGTATATAAGCCTACATCCTTCTGTGTAGATTGTATATAACCTACATCCTTCTGTGTAGATTGTATATAAGCCTACATCCTTCTGTGTAGATTGTATATAAGCCTACATCCTTCTGTGTAGATTTTATATAACCTACATCATTCTGTTTAGATTGTATATAAGTCTACATCCTTCTGTGTAGATTTTATATAACCTACATCCTTCTCTGTAGATTGTATATAAGTCTACATCCTTCTGTGTAGATTGTATATAAGTCTACATCCTTCTGTGTAGATTGTTTATAAGCCTACATCCTTCTGTGTAGATTGTATATAAGCCTACATCCTTCTATGTAGATTGTTTATAAGCCTATATCTTTCTGTGTAGATTGTATATAAATCTACATCCTTCTGTGTAGATTGTTTATAAGCCTACATCCTTCTGTGTAGATTGTATATAAGCCTACATCCTTCTGTGTAGATTGTTTATAAGTCTACATCCTTCTGTGTAGGTTGTATATAAGTCTACATCCTTCTGTGTAGATTGTATATAAGCCTACATCCTTCTGTGTAGATTGTATATAAGTCTACATCCTTCTGTGTAAATTGTATATAAGCCTACATCCTTCTGTGTAGATTGTATATAAGCCTACATCCTTCTGTGTAGATTGTATATAAGCCTACATCCTTCTGTGTAGATTGTATATATGCCTAAATCCTTCTGTGTAGATTGTATATACGCCTCCATCCTTTTGTGCAGATTGCATATAAGCCTACATCCTCCTGTGTAGATTGTATATAAGCCTACATCCTTCTGTGTAGATTGTTTATAAGTCTACATCCTTCTGTGTTGATTGTATATAAGCCTATATCCTTCTGTGTAGATTGTATATAAGCCTACATCCTTCTGTGTAGATTGTATATAAGCCAACATCCTTCTGTGTAGATTGTATATATGCCTACATTCTTCTGTGTAAATTGTATATAAGTCTACATCCTTATGTGTAGATTGTTTATAAGCCTACATCCTTCTGTGTAGATTGTTTATAAGCCTACGTCCTTATGTGTAGATTGTATATAAGCCTACATCCTTCTGTGTAGATTGTATATAAGTCTACATCCTTCTGTGTAGATTGTATATAAGTCTACTTCCTTCTGTGTAGATTGTATATAAGCCTACATCCTTCTGTGTAGATTGTATATATCCTACATCCCTCTGTGTAGATTGTATATAAGTCTACATCCTTCTGTGTAGATTGTATATAAGCCTACATCCTTCTGTGTAGATTGCATATAATTCTACATCCTTCTGTGTAAATTGTATATAAGCCTACATCCTTCTGTGTAGATTGTATATAAGCCTACATCCTTCTGTGTAGATTGTATATAAGCCAACATCTTTCTGTGTAGATTGTATATATGCCTAAATCCTTCTGTATAGATTGTATATACGCCTCCATCCTTCTGTGTAGATTGCATATAAGCCTACATCCTTCTGAGTAGATTGTTTATAAGCCTACATCCTTCTGTGTAAATTGTATATAAGTCTACATCCTTCTGTGTAGATTGTTTATAAGCCTACATCCTACTGTGTAGATTGTTTATAAGCCTACATCCTTCTGTGTAGATTGTATATAAGCCTACATCCTTCTGTGTAGATTGTATATAAGTCTACTTCCTTCTGTGTAGATTGTATATAAGCCTACATCCTTCTGTGTAGATTGTATATAAGTCTACTTCCTTCTGTGTAGATTGTATATAAGCCTACATCCTTCTGTGTAGATTGTATATAAGCTACATCCCTCTGTGTAGATTGTATATAAGTTTATATCCTTCTGTGTAGATTGTATATAAGCCTACATCCTTCTGTGTAGACTGTTTATAAGCCTACATCCTTCTGTTAGATTGTATATAAGCCTACATCCTTGTGTGTAGATTGTATATACGCCTCCATCCTTTTGTGTAGATTGCATATAAGCCTACATCCTCCTGTGTAGATTGTATATAATCCTACATCCTTCTGTGTAGATTGTTTATAAGCCTACATCCTTCTGTGTTGATTGTATATAAGCTTACATCCTTCTGTGTAGATTGTATATAAGCCTACATCCTTCTGTGTAGATTGTATATAAGCCTACATCCTTCTGTGTAGATTGTATATATGCCTACATCCTTCTGTGTAGATTGTATATAAGTCTACATCCTTCTGTGTAGATTGTATATAATTCTACTTCCTTCTGTGTAGATTGTATTTAAGCCTACATCCTTCTGTGTAGATTGTATATAACCTACATCCCTCTGTGTAGATTGTATATAAGTCTAGATCCTTCTGTGTAGATTGTATATAAGTCTACATCCTTCTGTTAGATTGTATATAAACCTACATCCTGGTGTGTAGATTGTATATACGCCTCCATCCTTTTGTGTAGATTGCATATAAGCCTACATCCTCCTGTGTAGATTGTATATAAGCCTACATCCTTCTGTGTAGATTGTTTATAAGGATACATCCTTCTGTGTTGATTGTATATAAGCCTACATCCTTCTGTGTAGATTGTATATAAGCTACATCCTTCTGTGTAGATTGTATATAAGTCTACATCCTTCTGTGTAGATTGCATATAAGCCTACATCCTTCTGTGTAGATTGTTTATAAGCCTACATCCTTCTGTGTAGATTGTATATAAGTCTACATCGTTCTGTCTAGATTGTATATAAGTCTACATCCTACTGTATAGATTGTATATAAGTCTACATCCTTCTGTGTAGATTGTGTATGAGCCTACATCCTTCTGTGTAGATTGTATATAAGCCTACATCCTTCTGTGTAGATTGTATATAAGTCTACATCCTTCTGTGTAGATTGTATATAAGTCTACATCCTTCTGTGTAGATTGCATATGTCTACATCCTTCTGTGTAGATTGCATATAAGCCTACATCCTTCTGTGTAGATTGTTTATAAGCCTACATCCTTCTGTGTAAATGGTATATAAGTCTACATCCTTCTGTGTAGATTGTTTATAAGCCTACATCCTTCTGTGTAGATTGTTTATAAGCATATATCCTTTTGTGTAGATTGTATATAAGCCTACATCCTTCTGTGTAGATTGTATATAAATCTACTTCCTTCTGTGTAGATTGTATATAAGCCTACATCCTACTGTGTAGATTGTATATAATCTACTTCCTTCTGTGTAGATTGTATATAAGCCTACATCCTTCTGTGTAGATTGTATATAACCTACATCCCTCTGTGTAGATTGTATATAAGTCTATATCCTTCTGTTAGATTGTATATAAGCCTACATCCTTCTGTGTAGACTGTTTATAAGCCTACATCCTTCTGTTAGAGTGTATATAAACCTACATCCTGGTGTGTAGATTGTATATACGCCTCCATCCTTTTGTGTAGATTGCATATAAGCCTACATCCTCCTGTGTAGATTGTATATAAGTCTACATCCTTCTGTGTAGATTGTATATAAGCCTACATCCTTTTGTGTAGATTTTATATAACCTACATCCTTCTGTGTAGATTGTATATAAGTCTACATCCTTCTGTGTAGATTGTATATAAGCCTACATCCTTCTGTGTAGATTGTTTATAAGCCTACATCCTTCTGTGTAGATTGTATATAAGCCTACATCCTTCTATGTAGATTGTTTATAAGCCTACATCCTTCTGTGTAGATTGTATATAAGTCTACATCCTTCTGTGTAGATTGTTTATAAGTCTACATCCTTCTGTGTAGATTGTATATAAGCCTACATCCTTCTGTGTAGATTGTTTATAAGTCTACATCCTTCTGTGTAGGTTGTATATAACCTACATCATTCTGTGTAGATTGTATATAAGTCTACATCCTTCTGTGTAGATTGTATATAAGTCTACATCCTTCTTTAATCCTATCTTTTGTAAATCTTTTAAAAATGTATTTCAATTCATATTTTTGGCGTTCTTGCTAGCATTTAAATGAAGTCGTTAAAGGAAGCATCTAACGTTAGCAATGTTATGTCTCTTCTCCAAATATTTTCACGGCTTCTGCTCCGATGGACTTAGCTTACTTTGCCCCCTATATATGAATTTATTTGAGCTAAAAGATTAGCAACTAGGTCCCATCCTTTTTCTGTGAAGCCAATAAATTGTAAACGCAAATTCTACTCCAGCAGCTTTTTTCTCTCCTGTAGACCTCTCTTCCGTTTATTTGCTTTCTCGACAGCTACAATCTTCAAGAATTCAAATGTAAAGTCAATAGTCAAATCCTGTCCCACTAACGTGCATCCTCTCTCTCATGCTCCTTTCTCCGTCTACCCCACTCTCATCAGTGTTCTCATGTTTCTCCTACCCTCTTCCTGATACCCCCTGTAAACTGTCACTCTTTCTCATAACTTTTCTCCTACGTAATCCCCTGCAAAACAGTAACAGTAAAATGCCTTGCTTGGAACGTCACGATTATAAAAATAAATGACCGTTTTATTGAGATGTGCAACTACAGTGAAACTGACTTTGTTGTCAATGATAGATTTTTATGGTTATATATATATATAGAATAACTAATCAAACTAGAATAACTAGAACAAACTAATACATTGGTATTCATTTCTCTTCAGCGTTTATTGTTTATTTATTTTTTTATGTTTTAAAAAACTGTAGATTTCTTACATTCGATGATAAATTTAATTATATAGATTAACATAAAGAATTCTGATGCGAAAATTATGTTTCATACAATCAGAGAAAGAAATAAAGCGGTCATTGTTTGACGAGATGATTAAATCAGATAATATAAGAACTTTAAAACCACATATAATGTACATTAATAGATATTAACGCACATAATATGGGCAATCATTTTTGCTATGATTTCTTTAGCTATTTAATGACATTATTTTTTTTATTTTTTAGCAAAACATGTTTTCTTTTACATTCAAGAACTGACAAAGAGGAAATCCAATTGAAATCACAGAGAAGTGTCACACAATCACAAAGCATGAACTTAAATAAAAGCTGCTAAAATGGGAGAAAAATCATTTTCGATATTCAACAGCAAATTGTATGCAAGTATATATATATATATATATATATGTGTGTGTGTATGAAAAATTTAAGAAATTTACTTCTTACATAGAAACAATTAATCACAAGCTTGGCTGATTTTTAAAAAAAGTTATATTAAGAAAAAAAGACGAGCTGTAAATAGATCTTTTCTTCTCTGTACCGTGTCCATTCGGGACGGAGGCGATCATAGCTTTCTACTCATTCCTATCCCTTACACCTCTTAACAGCCTTTCTCCTGTTACTCCTCCCGAACCCTGATTCGACATCCATTTGCTCAAGGCCATAAGCTATGTCATGCGCTGTTTTCCTTTTTCTCTCCTTTCCTCTATCTGCCCAGTGAGCATCACATTCTCCAAGCCTTAATTCCTCATTACGTATCCCAGAAACTTAAGCTGTTTTTCCTGATGATAAATATAAGTTTTTGGTTTACATTCTCTTCGAAGTCTAACATGTTCAGTCCATGGTATCCTCAGCATCTTTCTGTAGAATCTCATTTCTGTTGCTTCAGATCCTTCATCTTTGATAATATTATCCAACGTACGCTGCCATATTGAAGAACAGATATCACATAACAATCCTGTAATCTCTTCTTTTTTTTCCAAATCATCCCTTGAAACTTAAAATCGGCTTTAGTGTTTTTATTGTAATTGAGAAGTCGGTGGACACAAAAAGAAAATGATATTTCACCAAGCAATCTTTCAAATTAGTGCTAAAGTTCTGGTGCATTGTGCTTCGCCTTTGCATTTTATGAGTCTATCGGCAAGTCCACGGTAGGGACCCCAATGTTGCATCACAGACTGAATCAATGTTTGACAGTTTTTATTGGGTTCGATTTCACTCACATAGTAGGCATTCTTTCTTGGAGGAAGCGAGAGAGATAGTGAGATAGTCAAAACAGATATTAAGAGGTCTGCTATCTAACTATCGCATTCGCATTATGAATTTTATCCAACTGGTTAAACCATAGCACGTCAAGGTATCTAGAAGAGAAAGGCATCACTATTATTCCTCTGCCATTTTTTACTTTTTCTGTGACTGTTTTTTAATAAATATGTTCATGTTAATTGTTATGATGTGTTTTACTAGATTATTCCATCTACAAGTCAACCATCCGTCCGTGCATAGAGTACTGCTGCCATTTATGGTCAGGCGCCCCTGCCGTTCTCCTCAGTGTTCTCGACAGGCTCCAAAGGAGAGTGATAGGTGCTGATCTGGCGGCTCGACTGCAGCCACTTCCCCATCGTCGAAATGTGGCCTCCCTTTGTCTGTTCTATAAATACGTTCATGGCTTCTGCTCGGACGAACTTAAGTCACTGGTGCCTCATCAACGGGTGTTTACTCGTGCAACCAGATTGGCAACTGGGTCCCACCCATTCACAGTCAGGTTAGCCAAATGCAGACAACAATTCTACTCCTGAAGCTTCTTCTCTCGCACTTCCCGCCTGTGGAACTCGCTCCCGTTTCTTGCTTTCCTGACGGCCACAACCTCCAGAAATTTAAATGCAAAGTCACTACTCATCTACTTACCACTAAACTCTAGCTCTCTCCCCACCCCCGTATATCCTTCCCTTTCTCTCCACCTATGTATCTGTCATCGCACCTGCTTTCTCAGCTTTCTATAGCTCCTTTCTAACTAGTTTGTACTCCACACTCTTTTCTAATTAATCTTTTTAGAGTTATGTAGCCCCCTGCACATCAGTGGCATTTCTGAATTGCTCGGGTTGAAATGATTAAAAATAATCTAATCTTTGTTGTTTTTTTATCCCAAGCGTCTATTATTTTTTATTAGATTTATTCCATCTTATTCTTTCATTTATCACGACACTTATTACTTTATCACTAGTTTTATCCCTTATTAGTCAATCAGTTAATTGCCATACGTGAAACACGCTTGGGCGATCATGTCTCGAAAGACACATGACTGACTGGGCAGAAAATTATCCCACAGTAGGTTGACATTGCTTTCTGCGGTAGACTGGTTGCCAGCAAAGGCTATAGAACCCAATCTGTCCTTTTATTTATGGAAGGAAGAGATGGATTAATACCTTTCACAAGGTTATTTGTGCGTAAGTGAATGCAATGAATTCCCTTATTAGTACAATCTAATAAATTAAGCATCGTATAGTATCACGCAAGTTTAGCTCTAAGGAATAATGGCGGCTGTGCAAAAGTGTGCTAAACAACAGCAAACCTGCAATTCCTCCTTTACGCAATATATCTGATGTCCTCACAACTACAGCAGACAAGACGAACTGCTATACTCGCAGATTCTCTACCAACTCCATATTTTATTGGCATTCAACTTCCAATCGAGAGCTGAAGCTTACTCCCTCGTTGATCCCATAGGACACTCAGACCTCTCTAATTTTTGCCTATTCACCCACCTCGAGGCTAGTATTGATGCTGAGGTGATTCAACATCCCGAAACCAATTCTCCAACAAACAGTATGCCATCTGCTTTGCCAGGTCACCCGCTGATATGATAAATAAAGTATATGTAAGAACGGGAATAAAGAATTAAATAACAAATCGTCTAATGCACATACCTTCATCTCATACACTCGTGCCTTAAGATTTTCCTACAAGAAATAATTCTACATAGACAAATCAGGGGACCAAATGAGGACAAGGATTGTCAGCAAACCTAGAAATAATGCAGTCACCGAAAAGAGCGTAGAGAAGTTCATTGACGCTTTGGCTGTGTGGATCGCCGCTCCATCCCGCTGAAATCACACACGTCGTTTAAGAATACGTTTATTAAGACATAATGATATTATACCACTTGAATTTCAAACTAACTGCATTTCCGTATATTTTTTTTGTAAAATCACTTTGACATAAATATGACCAATTCCACTTCATATTTTTCTTCAGCAGATTATGCATGGGTGCTCTTAATTCATGCATGTCTAATATATATATATATATATACTGGCATGTCTTTATTTTGCTCACCCTTGAAAGATTCGGTCGTTTATCTTTTGCAATGATAATTTCTCGGAGAAATTTAATTCTGGAGAAAAACAATTCATACTTGCCTTTCTTCTTATTATTTTGTTTGTTACAAAAATATGGTACTAATATTGGAGGGTAAGACACAAAATTACTTATTGCAGATACAAAAAATGAACAAAAAGTGAAAACTATGTGAACATGGTAAATACATTCAGTAACGCCAAAAATCATAAAGAAAAAATGACCAAGACTTGAAATATGTTTTACCTGAGTTAGAAACATCTCAAAATGAACTTCAAAGAGATTGACCTGTAACATTTCTTTGGTAAAATCATTAAAGCCTTTGTGTTTTGTATTAAAAAATACTGCGAATTTATTTGGAACAGATTAAATTACTTTATTTGATCTTTGGGACAGTCTAATCTCTATATATAAAAAGCAATCTGTGAGTCTGTGTGTGATTGTTCCCTATGCACGCTTACATTTTTTAAGCTACGCCATTCAAACTTTCTAGGGACACATATATCCAGGGAATCCAGGTCGACACATACTTTTTGAGTTCAGCAATTTTCCCTTTCGCACTTTTTGGTCAATTGGGCCGATTGTTTACATTTGATGGTTGCTGAATTAGGTCACAGAAATCAAATCACACGTGTCGAAGGCGACTAAAATATTTTTTTAAAAAAAATGAGCCTTTATATTTGATTTTTATTCCGACAAAAAATGTACATAATTTCCCCCGTAATTTTGAAACAAATACAAACGCAATGTCACACAAAACATCACATCACGTTTACACAAAAGAAAAGAAAACAGATTTTGTAATGGGATTTTTTAACAATTTTTAAACGACGATTTTTTATATAATTATTTTTTTTATATAACCGAGTGAATGTTTGACGAGGCAAACATCATGGCGGCAGAGACAAAAATGGCAGTGCGCCTGCGCGACCAGACTGAGGGCGAGGCCCATATTCATTTGTATAATCGTATGCCTGGCCGGCATAAAAGTTTGCGAGAGTAAGGTTAGTTTTTAGTTTTTGCGAAACTCACACGTGTAGTTCGTTTCGGTGTTAAATGCGGGGTTTGACTGAGAAGCCGAAGAAGAAGAAGAAGATGAAAAAGACTATGATTACGGAGAAGACGGAGAAGACAAAGACTACAGCAATGTAATTACTGAAAGATTATAATTTTGTTCTTGAAAAACAATTTCTTTTGACATACTTATCTTCACAACCATGGTATTGAGAGAGATTTATGGCTGTTCTTATTGTTCTGTTAGAAGTTGAAAAAGTCTATATTTTTTCCTTTAGATAATCGGACGCTGTGTACATGTGAAATGTTTCCTTCCTAAATTCTTGCGTTATCTAGTTTAATATTTGACACTTTTCCTTATCTTCTGAAGATTTGGGATAAATTTTCAATCTTATTTTCGCGTTTTTATTAGAAGTTAAGCTCTGTTGTATGAATATGAGGCATTTAAATAAATCAGATTTATTTAAATATCTCATATTTATACAACAGGGCTTAACTTCTCATAAAAACGCGAAAATATTAATTCGTTTGACTTGAATTTCTTTTCATTCTCAATTCACGACTCCTGCGTAAGTGACATTATTTTTATTTTACTAGGTTAAGATGTTGCCATCTTAAATTAAATAAGCTTTTATCACCAAAGTAATTTGATAGTATTACAACAATTTCATCAACATATTTTGCCCTTTTTTTTGTGGGGGGGTCAAAATTAAATTCACATACTTTTCATGTTCTGCAAGGGACCATTTTCTTAATAATAAATAAACTTTCTTCTCATCATTCCGATGCGAACAATCCATTTTGAAGATCCCTATGTATCTTTTATAAGCTGGAGAAGTTATCACTTTGAACTGTTTACAGATTCGCTTGAATTAGTAACAGCATCTGGAGTGAATAAATCTGAAATTTGTTCTTCCATAGTTTTAATAATTATTTCAAAATTTTCTGTTGCTGTTGTTGTAATTGCTGTTCATGCTGTTGTTGTTGTTGTAGTTGTTGTTGATGCAATTGTTGTTGTTGTTGTTGTTGCTTTTTTATCGCCTGTCATGATAGTTTTTATTTTTTTCCAATTTTCGAATCACTTCGCCCGATTATTGCTCTGTGATCCTGAAAATATGACGTCTCTTTGGTAAAGTGATAAATATTACTGAATATTTTGATTCGACGTGTAGGATACGTATATTTTTTCTATTTCCCCGTGTAAGTTCAACGAAAACTCGTCGCCGATTTTGTAAACTCACCTTTGTAAAGTTACAGATACAAAACTAATAACGCCTTCAAAAATACTTTATATATGAAACGCATAAGTTGGCTGTTTTTAAAAACTCATTGGTAATATAATATTTCGTGGCTCTCTTATCAACCGCTCACCCCCCCACCAAATTCGTACAACAATGAATAGGTCAAAAGTATCGAGAAAAAGTCAAGTAAAAAAGAAAGAAGAGAAACAGAAAATGAGAAGAAAAATAGTGGAAAGGAATTAACTTAACACTGTTTAATCTTAGTGTCTATATTATACCTAGACGCTGCGACGGCCTTACCTTAAATTTACAAAAGCAGTAGTTAAGAAAATCAGTGAATCTTGACTTGAAGTTTTAGTTGTCTATTTTTAGATGCACGATATTCAAAATTAAAAATTAGGGATTGAATTTTTGCTAGAAAATTGAATGGTTAGTTTTTCTTATTAATACTATTATATAAAACATATTGGAAGTAATAATAACATGATAATAATAAAACCAATATTTAATGATCTTAAATAATAGTAGTAATAAAAATAATAAAACTGATAATTATAATAATATTACAGATACTAATAATAAAGACAGAATATATTGATAAATGATAAAAATTACGAAAATACAAAATAATAATTCAAAAAACCTACAAAAATAAGACATATAAATAAATAAAACAATATACTCTTACATTAAAACTGTAAGTAGGAATAAAATATAAAAATAATAAAAATAAAATCAATAAAAGTAAAGTACATATATAACAAATAATGATGAAAAATAAATAAAAAATTAAAAAACGAACGTAAATAAATAAAAATAATGCTGTTATATGAAAACTATAAATAAAAGTAAGAATAATAGTAATAAAAACAATAATAGTGAAGTAAACATGATAACAATAATGATAAAGATTTTGGCGGTATAAAGTCTTTAACAGAAAATTTCAATTTTTTTCCAAAATCAAACTTTTAAATTTAATTTCGATACGGTGATGTAATCCGATATCTATTTTTCTGTCTACATTTAAAACTTAATTCATTTCTCTGTTTTAAAAGTTCATTACGATTTCTTTATTTGATTATAGCCATTTTTTCCTCCAAGCAAAATCTGTATCTGTCCCTGAAGTTTTTGGGAGTTTGAGTATGTTTGATGATCCTCTATTTAACTTGTCGGGCAAGTCCTCCGCCCTTTAATTTTCAGTAGTGTTTCGTTAGGGCGGTATGGAGATTTTAGGAGGCGTTGGAAAATAAGTGTCGGTGATTATAAAATCTTTGTTTCCAACTTCCTGCTGATATCCCAATGTATATTCTGTTTTTGTTGGAGTCCTATTCCAAAAAAATGATGGCTTCATATATTGAGCCCTGAAATATGGGTTTATAAAAACATCCAACTTATGTTCTTTATTATAATGCTCTGTTAAATATTAACATCGAGTTCTCTTTGGATTTAATCTTCTGTGGAATTGAATTTACCTTACCATGTACCAAGGATACTACTTAATATATATATATATATATATATATATATATATATATATATATATATACTGGTTTTACCGTACACGTGATCCCACCATCACAATACTTCTAATTTCTTCAAGACGAGGTCGACTATTTTTTCTCTCTGCCGCTCGTGTTCAAATCCAAGTGTCGATAGAGACACTTTATGCCTGTGTGACAAGATCTAACGACAAATGCATTCAGATTTTTAAACCATCTCTTTTGGTTAGTGCCGTGGTATTTTGTGCAGTTTGTTCGGGTTTTCGAGAGCGTAATAACGTCAATTCTGTTGATGAAAATGACATTGAGATGGAAATGAGCTTAATCGCTCATTAATAAAATCAGGGCATCATTTACCTTAAAAACAGCTTCTATCTGACGTGCAAAGTTAAGCTGCCCTTCATGGTCATGACAGGTGACCAAAACCAATTTGTAGGTGTGGTAATGCAGGTCCTCGTCTAAAATACGTCTTACTGAACGATTATCGATGCAAAGTTCAGAAGCATGCCCCTGAACAGAGCAATTCGCTCAGCGCAGCAAAATTTGTATGACGCATTCCACATTATCTCTACCGCTCTTGGGGCTCCCACCGGACTGCTATTCATTAGTGTACATCGTGTACTAATGGCATGAACACAACGTGAGATGATGCTACGCGTGGGAACAGACTGGTTTCGGGTGAATATTGAATCGACGTCGAAACTCACTCTGACCTGCCGTGACAGACTCGTTAATCACGCAATGGTTGCAGACAGACATGCAATGCGATATCTTCCACAACATCATAATTTCAACAGAATCTAAAAAAATGCTAAGACACCACGGACCAAACAGGACATAGCTCTTCCCGCTTTCAGTGCTGAGTAATAGCCATTTCGTCTCTCCTCAACCTGGGGATAGATAGATGTTGAACGTAGTTGCAGTATAGTAGGTTAAAGAATTAATGAATTTTTTTTAATCTGACATATTTTTAATACTTTAAACGCTTTTTTGGAGGTCGAATTTTCTTTTAAATGTATTTATATTTCAAGCATATAGGAAATAATATATCCATAGTCATCCGCAGACAGATTTATTTCGCTGCATTACAGTTCATCAGTAGAATTAGACATTTGATTGCTTGTAGCCGGGATTGAAACCCGACTTAATTGACATCAGTCGGCGATTCTACCACTGAGCTATTAGACGCTTGGTAAAGGAAGACGGACTTCATATACGATGTAAACAAAGGCCAGTAGCCGATAATGTTCAAATTCATGACTGAATGAAAGATGCGTAAATGTGTGAGTAGCTAAGAACGAAGAAAATAATTGCAACATTCAAAGCATTATATATATATATATATATATATATATATATATATATATATATATATATATATATATATATAGTACACTAAATCTAAAAATGATCCAACACTGACCGCGGTTTCACACAACGGATAAATACCCTCCACACGCACGCACACACACACATATATATATTTCTAAACATATACTGTTAATACTAAATATATACTGTTAATACTAAACATGTACTGTTAATAGAAAACGAATGTCTATTATGTTTAATCATGAGCCGTTCTAAACATCGTATTTTGGCTTTAATTTCAGGTGAAAATAAAAACAAAAGGGTCCAAAATTTGATAATTTTTTTATGTTGTTCCAAGCTTTTGGCTCACATGAACCATCTTCAGAGAGGTTAGTGGGACGTTAACATAAATATATATACGTACTCTCTCAGTTTCAGTGATTCAGAATTAACAAGCAAATTTTATAAATCCAGAATTAGCAAGCAAATTTATTTCATATCGAATATGTTTAACTAATCCAAAGTGAAATGCGTAATTTATTTTTTTATCATTTCATAACAAGTCAAGCAGTTTTATTGCTACTGGTGCGCAGGGGTCACATACGGGGAAAGTGATGAGAAAGAGTGCTTCTACATGAGTTAAGTGCCATACGCTTTGGGCGATCATGTCTCGAAAGAGACATTACTGACTGGGCAGAAGATTATCTCGTAGTAGGTTGCCATTGCTTTCTGCGGTTGACTGGTTGACAGCCAAGGCTATAGAACCCAAAATGTCCTAGTATTTAACCCATAACTGGAGGGAAGAGACGGATTTATATCTTTCCCAAGGGTATTTGTGCGTAAGTGAATGCAAGAAATTCAACTGGACTTCTACATACGAATCCCTGCTTTGTGGAATAAAACTCCAGAGTGGATTCTTTCTTCGATTACAACAAGCTTAACATAGCCGAACGTATAAAATATTTAGTGAAGATCGAACTCAATATTCAGTCGTAACTGATTTAACGAGACAGGTTTGCTAACCATTGCACCACGGTGAAGTGCCCAAACTGTTTATTAACTTCAAGTTTATAGTTAACAGTTACCTTTCCGGCATATCATTATAAATTGCACATTTCCTTTTACACTTACGCGCACCAACCGCAACAAGTGACCTTATATCTTCAGTTATTCGTATTCCGTATTCTTAAAGAGACAAGTAGAAACACGTACAAAAATCATATTTACTGACTATAGATTCCTAATGGTTAGTCTGATAATATCAAAAATACTTAGAATTAGAATTTCTGAACCAAATGTCTATGCAATATTTTTTCTGAGCTTCAGTCACTGGTGCCTCCGCAAAAGGTGTTTACTCGTGTATTTAGACTGGCAACTGGGTTTCACCCATTTACAGTTAGATCAACCAAATGCAGACGACAATTCTACTCCTGCAGCTTCTTTTCTCGCACTTCCCGCCTGTGGAACTCGCCTCCTTATCCTTGCTTTCCTGACTGCTACAACCTCCAGGAATTTAAATGCAATGTCAATTCTCATCTCTTAACTACTTAACCCTACTTCTTTGCACACTGTCCTGTAGATCCTTTCCTTTCTCTCACCTTCGCAACTGTCATCACACCTGTATTCCCATTCTTCTCTTGCTCCTTTCTAACTGGTTCGTTCTTCTCTTCATTCTCCTCTAATCCTTTTACTCTTATGTAGCCCCCTGCACATTAGTGGCGTTCCCGCTTTGCTCTGGGTGATATGATTAATATATATATATATATATATATATAAAATTGTGTCATGTGCGTTAGTCCGTCCTTCAATCACACCCTCTAAAATACATTGACTGGTCGTAAACCAATTTTAGGAAAAACTGCAGACAAGTAAGGAGTACAAATTACTGTTTATTTTACAAGGAAGTGTAGTTTAGTACAATAAATTTTCGTTAATATTTTTGAAAAATTTATTTTTTTTATTAAATATACAATTTTCTCTACTCTATTAAAAATAATTTAATGCTTAAAAGAACAAAGTAATAAAAAAGGCGATATTTATTTTGCATATCTTTACTTTCAGATTTAATAGACAAGAATCTAGTGTCAGATTTAATAGACAAGAATCTAGTTTCAGATTTAATAGACAAGAATCTAGTGTCAGATTTAATAGACAAGAATCTAGTTTCAGATTTAATAGACAAGAATCTAGTGTCAGATTTAATAGACAAGAATCTAATTTCAGATTTAATAGACAAGAATCAAGTTTCAGATTTAATAGACAAGAATCTAGTTTCAGATTTAATAGTCAAGAATCTAGTTTCAGATTTAATAGACAAGAATCCAGTTTCAGATTTAATAGACAAGAATCAAGTTTCAGATTTAATAGACAAGAATCTAGTTTCCACTTCACCATGTAAGAACTAAAGTTGGAATTTGGCTCCCGAAAGAAATATTTATGCCTGGTCACTTGTATGTGTCATGCTCAGAAGTAAGAAATCTTAAAAATTTCTGCGCTGTTAAAAAGGAAAAAGGAAAAAATAAATTTTCTTAAAATATAATTTTACGTGAAGTTCTATAAAATTAAATTAAATTAAATTATTGTATCGCATTGTATTGTTTTTGTCAACGAATATTTCCAAACTCGGTATATTTAAATTTCATATAATGTTTTGAAAAATTGACAAAACGTACAGTTTGGAAATGTCGACACAAAATATTAGCGGTAACTTTAACAATAGTAAATACTGTTAAGATTTCAACAGGCGTCAGCGTGTTGGAAAAAATCTAGTACCATGAAATAAACAATAGATTAAATGGAGCGTTAAAATAGCATTAATCGATGATCTAAATGTTTTTTTCTGAAATGATAATTATAAAAATAAGAAATACTTACAATTCTACTATTAAAATGAAATCTTATTAAATTATTCTTGTTTCAAGTTAAAATTTTTATTGTATTCATCCCATTCTTATTCTTATTTGGAGATTGCCAGTATATATATATATATATATATATATATATATATATATATATATATATATATATATAAATAATAAAAAATTAAGAAGACAAGTTATTTCATGGTAAATGGGAGATATAAGCCTATTTCAGGTGAACCATCATTAGCTTCCGTCTTTATTGTGCAGAAGATTTTACAAGATTCGTGTAAAATCTTCTGTACAATAAAGACGGAAGCTGATGATGGTTCACCTGAATTAGGCATATACCCCCGATTTACCATGAAATAACGTGTCTGTCTAATTTTTTTTATTATATTTGCTGTATATGTATTTATACACTATATATTTAGAGTTATCCTACCACTGTATGTACAGGATACTTCTTTGGATTCTTCTACATCTACACCGCATGCTTATATATATATATATATATATATATATATATATATATATATATATATATTGAGCATGTATAATGATATACGCGCTAAAAAGTCTGCCTCCTACCGAACGCTCGTGGCCCAGAAGTAGAATCGCCGACTGACGCCAATTCGTTCGGGTTTCAATCCTGGGTTAAAAAGCAATCGGAGTCTAACTGTACTGATGAGCTGTGATACAGCGAAACAGATCTGTCTGCGGATGACGATATATATATATATATATATATATATATATTGTAAGAATGTTATAGAACACATGGATTTCAACCCACTGTTCAAGCATTTACTTTTATAAATAGTGCTAGATTCAAAGTAGAGCTTTATATTGTATTAATTGTTAGAATGGTTTCTAAAAGCATAGTATCACAACACAAAACTTTTTATGCTTCGGGGCATCAGTGCTCCTCATCTGGTGATATCTTGTTCTTGGTAATGTGATATGTCAGTGGTGTGTGGGATGGGAATTTCGTATGTTTAAGCCAGTCAGTTGGCAGTTTGTAACCATAGAGATACAGCCTTGGGTTAGGAGAGGGCGGCGGTTTAGCAGTAGTTTTGGACAGGTCACATTTTAGTTTTGTCTCGGTAATTCTTGTATTGCGATGAAAGTTTTTTAAGAAAGGTCAGGAATTTTTTATTTTACTACTATCTATGAGTGGATGGAATAGAGTGACTTTTTATTGTTGTGTGGGTTTGTTTTATTTTATTAATACAATATTCGGAATTTTATTTTGTGGATTAAATATGGGAATTAATTACCTTTTTCACCATTTATTTTTCATTTCTACTTACCATGAGGAGCACTGATGCCCCGAAACATAATATTTTTTGTCGTGATACTATGCTTTTATAAACCATTGTAATAACTAATACAATATATATATATATATATATATATATATATATATATAATATTGAGTTGTGATAATTTTTAGGGCCAAGATTGTTTGTTTTTATTTGCAGTCGTTTTATTGAGAAAATATATTTTAGGAAACAGTTTTTTTTATAGTAAAGTTTCTTTTATCTGGGTAGAGATAGGGAGCTGGTAGGTTAAATGCAAAAGATTTGTCACGTTAACAGAACAGGTTCATGCCGATTTTGAAGTTTCGTGAGAACACTGCTGTGACTTATTCATTTGGGTAGCTCCCATGAATGAAGAAATCATGTGAAGCTATATATATATATATATATATATAATATATATTATATTTTATTTTTACACTCAGTGTGTATCTGAAAAGGAGCAAAATAAATAAGGAGAAATGAAGAAAAGCTATTCGTAGCTACCGTATCTTTCATGGTGTAGGAACGTAACTCGTTAAGCTGTGGTATTCTCCAGCCCAGTACATAAAAAGAAGGCGTATATCCTGATTTACTAAGGTGAAAAGAGGCTCTTTTCTAAAGACATTAAACCAATGGTTAGTTTTTTATATGCGAATATTAACTTGAATATTAAAAAATGTAAAATTGGGCTTTTTGCAATGTTAATTTTTCAAATTTTTGTTTTATTTGTTATCATAACGTTTCGGTCCATCAATTTGTTAATTCTTCCTCAGAAGTACAATCTAAAGTTAAAAAAGCGAAACCCATTTTTTTCGGGAAAAATAAGAAAGTATAAACAGATGGAGGTTAACATACCGACCAGCAAAACCGATTTTCAACGAGGTAAGCGAGGAGAATATAGCGTTCTCAGAACTAATGTAAGCGTTGCATTTATATTATAAATGAAAAACACTTCAGCTCTTTTTGTCCTTCTCTGAAAAACAATTGTGTTTTCTCCCATATTTAGGCTTATGGTCATATCATGTTCTTGTGTGATCAGTGTAGTTAAACCTGGTCAGTATGTTGATGGATGACCATTTGAGAAATACCATGTTCTGTAAACTTAGATAATTGCGTAGAATTGTTAATCGAACAGGCTACTTCTAATTCCAGTTGGGTTCGCTATACTCAATATGTCGCAAATACCGTTGGAAAGGGTATGAATCCTCTTTAACTCGCTATGAGTTGATTAGTAAGACTTGTATCATTAAATCATTAATGGTGATTTTATAAGCGTAGCTTATATGTAAAACAGCTGAATGTATGGAACACCTACTGAGGATCGAACTCACTTTTCAGTCGTAAGTGATTTAGCGAGACAAGTTTGATAACTGTTACACCACGTTGCAAATGTTTATTTTCTCTAACAATAAAAATAAAATTACGTAAAAAATAGAGTTTTGTATTTAAAAAAAAAACATGGAGGTATTGATATGCCACTAAAGAAAAACAACCAAGCAAACAATTAAAATTTAAGAAAACTCTGAAATCGATCGAACGACAGCAAAAACAAAAATGATTTCATTTTGACTAAAAAATTATAAAATCTGAATCATCATATTTTCAGGATATTTTTCTCATAATACTTTTAGAACTGAATGTTGAAGCATATTGTATGAAAGTTTTTCAAGTTAAATTCTTGAAGAAACTTGTGAATTATGGTAAATATTACTGATGGTTTAACAATTCCAAAGCAAGTAAAAGAAAGAATAATTTGACAGCTGAAATTGATTTCAGCTTTTTCTTGTTTAGAAATTGCTTTTAAATGTTTGAATAAAAAGTTAAAAAGAAAAACCCATCAAAGAAGAGTTTTCAAAATGATAAGATCTGATGATCTGGCAAAACTTTAAACTGAAAAACTTGACAGGCAAATTCCTTTTAAAAATTAAGAGTGAATAATTTTAATTGGATATTTCAATGAAAAATGAGAAGCAGAATTTTTTAAGAAGAAAGATGAGAAATTCATTTTTCAAAATATCTGCGTTGATGCTAGTTGATTTCATGGATTAGTGAATCACTACGAGTTCCCCACAATAAATAATCAGGGGAAACGCTAAGGCAACGCATTTAGCAGCTCGGTTGCAGTCGCTCTCTCACCGGCGTGACGTGGTTTCCCTGAGCCTTTTCTATAAATGATTTCACGGCTTCTGCTTCAATGAACTTAGATCACTGGTGTCCCCTAGGTATGAATTTACACGAGCTACTAGTTTAACAAATAGATCCCACCCTTTTACAGTGAAACCGATAAAATATAACCGCAATTTCTACTCTAACAGCTTCTTTTCACGCACTTCCCACCTGTGGAATTCCCTTCCATATACTTGTTTCATTGACAGCTACAATCCCCAGGAATTTAAATATAAGGTCAATAGACATCTCCTATCTCACTAATTCGCATCCATTCTCACAACCTCTTTTCCATCTACTCCACCCCCATCCTCTGTACTCTCATCCGTCTATTAACCACCCTCCTCACATTTCCTAACTAACTCCTCATTCTCATAATTTTCCCCTATGTAACCCCCTACGCAACAGTGGCAGTAGAATGCCTTGCTTGGGGTGAGATGATTAAAAAAATACTATTTTTATATGATATTAACAAATATATTCATACATTAATATTCCTATTTGCTAGTCTTTCGGAGAAATTAATACCAAGAAATGTTTAAAAGCACATGTAAAAAACTATTCTGAAAAATTTATTTTAATAAATATCATCAAATATTTCTTCTAATTTAAGTTTTAGCAGAATATTTAATGGATTTACATTTAGAAATTGTTCTTTTGCCATATGGTTAAATTTCTTAATGAAACAAATATCAGTCAGGTAAGTGCCATATGTGATACACGCTTTGGGCGATCATGTCTTAAAAGAAACATGAATGATTGGGCAAAAGATTATCCCGCAGCAGGTTGCCATTGCTTTCTACAGTAGACTGGTTACCAGCCAAGGCTATAGAACCCAATCAATTCTATTATTTAACTCATATCTAGAAGGGGAAGAGATGTATTATATTATTCAATAGTAATTAGTGGGCGATCAGTTTATTACTTCATAACAATATAAAACTAATCCCCCACTTTATGTCCAGTCGAATCCTTAATCATGTTTTCAACTATTATATTCAATCAGTAAGTTAAGTGCCATACGTGATACACGCTCTGGGTAATCATGCCTCAAAAGAAAAATGAATGATACGACAGAAGATTATTCCGCAGTAGGTTGCCATTGCTTTCTGCAGTAGACTGGTTGCCAGCCAAGGCTATAGAACCCAATCTGCCCTGATATTCGACCCATAAATGGAAGGGAAGAGACGGATTAATATATTTCCCAAGGGTATTTGCGCCTAAGTGAATGCAACGAATTTGACTGTAATTCGAACTGGGCTCTCCGATTTCTCATTCCGAGTCGATATCCACTCCACCACAACGCATGTTCGAGGTTTTCACTGACCTGCCAACGATCCCCACGCTTTGAATTCTCATCTGAGGACGTGCTGAATTCTCCCAAGATAACAAGATGTAAGACAAACCACGTCGTGAAATAAGAACACAAACATTTTGTCCTTTATCATGAGGTGTTTTATTTGGGGATTCACCTGACATTCTGGTGGGTAAGTACACAAGACTTGAGACAACTTCTTCTAAGTCAATTCTTTCCCAACCAGCTCCTCGCTTATCTACTCATTCTTACGATCCCAAGCATGAAACTTAATATAGAACAACACAGGGATATACCCAATTTCCGGTGTTCCTACAACTTGATCCCTGAAAACTTCTTTAATTCTAAGTCACTTTGGTAAAAATAGAGCTCGCTTAAAAGCCCGAACTTGAATAGGAAATTTCAAAACTTAACACCTACATAACATAGGCAAACGTGACTCGGACGCAGCGAATAATTATATTGACCGGTTTATGTGAATGTATGACAGAATGGCGAGTAGGGGATGTTTAGAGGACAAATATTACTAGAAAGCTGCAAAGAACAGAATGTTGTGGAGAGACATGAATCAGAATGTGGATGGTAGAAAGAAGACGATTAAAAATGAGAAATGAGTGTTTGTGTATTAGAGATTTAGTTGAAGCCGCGAAACATAAATATTTCACATCGTTTGGATATTAGCATTATTTGATAAATATCTCCATCAATCAAATCTAAAATTATATGCTTTTCTAGGTTTTAGCGTTACATTGCGCGAACTGACATAACAGTAGGCAATTTTGCTTGAGTGATTCATGAATATATTAATTTCAAATAAATATTATTTAATTCTATGCAATTTTCACAGTAAGCTGTAAGATTAAAGTAAAGAAAAGGCTTAAAATGAATTCAGACAGAAATCAGGCAAGGAAAAAGAAAGTCTAATGTCATAGTTTTTTTAAAATAATCATTTCAACCCAAGCAAAGCAGGACTGCCACTGGTGCGCAGGGGGTTACAATGAGAGAACAGAAAAAATACATGAGATTTCTAAGTAAAAAATAAGAGATGAATGTGAAACAAGTAGATAGTGAGAGTTTTAGAAATATTAATTTTTTAAGCCTACCTATCATCGAAAATGAGGACAAAACCTGAAGCAGTGGAAATGTGGTTCTACAGAAAGATACTGCAGATATCGTAGACTGAGCATGCAAGCAACGATGAGGTGTTAGAAAGAATGGCAACAAAAAGAAAATTAGTACGGAAGAGACAACTGAAGTTCCTGAGACATGCAATAAGGAAGGGGAGCTTGGAGAACCTGGCACTGACTGGCCAGATAGAAGGAAAAAGGGACAGAGGAAGGCAGCGGATAACATATTTGCAGGGCCTAATCAGGTGGATAACGGAACGGGGATTGCAAGGTGTAACCGGAGCAAACATACTAAGAGCCACAAGGGATAGGAAGACATGGAGAACCATGATCGCCTACGTCCTGAAGGGACAGAGCACATAGAAGAAGAAGAAAGTTGCTCAAGATTATCTGCATGTCGAGGGTTAGAAAGAATTTTTCAACCTATTTGATACATGGATTTGAAGGGTAAGAGCAGAAAAGACGTGCTGGGAGAGCAACTCTCCTTCCAACATAATGCGTTACTCCAAAATCTGCCCTGATGTTTGCCATAATATACATTTCTTTGAGCCGGTTCATGTATTTCTTGTTCATTGATGCTTTGCCCAGTAATCACCATTAGCTTGATAGTCTGATGCTATCAAATACACTGGTAAAATTAATGAAGCGGATTTGAACAGGATTGTTAAATTTATTAACTTTCAATAATTTTTTCTATTCTTATTATTTTATTTTTTCTCCTAGGCTGGTGTGCAGCGTGTGTATCAGGAAATGATGAATACAGATGCTATGATACTAATGAAAAATGTTAGACATGCAGGAATAAACTGATTGGTCAGTAGTTCTTGCATTCAAATCTGTCAGCTTTTTTTTTTCATAAAGTACCACGATTAATGATTTTTTTAAACATAACTGAACATTGCACTGTTGTGTTAATGCGATTGACAAAAAGATGTTGGAGTGCTTTTGCAAGACGTTCACCGCCAGTTTTGAAATACTCATAGCATATATTGTCGAGTCTTAAACATTTGCCATAATTTAGATTACTGATAGCATGCTATACCTCAGTGAACACGATGGCTGGAGTTTCCTCTGAAGCTGAATCATCCGTAATTGCAATTCCTGGATTGCTTGAAGATAGGTTTTAGTAGAATTCAGCTCAATGCACAAGAACATAGTTTTTTGTCAGTAAGAATGCTGCCTTATGAATCATTAATACAGTAATTTCTTCGTTTCACATTCAGTTCCTTGTTCTCTGCTCTCAGTTTGTCAGAGTTGACTTGTTTGTTTCATTCCGCTTTTTCAATTTCATATTGTAATGAGGAATGTCCACATTCCTTTCTAAGTTTCTCTGATATTGCATCTTTTTTTCTGTTGAGTCATCAAAGGTGAAGTTATGGGGACGCTGCATGGTAATATGTTTTCGTATGTTTCTGTTGCTGATTTGCAAATTGTATCCTATATATTCTGGGGGGTCATCATTAGTTTGCAAAGACGCGAACCGGTCTCGAATCTAATGTTTGTATTGGTTGACACTACTGCTATATGAAAGTTTGTCTACATTATATCGCGAAGACAACTTTGTTTTTTGTGGATACCCAAAACTAATCCAGATTCTTGTACGTATCGTTCGGTGATCGTAAAGATCAAGTATTTTTTTTTATTTTTAATCATATCACCCCGAGCAAGGCGGTAACGCCACTGATCTGCAGGGAGCTACGCAGGAGTGAAAGGATTTGGAAAAGAGAAAGCCGGAAACCACATCCTAAACAGGGAACAAGGGATGAGCCTCTACACCTGTACAATAGACGTGGGTGGAGTGTGAACCGGGCGATAGTTTAGTCTATCTACTCCAAATGAAAAAGAAAAAAAAAGAAAAAATAAGAAAAAGAAAAGTGAAAAGATTTGGAAAAGAGAAAGCCGGAAACCACATCCTAAACAGGGAACAAGGGATGAGCCTCTACACCTGTAAAATAGACTTGGTTGGGTGTGAACAGGGCGATAGTTTAGTCTATCTACTCCAATTGAAAAATAAAAAAAAGAAAAAATAAGAAAAAAAAAAGTGAAAAGATTTGGAAAAGAGAAAACCGGAAACCACATCCTAAACAGGGAACAAGGGATGAGCCTCTACACCTGTAAAATAGACTTGGTTGGGTGTGAACAGGGCGATAGTTTAGTCTATCTACTCCAATTGAAAAAAAAATAAAAATAAAAAATAAGAAAATATAAAAGTGAAAAGACTGGAAAAGAGAAAGCCGTATATTTAGAGAATTTTTTTATTTTTAAAAGTCAAGATTGATGGCTTCCTTTAAATTATGGTATCAATTGATTCTTTGATTTATCATTGGATATATTCACGTAACACATTTTTAAACGTGGTGTTGGCTTTTTGTAGGCTGTTTCTGGCGCAGAACTGGACTAATAATTAACCTCTTGCATTAACAGTCTCTGGAAGACGTTCTCTTATACACACTGGGTATGACCGATTCATTGAATTCATCTGGATGCGTAGATATTGAAAAGTAACATTGGATGAATGCTAGTTTGCAGAATTTTCGCTGTATGCTCAACACATCTAGCTTGTGTGACAAAGGTTTTTAGTCTTGCACTGGAGATAACTATTTAATAAAACCCTACTTCATTTCTTCGATATGTTCCATTACTTGATCAATACATGTAGTGACAAGAGCCATGATATAATTCTACTTTGTTTTCTTTTGATTTAGTCTAAGAAAAACCGATGATATCCCAATTTACTGTCTCCAGTTCATAAAGTATGGTCGAGAGAGAGAGAGAGAGAGAGAGAGAGAGAGAGAGAGAGAGAGAGAGCGTGTTATTGTTAAAATCATTGATAATACGCATGTTGTATGTACATATGCTTAAGATTTCTTTCTTTGTTTCTTCTTTTATTCCCCTGTTTGAATCTGCAGAATTAGTCCGGGATTGCTGAGGTGTTATCCAGACCATTTCAAGGCTGCTGTTACTCAGACCAATTCGTGGGTGGTGGAAGTTAACTCGGATTGCTTTTTTCCTAAGAACCATGACATTGTGGAGCTGACTCCCGAGAGGATGCTTTTCCGACCAATGCAATATTAAACTCTTCAAGTCAACCGTTATCTTTCCCATATATACTCATAATATACTATATCTTTTTCTGACGCTCATGCATCAACCTACTTCAGAAATCCTCTACTTTTATTGGCTTTTGGGACTTCGATTAAGCTGTATTTGGACACTATGCAAGACAACCATAGTCTATATCTGATAAAGTTTTTAAGGACATAACTCGAGTTCTTTGGTTAACATTTTTTTTTGTGGATACTGACGTTATTGTACAAAATTACATCCCAATCTATGATTAATTTTCTTTCCTCCAAATCAGTCGTGATAGTAGTGTTCATTACTCAGCTTGGTAAGTTACTGAAATAGTATTACTTTCTTTTTTCCACGACAATTACCCAGGACTACTTATCATGAATAAATTTGTTCGTTCATGATAGTAAGTAGGATAACTTGCTCTTACAAAAACAAAGTGAATTATTTTTATTGGTTTAGAAACCTAAAATGATTTATTCTTTGTATGGCATCATTACTTTTATTCAAAATCAAAATCATTCTTTCTGTCGGGAAATATTTAATGACTGTCACAGTTTCAGAATTCAAACTAAACATGGAAATACGATTGAACACATAACATACCGATTTGTTAATTAAAAGAAAAGCAAACTATTTTCTTTGGTTGAAACAGAAACCTAAAAACAATTATAATATTGAGACAGTTTTCATAATTCTTATATGATTCACAAGAATATCAGAAATATTCTCAGGAGAAAGTTTTTTTTATAATCATTTCCATTCCAAGCAAGGTGGGTACAAAGAAAGAAGAAAACAAAATACAAGGGATGTCGAAGAACGAACAAGAGAAGTATTGGTATCAAGGAGATAAAAAATGGCAATTGACGTTGGATTTAAATTTTGGTAGATTGTAGCTATTAGGGAACCGAGTAAACGAAAGAAAGTTCCTCAAACGGCAATATGACAAAAGAAACATAGAGTAGAAAAAGCGGTTGACTTTTAAGATGGTTAAAGAATGAGACGTACTTGCTAATCTAGTCAGTCTGTCAGTTAAGTAGAATACGCGATACACGCTTGGGCGATCATGTCTCGAAAGGGACTTGACTGTTTCCATTCTTTCAAACACACTAACTTCCATTCTTTCAAACACTCTTCCCACCCACCCATCTATCTATAACCCCAGTTCTGACATTTCCTATACCTAACCACTCTTCCTATTTACCTCCCCCTATGTAGCCCCAGGCGCAATAGTGGCAGTGGAATGCCTTGCTTGGGGTGAAATGATTAAAAAAAAAAAGATGATTATCCCGCAGTAGGTTGCCAATACTTTCTTCTGTAGACTGGTTGCTAGCCAAGGCTATAGAATCCAGTCTATTATATTATCTAACCCATAACTAGGGGGAAGAGATAGATTAATACTTTTCCTAAGAGAATTTGAGCGTAAATGAATGCAAGGATTTCAACTGGAATTCGAACTCAGCTTCCCGATTTCTCATTTCGAGCTGATATCCACTGCACCACAACGCACATAGTAGCACGCGTAAATAAAACGTGGTCGGGACTTCATGGAAAGAAGCTTGTAAGAGGAGTACCCATACAATTGTTTTTGGTTGGCCTATCAAACTATTTATTATCTTAATATTTTCAGTTCAGTAAAAGTTGCAACAAATACGGCATTCGAATATATAAAAATAGCAACATTAATCTTTACATTGAATTATAACAAGGTAGACGACAGGGTAAAAACATTAAAAAAAGATGTTTAGTAGTGACGCTTTAGTTTATTTGACGTTAACAGATATTCACTTATCGATATATATATAAAAGGCAATCTGTGATTTTGTTTGTGACTGTAATCTATGAACCCCTACATTTTTTAATCTAAGCCATTAAAAGTTTCTAGGGACACATATCTACAGGGAAGACAGGTCGACACATACTTTTTGAGTTTAACTTCAGCAATTTTCCCTTTCGCACTTTTTGGCCAATGGAGCCGATTGTTTACATTTGCTCCGTAAAACATCTGAATTACGTCACAAAAATCAAAATACACGTGTCAAACGCGACTAAAAAAATTCATTTGTTCAATCAAAAAATGTTAAATTTTTTTACCGTAACTTTGAAACAAAAGAAATGTTTTTTAAAAAAGTGTTTTTTTAAACAAAAACAAAATATGTAAAAAAAAAGTGCCAATGGTTAATTTAATTATTTTTTTCAGATTTAATATTTCATATTTAAAAAAAAACAAACCTTTTTTTTTTGCTAAATATTTCATGCAAGAAACCAACTGTCTGTAATTCGTGTGACATTAATATAACTTTTTCCTTTAAAATGAAATGTCTACATTTTTACATATTCTTCGAAAATTTCTGAAATTCATTTTGTCAACAAAAAATGTAAATATGTTTTTTCGTAATTTTGAAACAAAAACAAACGCAATGTTGTTTACAATGTCACACAAAACATCAAATCACGTTTACGCAAAACAAAAGAAAATAGATTTTTTTAAAGGAATTTTTGAACAATTTTTCAACAACAATTTTTTATATAATAATTGTTTCTTATATAACTGAGTTTTAAAGTGAGACAGCGACTATAAGCACTCCGAGATTGCAACACGCTGCGTTAATCATCTAATTTTTAAAAAATTCTGAGTTTCACGGGCAACGCCGGGCTATGACGCTAGTTTATTATAAATGAGTATAATGAAGGGAGCTACTACCAAAAGAGGGTCCGCTTATGATTACAAATATGTCTAAATTATTTTAATTCAAGCAAGGCAATAAAGTCACCATAAAGAAAGGGATTAATGAGTTGGAGAGAATATGAGAAAAACACTATTAAAGAGAGATAACAATAAATGAAGGATTAAAAGACAGTTTTTTTTTCAACTCACCGGCAGAAGTGTGTGTTTATGGGGCTGGATTCAACTGTTTGTAGTAAGACATTTTTGTTCGTTTTCTGCCTAATTATTGCTTAACTTAAAACTTTAATTGAAGGACCAATCTTTTACTGATTTCCATTATTTTCCTCTTTTTTTTTTCAATTGGAGTAGATATACTAAACTATCGCCCGGTTCACACTCCACCCACGTCTATTGAACAGGTGCAGAGGCTCATCCTTTGTTTCCTGTTTAGGATGTGGTTTCCGGTTTTCTCTTTTCCAATCTTTTCACTCTTACGTAGCCCCCTGCACATCAGTGGCGTTACCGCCTTGCTCGGGGTGATATGATTAAAAAAAGACAATGATTGACAATGATTGACATTGCATTTAAATTTTGAAGATCAAAATTAACTGGAAAGACCTCCACAAGTTAGAAGTTCAAGTGAAGAAACAACTACCATCAAACATACGGTTACATTTAGCCATTTCAACTACAAAATGATGAGATATTGCCGGCAAAATGATGAGATATTGCCGGCAAAATGATGAGATATTGCCGGCAAAATGATGAGATATTGCCGGCAATATAGTGTTGTGCTTAAATTCATAAAGTTTACATATCAAAAAGAAATAAACGAGAACAATTTCCATTAAATGATTTACAGAAAATGCACAGGGAAGCTACATAACGGCGTTAGGAAAGTGTCTGAATCCGAGATGACATGTCATGACAAATAATAGTAAAGATTATTCGTTGGATTTTATGAAGAATTTTTAAATATATAGTAGAAGCACCAGATCAGATATGGCAGCAATATTCAAAGCAAAGACGAATGATAGACTTGCAAATATCAACCATAGATTCTGGCGATATATACTGTCTAGCATGACAAAGTGAACCAACTTTCCTAGCAGCAGATTAGCAAACTTTTCATTGCATGTCAGCGAAAAACGTTAGTCGTAGAAGGAGCAATAAACCACAGACCTAAAGGTTAAACATCAACCTTACTGAGAGAAGTTATTAATTGTCCTCTCTAACGATTACAAGTGAGTATTAGAAGCGTATATCACACTGGGACCAATATTGGAAGAAAAAAATAAAAACCAGATTTGAAATTGCAGAGTGGCCAAATGCCATTTCGGGAAATAGTTTAAAAAAGCGAAAATATCTGCAATGTTATTGGAAACCTTGCCAAAACCATTTATTGCATAAGCGGTTAGGCAACGAACATATTTGACCTTATGTTAAATTCGGATCGAGAAGGTCTAAGGAAAATGACCTCTCTTTACGTATAACAGAACCTGGTCATATATAAATCGTTCAGAAAGAACATACGTATAAACGAAAAGATTATGAAAACAAATGAAAATTAAATTTGTGGTGCAATGAATGAAAAACCGGAGAACTGATTTCGAATTCCAGTTGAATTCCTTGCATCCGCTTAGGCATAAGTAACCTTGCGAAAGATATTTATCAATCTCTTGGCATTTTCCAGAGACCTCTCCACTGAGGCTGGCTTTGTCACAAAGTCTATTTATAACGCGAAAGATTGAGCCCTAAATTTCGGGCCACAAATTAACGTAGACACTGTATGAAGAAGCGTCGGGTTCTTGTCTGTTTTTCCTGTTCCCCTCCGGTCAGAAAATAACTGATGTCAGGATTGATTACATTGTAAATCATTCTTTGGATTTAGTGAAGAACCTCAAGATGAACAGCAAGAACATCCGACTAGAGATGGCAAAAGTATTCAATGAACAGACGAATGGTAAATGTATGAATGTGCAAGATCGATTCTAATAAAACTACATCTATGATATACAGGAATTCAATACATCTGCATACATTGGACTAACAGTTTGAATCGCATCTGTAGTGCGCTAAGCAATGAGGGATATATTTTTTATTTATAACACTGCAAACAAGCAAATAAAACCAGTAAATCTCAAAAGGGTTACTGCGTGTTATAGAATATGAAAGAATAAAACTTTATTAAGAAAAGATAATATGACATTATAAAGTTATAATAATCTAAAGTTTTAAACTCTGAAATACACCATCGCGTCTTGCCTCTCACAATTATCTGAACAAAAAGAAAAGAAAATAAGCAACATTTATCTTAAACGTTATCAAAGACAAAAATAGAAAAACGATTTCCGGTAAGAATAAGTACAGACTTGTAGATAAAAGGTCAAAATCAAGACGAGTGGCTGCAAGAACCGAAATGAGTTTTGGCTATTATATCATCAGAATGAGTAACAATTAGATGTGCGTTTTGGTGCGGTGGATATCGCATCAGAACAAGAAATCAGGGAGACGAGTTTGAATTCCAGTTGAATTCATTGCATGTTTTTAGAGATTACACGAACGTATTGGATAAAATATCTAGAAAGTAATGATCTTAAATAATCTGTAACCTAGACTTGTAACAAACATGTAAAATTAAGTGAATAAAATTAAGTGAATAAAATTAAGTGAATAAAATTAAAATAGAAAATGAGATCTAGTAAGTATAAACAAAGAAATCCTTTGAGAAAACCTTTTAACGGAAAAAAAATTATAATCTAAACTTATTTATAAATAGAACTTTGGCTGTGTGTGTGTCTGCGTGTCCGTTATCAATAGACTCCGAAACGACTGAACCGATTTTATTGAAAATTTACACGGTTGTACTATAAGCCTCTGCGAGTGTTCTTAGCTAGGTTTTGTGTCAAGGTACCTGCGATAAATATCGAAAATCGAATAAATCGGGTTATAGAAGGAGTGGTCCGATTTTAATCAAATTTGATACACTCATAGACAAAGACATAAGAAATGATATTCAGAAATTTCAAGGTTGCAGTTCTTACAATAGTGCAGAAAATCGATAATATATATATATATATATATATATATATATAAAGGCAAGATGTTTGTGTGTATGTTTGTTTATCTGTCTGTATGTCCTTTATACAAATCCCCAATTTTTATCCAATTCTTACCAAACTTCACACAAATATACTTTAGGCTGAGTCTGACCTCCAGGATCATGGATTAGTTTTAAAGCTTTCATTACACCCGAGTAACGCCGGGCTATACTGCTAGTCTTTGAGTATTTTAGGCTTACATTCTGTTATACAGAGTCATTGAAAAGTAATTCACTATTTTATGTATGACTCAGTCTTGACCCTGTGGCTTTTTTCTCTCGGGTTGTTAATGGTGCACTGGATATCGACTCGGAACGACAAATCGAACCGGTTTCGAATTCCAGTTGAATTTCTTGCATTCACTTACGCACAAATACTCTTGTGAACGTTATGGGTCTTTTCTCCAGCTATAGATTAAATAACAAGACAGATTGGGTTCTATAGCCTTGGCTGGCAACCAGTCTACAGATTAAATAACAAGACAGATTGGGTTCTATAGCCTTGGATGGCAACCAGTCTACAGATTAAATAACAAGACAGATTGGGTTCTATAGCCTTGGCTGGCAACCAGTCTACAGATTAAATAACAAGACAGATTGGGTTCTATAGCCTTGGATGGCAACCAGTCTACAGATTAAATAACAAGACAGATTGGGTTCTATAGCCTTGGATGGCAACCAGTCTACAGATTAAATAACAAGACAGATTGGGTTCTATAGCCTTGGCTGGCAACCAGTCGACAGATTAAATAACAAGACAGATTGGGTTCTATAGCCTTGGCTGGCAACCAGTCTACAGATTAAATAACAAGACAGATTGGGTTCTATAGCCTTGGCTGGCAACCAGTCTACAGATTAAATAACAAGACAGATTGGGTTCTATAGCCTTGGCTAGCAACCAGTCTACAGAAGAAAGTAATGTCAACCTACTGCGTGAAAATATTCTGCCCAGTCACTCATGTCTCTTTCGGGACATGATCGCCCAAGTGTGTATCACGTACGGCACTTAACTGAATCGCTTTACGTCACTACCCTTTCAGGCTGAAACGCAAGGAGAGTTTACAGTTACCACATATGCTTGGACAATAATATAACACAGATACCCTCCTTTTAAAGAAAAATTTGTCGAAATATTATTTTCAAAGCAGAACTAAAAAAGTGTATGTTATATTTGAAAAGTGGAACATGTTCCTTCGCTTCTCAGAGAGAAGACTGACTAATAGACAAGTAACAGCGATGCATAGAGCGAACACTTTAAGAATCAGCATACATCAACTTGTCAAAGAGTTGCGTAAAGCAGACCGATGTGAATTATAGCATAGCGTGGTTTTCTTTGCTCAACAGAGATACGGAGTTGAATTCGCCGTTTAACTCATAAAGAAACTGAGAAAACATTTCAGCGTAAAGAATATGGAACAGGCGCGGCTGTACGTGATACTGACAAGAGATTATTTTATTTAACAGCCGTTTCTCTTCGAGATTAATCTCTTTTCAATAACCGAAGAACAAACAACAGCATATGGCTATATCACGTGCTAAAACCGGTTCCCATTCACTCACCGAAGTTAAGCAACCTTG
Organism: Ascarosepion bandense; assembly: GCA_037127315.1. NCBI lineage: Eukaryota > Metazoa > Mollusca > Cephalopoda > Sepiida > Sepiidae > Ascarosepion > Ascarosepion bandense. Next base: position 3,284,377 of record JBBBDQ010001003.1, on the reverse strand, counting down.
TGCCTGGTTTAGAACCTAATTTGAGAATACCAATTGCTTTACACGTGGATGTACAGGGGTGGAATGATTAACGTCTTAGAACAGTTAATCAGATACAAGTTCTAATTCCCGTTGGGTTCGTTATTGTTATGGTTAAACACACCTATTCCTCAGATAATGGAACTCTCCCTCCTATATTAAGAATAATTAACAGGATGTTAACTCGAAAAGTTCTTGGGAAATTCATAGGAGCTTTTAGCAATTCTAGAGAGTTATTTAGAGTTCTCTTAGAGTTGAGTAGAACTCCTAGGCAGTTGATATTAGTCGGCACTTGCTAAATACTAAGGAGTCAGCTTACAGTGGAAGATTACCAAGTTCATAACATTTAGGGTGCGTCAAGTCGATTAGCAACCGATATAGCACGATTATAACTTTTAGTGAGAAAACGACTTCACAACAGTTATATTCACTTACATGTAAATAATCCTGGGAAAAGGATGAGTTCACCTGTTGTACCACAGTTATGGGTTAATTATAAATATTTGGGTCAGAAAATCATTATTATCCCCCACCAAAAAGAAATTCTAACATATTTTGTGGTTTTATATAACCTGTAAAATGTTAGAGAGTTGTATTAAACGAATAAATCAACAAGACAAAACATAATTTTTCATACAGAAAGTAAACATGTGTGTATGGGTACGTGTATGTTTGCTTTATGCATTGTGCGTTTTTAAATGTACCTCAGTTCAACGCTCAAAAGATAGACATTACTAAAAGATAGCAATACTGAACGAGATTAAAAATATGAATTGAAGAATTGGGGTGAGGAAATAATGACCAGAAAAATTAGATAGAAAGGTAACGATTGACATTTGACTCGAAGGAATCAAAACGTAAGTGTTGACGGAAGTACCTATGTTAGAGTCTACCCCGAAAAGAGTTCTCGTAAAAGAACCGAGTAGAACCTTCTTCATACATGCAGAATTCGAAGGAAATAAGGTTGATTTAACTGCGTGGTAATGGTGTGTCTAAGCTACTAATATGTGAAGAGGTAAGACTAAAGTCGGGAATTCATCTGAACATTTGACAGAAAAAGATAATAACCTCAGACTGCAATATTCTGTCTGTGGAAATGACATTGCAGTCTCTAAAATATGTTATAATCCATACGGCAGTGTTGATATTTTTTCATCTTTCAAGCATGGAAAATGAGAATTGAGCAACACAGATGTGGTAGCAATGTTCTACTTATGGCCTTATCTGAATCTTGTAAAGGTAAAGCGTAGCAGAACATGTTACATATTTTGATGAGCAATATAATGAGACAACATTCTTTTCAGCGTACTTGGCAAGAATGAAGTAGTAGTTCCACGAGGCCTGATCTGAACTTGAAACCTAAGGATATTCAAAACGTAGCAGCTTCAACCTGACAGAATCTGATCGGTTTATGATGAAACGATACTAGCTTAGATTTTGAGATACAGTCAGCTAGCTAAGTGCCATGACTGATGAATGGGCAGAAAATTTTCTCGCAGTAGGTTGCCATAACGTTCTGCGGTAGAGTGGTTGCCAACCAAGACTCCAGAACCCAATCTGTCGTGCTATTTAACCTAAAACTGGAGAGTGAAGCGAGAGATTTATACTTTCTTTAAAGTGGGCATCAATCTTTTCTTACAATCCATAATTTCATCTAGGAATAATGCTGATGTCGTTGTCTAAAAGCATCAGTGGATCATTCCAAAAACCGCCCGCGGTCACATCTTCTCAGACTAGTTGCCAACCAAGACTCCAGAACCCAATTTGTCCTGCTATTTAACCTAAAGCTGGTGGGAGAAGAGAGGGGTTAATATTTTCTTATATATTTTTACAATCCATAATCTCATCCACTAATAATGCTGATATCTTTGTTTGAAGGCGTCAATGGATCATTCCCGCGGTCACCTCTTCTCATTTTACACATCTCGTTCAATTCTCGTTAGATTCCGTTTTGTTCGACGAGAGAATACATCTTCAATCCAATTTCTTGATATTTCTTTTTGTATTTATTTCGCCAATTAATTTTTCTTACTTACTTTTTAATTTCTTCCTTTAATTATATTTATTTCCTCTAACAAATTACGCACTTCTATCCTTTGTGAAGTTCATTCATAAGACCTTCACCACAATACCAATTCTTATTACTGAATAGGCAATACAACCTCCACATATAGTAAAAAAAAATTCTTTAATACAAATGGTACGTGGAAAAGATGTACATTTTGCTTTCAAGTATGCTAAAAGTTAAAAAGATCATTAATAAACAAACGACTGCAATAGATATAACTCATATCTAAACCTTAAACGTATCATATTATAAATGCTGCAAGGTGAAGACCTCTTCTATATATCTGTATTTGCAGATTTACTTCAAATTAATTCATAATAAGGTGTACCACCTCTTTATGCCGAGAAGTTATGTCTTGTCGCTTAATATAATAATTTCTATTCTTGCATTGTTCACAAGTATTTTTCACAAAGACCTGAACGTTTTCTTTAAATCTAAATTTTAAATATTTACTGTACTAGAATCTGTAGTCAATTAAATCACCAATGGCCACTAAGTTTTGAATCATCTGAAATTTAAAGCTATGTATTTCAAAACTGTTAAAATAACCATAAAAAATTACAAGAAAAGACGTATGTTAAAATACTTTTGTTCATACTCTCTTTAAAGCATTTATATTAGCAATATCTTTTGTAAGGATGGAACTTGCAGTAGCACTAGTATTATAGGTATAACTAGTAGCACTAGTATTATAGGTATAACTAGTATTATTGTATGATAGAAGTGCATGTATGAATTTAATTGGTGATTTCTTTATGGAAATGAAGCGAAACCAAAAGGGGTTGTTACTGGTCATGGGGACAATGATTCAACAATGAAAGTTTCTCGTTAAAATCTGACAGTAGATATATATCGCTGAAATTATTATCACTTTGATAGTATCATTGTGAGGTTACAATATGTGTCTGCTGGCTTTGAGGCATTGGTTTTGGAAGCAGAGAAAGAAAAGAAACGAAGAAAAAGAGAAAAGAAGCGAAAGAAAAGACCAGAGAATGAACGAAGTAAGCAAGAAATAATAACAGACAAAAACAAAATGAAAAGAGAATACGATACAGACAAATATAAACAGACTGAGATAGACAGAATTGATAGATTTAATAAATCCTTTTTACGTCCGTTCTTAGTTGTTTATAGTTATAGTTGATGTTTTCAATTCCCACTTTATATGTTCTTAATTTATTTATTCTAATATCTATTGCTCTTAATGAAAAAATTCTCACTTCAAGCCCCCAACTGCAGTCTTCTTAATTTTAGATATGCTTCGTCTACCTATGCTAAGAATTAAGACTTACTATCCCGATTTTTTATTTGATAGTAGACATTATGATCTAGTATAAATCATAACTTAATGTAAAACTGTTTATATTTTGTGTGCCCCATTTTCCTCCAATTAAGTAAAAGAAAAGACTTTCCCCCATATGAGCTCTGCCTGTGCTTCTGATACTAACTCAAATGGTGGTAAGTGATGCTGAAGCACCTCCGAGAAATATTTGCTTCCACGGTAGATCATTTAAAACTCATATATATGAACAAGTTTGCCTTGGGATCCATTGTTCCCTGGCAGGTGCGATGTTTCAGACCCAAGGATAAGTTCTGTTACCCTGACCTCTAGGCGGACGCAATGTATCACACCTCAGTGCATCACGCTTGAATCTTTCCTGGGTTATTTGTCCCCTAATTAACGCAGTTAGAGATAAACGTTTTAGGGGCTTTGGCGTTATCCATCTGATGGACAGGGATCCGAGCTTTGAAAAAGGCTATCCTATCAGCAGGTGGATAATATCGGGTCTATTGTACTGACATTTTTTAATGGTTTCTAAACTATGCAGCAGTCTCCGGTGGGGCCTCCTGATGCCGTGATGAGGGGTAATGTTACGGCAGTATAACCGAGCGAGTCAACGCAGGTTATTTATGCATCCATCTTCAGTGGGTATCTGTGTCACCGCATACCAGCCATACACCAAACCATTTACAACCCATATGAACATAAACAATTGAACAAGCCCAAAATTAAACCCGACCACAATAAAACAAAGAGGCAACACGCATACCGTCTTTTACACTAATGTAAGAGCTTCACTATCCAATTTTTCAGAATTGGAATTCCATCTTCTTCATTCTAAACATGACTGGTATCAATGATTTAATTCCATTGCAGGAGCTCGCAATTCCTGACTACACACACATTACAACAAAATGCGACCACATAGATCACCCCAGTCTGATTTTCCTGCAGCAGAGTCATTAAAAAACGAGGACCCTGACCTCTTGTATATGTGTATCCGTGTGGCACTTATGGGGTAAAGTAACGGTGGATCAGTGTGGAAAACTTGTATCCAACTATAGAAAGCGACTGGAAGCAGTGAAACAAAACAAAGGCTATGCAACAAAATATTAAATTGATGTATCCAATACTTTTGCATAGGGTAATTTTGAACTTTGATAAAAAAAATGGATTCAACCATGAGTTTTTAATTTTCCTTCCACATAAAACTAAAATAACTTTACGAGATATTACTTACCAAATATCAGGAAGAATGGCGAACATAAACTAGAGTTATAACAGAAAATAACATTTATCCAATACTTATGCGGGTCACTGTATGTGACAGTAGATGAAACATGGATCCACCATTTCATTCCAGAGTCAAATCAAAAGTCAGATGAATGAACAGCAGCAGGTAAAAGCTGTCCAAAGCGACCAAAGATGCAAACACCAGCAGGCAAGGTTTTGGCCTTCGTATTTTGGGATGTGCAAGGTATTTTGTTCATCGATTACCCTGAGAAAGGAAGAACCATCAATAGCAAATATTATGTAGCATTATTGGTGCATTTGAAGGAAGAAACCCCCGAATAATGACCACAAATGAAATTGTCTTTCACTGTGACACAAGTCAAACACAACAAAGACAAAACTACATAAATTGCACTACAAATTTCTTCCACATCACCCATATTCTTCAGATCTGGCCCCCAGTGACTACTGGCTGTTTGCAGACCTCAAAAGAATGCTCTAGGGAAAGAGATTTGGCTTTAATGAAGAAGTGATATCAGAAACTGAGGTATATTTTGAGGCCAAAGACAAATTGTTCTACAAAAAAGGTATCGAATTCTTAGAGAAGCAATGGAATCAGTGTATCATATACTCGCATAGTCATCATTTTCTCTATATTGTTTTTAGGATTAAGGGTCAGTATTCTTCTTTGAATATGAGGGTGGATGGACAATATCCTCAGTGTATTTCTCTCGGTCAATTCTCATATATGTGGTGACTTCAACTCAAAAAGTAAGTAGACCATTCTAACGAAATGATGATGAGGAAGGCAGATACTTCAGCTTTTAGTCTCGATAATTGCCTCAAACGTAGCGTCAGATGTCAAAGGCCATACCCTCTCCAACTCCATATGTCTCAATGAACACAAGCTCAGTAACGTACGCGTTTCAGTAAAAAATGTCTCTAGACTTATCAAAAAGTCACTAGTCCAGATAAAATTTCAGTGAATATCAGGCTAGTATTTTCTCCGACTTTTCCAAGCATGTGATAGATAGATAGATAGATAGATAGATAGATAGATAGATAGATATGAAAAAAATAGATAGATAGATAGATAGATAGATAGATAGATAGACATGGAGATAGATAGATAGATAGATAGATAGATAGATAGATAGATAGATAGATAGTAGCAGAGATTTAAGAACGACAGAAGGACGAAAGAAAGAAAGAAAGAAAGAACCAAAGAAAGAAAGACAGAAACAAAGAAATTACCCAATAAGACAGATTATTAAAACCAACAATAACACAACACAAAAGTAACGAAAATATGGACAGCAATAAAAACAATAAACAAGAAAAATGTAAGATTTAAAACAGAAATACTTAAAAGCCTGTGAAGAGATAATAAAACCCAATGAAATATAAGAATTCAAACAAATATTGAAAGGAGGAGGGAAAAAGAAATGAACAGAAACAATTAAGAATGAAAAAAGAAAGGAAGAAGGTTTAAATAAAAGAAAAATAAATAAATTAAAGCAGTAGTAAAAAAAGCAGGAGAAAAAATAAAACATCGAAAAAAAAATAGAAATTTAGACATGAATAAATATTTAAAGAGTGGAAAAATAGGATTAAAGAAAAGGAGGAATGAAAAATAGAAAGAAAGACATTTACATTTTTTTTTTACACGAATGATAAGAAGAAAGGTTAGGAATAAGTTGAGGGAAAGAAAATAGTTGGTGAATATTTGAAAGAAATAAGACTATCATTCAAGGATGGAAGGAAAAGAGACGAAGAAGAAAAAACCCAAAAATGAGTGAGTAGGAGAATGAGAGAGAGAGAGAGAGAGAGAGAGAGAGAGAGAGAGAGAATTAAAAAAATAAACGGATGTATTAGGGATAAAAATGAGTGAAAATAGAACGGAGGAAAAAAGGAAATGAATCGCTTAGAGAGAAAAATGGAAAACCGAAAGAAGAAAACCACTGTAGCGTGTTTCATGAGCATACGTGGTTTCCATTTAACTCACTCAGTCTCCGCCTATTTCTGGAATTCCCGCCTCTTCTATCATGTCTTACGAATGCTGCTAGAGCTTCAACTACTGCTACTATTACTATTACTACAAGTTCATATATTTCACTATTACACATAATTCAGTCTTTTACGTAAAACATAAACTACAACGTTTATTGCAGAATTTATTGCCAAATATTTATTCTGAAGAGAAAGCGTTCTCACTTAAATACTATATGCGTTTTGTCGAAGAACATTCACATTATTAGTAATGCCAAACACTCACTATAAATAACATACCAAATTCATGATCTTGGTGAATATTGGCACCATTAAAATGATACGATTTGCAATTATTCCTGTAGATAAAATTTTATTTTTTATTCATTTAAACCCATGCAAGACGATAAAGCCATTAAACGGCAAGGGCGGGTTACTGAATGTGAGATACTATGATAAAAAATATTATTAATGAGAGAGAACAATAAAAACTATGGAGTAAAACAAAACAAAGCAATTTACCTCGGGTTTCGATTTTTAATGATCAAATTTGACTGGAAAGCAACAATTGGGAAGAGAGTTTCTTGAGCACAAATTTCGAGCAAAGAAACTTTTAGCCTAGAACTCATGATTAAATATCGCTATTTCAACTGTAAAATAATATCTTCCAGCCAATCTAGTGCTTTGCTTATATAGGTAATGTCTAGTTACTACAGAGGAAAGTACATCAGAACAATTGCCTTGAAAATATGTATGAAAAAGACACAGGGAAAAGTGTCTGAGACATAGGTATCACGTCAGGACCAATAACATTGCAGCTCTTTCTTTGGATTTTATCAAGAATCTCTAAATACTTAGCAGAAGCCCCTAACCAGATTTACCAAGAATATCTACGGAATTCTAATTGTTTACATTTCTTTCAGTCCCTTTCTATTTTCAATGATTGAAATACATTTGCCCTAAATATTCTACTATTTAGCGGATTTAATGTGAATAATGTATTTTTGTTTAAATATATTACCAATATGTGGATGTGCCTTTGGGGCAGTAGATATCGGCTCAGAACGAGAAATCGGGGAGCCGAGTTCGAATTCCAGTTGAATTCATTGCATTCACTTACGCGCAAATACCCTTGGGAAAGGTATTAATCCGTCTCTTCCCTCCAGTTAGGGGTTAAATAATAGGACAGATTAGGTTCTATAGCCTTGGCTGGCAACTAGTCTACTGCAGAAAACAATGGCAACCTACTGCGGGATAATCTTCTGCCCAGTCAGTCATGTCTCTTTCGAGACATGATCGCCCAAGCGTGTTTCACGTATGGCACTTAACTGACTGATATTGCCAAATCAGAGTAACTGTTCCTTTATTCAGATGAGAAGAAAGATGCTTTAAATAATAAATCAGTATAAAATAACTGTTCTACTTTAAATATGACAATGTATATCAATGACTTCGCTCTGTCTTAGTTTTTATCAATTTTGTTGATTTTTTTAACATGCAGCATTTAACAGCCTTCGGCATAATTAGGCTAACTGAACATATACTATGAAGTGTTGAAATGGTTACTGTATTGTGTTTAGAAAGAATTCATAGCGTTTATTAAATAAATTTCAAAAAAATATTTACATGTTTGTTGTTTTATTTAAACTCGCGTTTGTAGTATTTTTTCCCTTAACTTTCGCCATTTCTGAGGCATCTCCATCATTTTTTCCTTCCAGAGATTTATCATCTTTAAGAGGGATGAATTAGGCCAACGGAATTTAAAAGTGTTCATAGAATTGAAGTACATCCCATTCAAGTGAATTATGTAAATGATTTTCTCCTCACTGCCTTTTCTGCAAATGTATTCATGGCAACTGTTCTGAAGTGTATTTTTCTCTGGTACCCCGCGTACATGAATTTAAGCGTGATACTAGGTTGGCCTATAGGTCTCAGCCGTTTAGTGTTGAAATAGCTATATTTAACCGTAACTTCTACTCTATGCTGTGTAAGTCCTACAATCACTCTCTTCTGTCTTTTTGATTCCCGTTTATCTTTTTTCTTTTCTCCCTATTCGTATCTGTTTACTCTTACTTTCTTTTTCGTTTCTTTGTGAAACAATCCCTCTGCACAGGTGGCATTTCCTGCCTTGCTTGACTGATATTTTTTCTATTTCATCAGCGTTTTCTAATAGGCCATCATCAAAAACTGCACTTTGACGGATTGTCCTACGTCTTCAATAACAGTTTTTTCACAAATGAACTTGAGAGCAATAAAAATCTTTGAGAAAAATTAGGAACAAAACCTCAACATTAGAAAAAGAAACTTGAAAATCTAGGGCACATATTGAGGAAACACGACTTGGACATTTTGACACGAAACAAGAAGGACAAATGAAAACATAACCAGCCTTAAGAGGCTTGTGTAGAACAGGGTTTGAGAGAGAGAGAGAGAGAGAGAGAGAGAGAGAGAGAGAGCACAATGAAAAATGCTAAGAGCCACGAAAAATAGAATAAAGTTAGAGATCCATGATTGCAAATGCACTGAAGATATATTGCACAGCGAAAAAGAAGTAAACCTTGCGATACAATTTCGCACACGACTCTCGGTGTCTTCACTATTATGAACGACACATACTTTTTTTTTCTGTTGATACGGCATTTTGTCCTTTGCGTAAATAAAAGTGCATATAATGAAAAGAAAAGGCATTTTATTTTCTTCAGTTTTTACTTTGAACGTAAAAAAAGTATTCAATTAGCCCCACCCAGGAATCGTATAAAAAAGAACCCCTTTTTTGCCAGGTCCACGGCCGACTTGCTAACAAACGTGACGGAGTACATGCTCCAGGCCCTTGATGAGTCTGACGAGGCTCGCATGGTTGCTCTGGACATCTCCAAGGCTTTGACAGGGTTTAGCACTCTGGCCTCTTATGCAAGATACGAGGTTACGGTATCACCGGTCGCCTGCTTGACCTAATCCAATCTTTCTTAAATAACCGCAAAATGAAGGTCGTTTTCAATGGGCATGACTCTTCATCCTACAGCACGAATGCTGGTGTCCCACAGGGCTCTATCCTGGGGCCGACGCTCTTCCTTATTTTCATCAACGACCTACCAGATGAGATCAGTTCCCAAGTAGGCATCTACGCAGACGACACCACAATATACTCCCGCACCAGTAAGAAACCTGTTGCGGCGGACAGACATAATCTCGCTGCTGACCTTTAACGGGATCTACAATCTGTGGTGAATTGGGGCAAGAAGTGGCAGCTAAGACCAAGCTGTTGTCTGTCAACCATCACAGGCAACCTCTCCTACCTCCCATAAGCATGGACCAAGCGATTCTCCCTGAGAGCAACACACTACGCCTCTTTCGCTTTACCCTCTCCTCAGACCTCAAATGGAACCATTATATTGAATCTACTGCTAAGAAGGTCGGGTCACTATGTCGATCCAGGATGTTTTTTCCGCCTGAATCCATACTGCATATATACAAGTCAACCATCCGTCCGTGCATGGAGGATTGCTGCCATTTATGGTCAGGCGCCCCTGCCGTTCTCCTCAGTGTTCTCGACAGGCTCCAAAGGAGAATCTGTAATGTGATAGGTACTGATCTGGCGGCTCGACTGCAGCCACTTCCCCACCGTTGAAATGTGGCCTCGTTTTGTCTGTTCTATGAATACTTTCATGGCTTCTGCTCGGACAAACTTAAGTCGCTGGGACCTCCTCAACAGGTGTTTACTCGTGCAACCAGACTGGCAACTGGGTCCCACCCATTCACAGTCAGGTTAGCCAAATGCAGACGACAATTCTACTCCTTCAGCTTCTTCTCTCGCACTTCCCGCCTGTGGAACTCGCTCCCATATTCTTGCTTTCCTGACGGCTACAACCTCCAGATATTTAAATGCAATGTCAATACTCATCTATTAACCACTAGACTCTAACTCTCTCCCACCCCTGTATAACCTTCCCTTTCTCTCCACCTATGTATCTGTCATCGCACCTGCATTCTCAGCTTTCTATTGCTCCTTTCTAACTAGTTTGTACTCCTCACTCTTTTCTATTTAATCTTTTTAGAGTTATGTAGCCCACCGCTCATCAGTGGCATTTCTGCCTTGCTTGAAATGATTTAAAAAAAGTGTCCACTTAAAGAATATTTTCGTATACCTCTGACAATATCGACAAAGCCATTTCTTCCCATCCCTCTGCCTACATATTTGTGTTTGGTGAATTTAACGCCCACCACAACAAGTGGGTGGAGAACTTTGTCACCGACTCTGCTGGTGTCCACAGCATGAATTTCTCAATCACCCAATCTCTTACGCAAGTGGTGGACTTCCCCACGCGTTTCTCCGACAACCCCAACGGAAGGGACTCACTACTAGACCTCTGCTTCACTTCCATCCCAGACTCTTGCACTACCAAACAACTCTGCCCACTCGGGAACTCTGACCACACCGTAGTTTCCGTCAACATTTCATTCCTCTCCCACCCGACCCAAGATACCCAGACCAGTAGAATATCCTACTGCTACCAAAGGGCAGACTGGGATTCGTTCCGAGACTTCCTCTATGACGTCCCATGGAACAATGTTTTTAGTCTTCCCATCGAAGAATGTGCATCCGAGGTCTCCATGGTTCTCGCCCGCTTGCTCGGCCGCCATTGCCTACCGGAATCATTTCTTCCGACTCTACCGTAGCTACTCGTCGGACCAAAACAGGCGCCTTTTCACTTCAGCTCGTAATAAGTGTAAAAAGATACTTAACGAAGCTAAGACGTTGTTTGCTGGCAGAATGAAACAAGGCATAGCATCCGCTAAGTTCGGCGCCCAAGACTACTGGCGACTCTGTAAAAGAGTACTTAACAGGAGCAAGTCCACAATGCCGCCACTAATCAATAATTTTGAGCTCCTCACCTCCTCAGCGGACAAGGCTGAATGCTTTGCACGGATATTCACGAACAATTCGAGTCTGGACTCGTCTGGGGTTTTCACATCCGACTTCCCACCTAGAACTGAGGCTCAACTGAATGACGTCCACATTACACCATCGCTTGTCTCTAAGATAATCTCAAAACTTGACCCCCACAAAGCGAGCAGAGCGGACAGAATCCCAATCATAGTCTTAAAGAAATGTGCCCCTGAACTCTCCTTTGTCCTTTCTAAGCTCTACAACTTCTGCCTCTCTGCTTCCTGCTTTCCCGCCTGTTGGAAATCTTCCTCTGTAGTTCCTATATTCAAAAACTCTGGAGAACTCTCGGACCCCACAAATTACCGACCTATCAGCCTTCTTCCGATCTTTAGCAAAGTGTTCGAGGCCATTATCAACGCCGAGCTCGTTCAGCAGATCACAGAACACAGGCTCCTCTTGGCCAAGCAGTATGGTTTCCGCTTCACCAGGTCTACTGCCGATATACTAACGACCATCAACGAGTATATATACCAGGCACTCGACAGAAATGGCGAAGCCCGATGCGTCGCTTTGGATATCTCTAAAGCGTTCGACAGAATTTGGCATGCTGGCCTTCTATGCAAACTGCGAAGCTATGGTATAGCTGGACAATTGTTTGAACTAATCCAGTCATTTCTATCTAACCGCACATTGAAAGTGGTATTAAATGAAAATGCCTCCCAGAGCTACCATACGAACGCGTGTGTCCCTCAAGGATCTATCCTAGGTCCTATGCTCTTTCTGATTTACATTAATGATCTCCCCGATACCATAATATCCCAAGTAGGTATGTACGCCGATGACACCACAATTTACTCTCGCCTCGATCAAAAATCTGGTGTGGGCGACAAAGCTAACCTTGCAGCAGAGCTTGGAAAGGAGCTCCAATCCGTAGTGGACTGGGATAAGAAATGGCTCGTAAATTTTAATGCTTCTAAAACGAAGCTACTATCAATTAACCATCATAGACAACCGCACCTACCTCCCATTAGCATGGACCAGGCTTACCTCCCAGAGAGTAAAACACTACGCCTGCTTGGTCTCACACTTTCAGCGGACCTCAAGTGGAATGACTATATCGAATCCATTGATAAATCCGCTGCTATGAAAGTCGGTTCTCTGTGCAGGGCCCGGAGTTTTTTTCCGTGTGAATCTATCCTGCACATTTATAAATCTATCATCCGCCCGTGCATTGAACACTGCTGCCATATCTGATCGGGTGCCGCTGCTATTCTCCTTGGGCTTCTCGACAAGGTACAGCGGAGGGTCTGTAATGTGATCGATACTGACTTGGCAGACCGCTGCAGTCTCTCTCTCTCACCGGCTCGATGTGGCTTCCCTGTGTCTCTTCTACAAATCCTTCCATGGCTCCTGTTCCAATGAACTTAGATCACTGGTGCCCCCTAGGTTCGAATTTGCACGAGATACTAGATTAGCAACCAGATCCCACCCTTTTACAGTGAAACCGATAAAATGCAACCTCAACTTCTACTCCAACACTTTCTTTTCTTGCACTTCCCGACTGTGGAATTCCCTTCCACATGACTGCTTCCCCGACGGCTACAATCTCCAGGAGTTTAAATGTAAGGTCAATAGACACCTCCTAACACAATAACTCGCTTCCATTCTTTCGAACACTCTTCCCATCCTCACAACTACCTATCACCGCACTTCTGACATTTCTTATATCTAACCACTCTTTCTATTTACCTTCCCATATGTAGCCCCAAGCGCAATAGTGTCAGTGGAAAGCCTTGCTTGGGGTGAAACGATTAAAAAAAAATATATATATCATGTTTCAGTTATGTCTGAAACGGAATCATGGGTACAATCCTCCCCCGACAATTAAAAGTTTATGATCGTTGCCCTAAACCAATAAAAATTACTTTTCTGTTTTTTTTATAATCATTTCACCCCAAACAGAACCGGGCCGCGACTGATACGAAGAGGGTTAAAATGACAGAGAGAGAGAAAAAAAAAAACAGGTTACAGAAGATGGCGAAGAAAGGATAAAATATGGTTGGAATTTAGACAGGTGTGTGGGATTTAAAAAGACGAATGGGATTTAGGGAGATGATTTGGATTTAGGGAGATGAGAGGTATTTAATGAGATGAATGGGATTTGGAGATGTGGATGGGACTTCAAAAGGGAAGAAACGACATTTGTCGTTGCATTTAAAATTTGGAGTTTTTAACTACAAGCAAAGAAAGTATACGGAAGGGAGTTCCACAAACGGGAAGCACGAGAAAAAGCTGTTGGATTACATTTGAGAATTTTGACGGCAAAAATAGTGTGACCTCGATGCCAATTTAGTATCACGAGTAAATTCATGTGATTGAGAAACCAGGACAGTTCAATATTGAGGAACCAGAACAATTTCAATATTTCAGCTGGTTATTTGCTTTATCAGCGAAGTTTAGCAAAGCTCTGTTTGGCCAATATTAAAAGATTATGTCATTCAATTTCTAACGCTAAAGATCGTGCAATTCATTCAAAAGTGTGACTTGCCTCCAGGACATTATTGATGGAGGCGGAATATCAGCAATAAGTAAAATAAAAGCAAAGAAAATATTCGAAACCACTGATGAAACGCGCAGCACAGACACCATTATGAATAATGAACTAGGTATCTGTGCGGATGACACAGCCATTTATTCTTGCCTTAATAGTAAGTCTCAGCGGCTCGCTATGGTCAAATAAACAGAGAATAGACGACTAGTAGATTTCAACGCCTCATAACCGAAACTTCTCCATTTTAATCGTCACAGAAAATTTTTCTTATCTCTCATTAGAATGGCTGATACTAACCTCTTTAAAATTGATTAATTATGACTTTTCGGACTAACGTTTTTCGCTGACATGAAGGAGACTGATATTATCAGTTGCTAGGTCAACTGCTAGGAAGTTGGTTCACTGTGATGGTTAGACCATTTTTCTCGACGGAATCTAAATTACGTGTGTTAGAATGTATAGGGAAATCGGCGTGATTCATTCATGTTGACAAATGGTGGAACTTCGCTTGACTTGCTGGCTCTAAAATATAGGGCACGTCTGCACTTTTGCTAAGGGAATAATGATAGAGTAGCAAAATGTTTTTGGCCTTCCATCGGCAAAACATGGAGTTTGAGGTGAAAAAATGTGTATTCAGTTTTTTTCATATTGCATTGCAGCTAAACTGTTTGCCTCTTCTAGTTGGGTCTTGGGGAGCAAGTCGTTGTAAAGAAAGATATGGAAAATAATAATAATAATAATAATAATAATAACATCCATAACAGTCACGTTTGAACCCTTTTTTTTAACAAAATGGGTGCAAACGTGGCTGTTATGGATGTAAAGACCAATTGCTTATTAACAAAATGATCCTGGAAAACTGCTACAGTACAAATAAAAAACTTAGTACTGCCTGGATAGATGATCGTAAAGCATTCGTTATTGTGCCACATTCCTGGATTTCACCCGTCATCATCAATTTCATCAAACAGTGCATGTCTATATGGAAAACAACCCTTTACCTCAATCATATAAATGGAACCTATAAGTCTGATGAAATAAACATCAAAAGAGGTATATTTCAAGGTGATTCTTTGTCTCCATTACTATTCTGCATATCATTAATAGCACTAACCAGTCAACTTAATAAGACAGAATGTGGTTATAAAATAGGCCAAAAGAAAATAAGCCATCTATTTTACATGGATGACTTAAAGTTATATGCTAAGATGATAATGAGCTGGAAGGTCTTCTGCAAACTGTAAAATGCTTCAGCGAAAACATTGGAATGAAATTTAATTTGAATAAATGTGCTAAAGCTACAGTTTTACGTGGATCAATACAAGAAACATCCTCAATTAGCTTAGACCCTGCTGTAACAATAAAAGAATTGAAACCAGAAGAAGCTTATAAATACCTAGGTGTAAATGAGAGTGAAAACATTCACCATCAAAAATGAAAGAAATAGTGCGTAAAGCGTACTATAGAAGGCTACGAATGATATTAAAAACTGAATAGAATTCTCAGAACAGAGTTATGACCATTAATAGCCTTGCAATCCCAGTTGTCTAATATAGCTTCAACATCTTAAACTGAACTCTATACGACATCAGGCGAATGGATTCTAAAACAAAAAAGCTTCTTTTTTAGCATAAGATGCATCATCCAAAGGCTGATGTAGACCATCTATACATACCCCGTAAAGAAGGTGGAAGAGGTCTTATTCAGCTGGAATTGTCATACAATGCATTTGGAAAAACCTTGCAAGTGACAGTGAAATTTAAATGAATGGCTTAACCATTTGTTGCATATTGGTTACAAGTGTAACCAATATGCAACAAAGGTTAGAGAAAAATTAAAATTCTAACCAATATGCAACAAAACGTTAACTATAAATACACTGTTTAGAAGTTCAGTTTTGAACAATAAAATGTACTCAAATTAATCATAAGCTAAGGATTAAATTAATTAAAAAAATAATATTGACATTGCCATAAGACAGAAACCACATCAATCCGATTTGAAAAAACAAACGCATATATCTGAAGTTAAGAACAAATATGAAACTTCAAAAAACACAAAGTGGAACATCTTAATAAACAAAGTTATCCCGTTGAAAGAAAAACAAGAAAATAACATTTTCCACCTAAGTCAGAAAATAAAGCAAAGAAGTGTTGCAAAATATACTAATTTAGAAATCAGAAATACATTCAAGCATGCAAAAGCGAAATTTCTTAATAAAAAAGTGTATAGAGCGAAAAACTAAAAAACACGTAAGTATAGACATATTGAAGAAGATACATAAAAGAGCGTAAGATGTGCGCTATGGTCCAGTGGATATCGGCTCGGAACGAGAAATCGGGGAGTCGAGTTCGAATTCCAGTTGAATTCATCGCATTCACTTAGGCGCAAATACCCTTGGGAAAGGCATTAAACCGTCTCTTCCTTCCAGTTATGGGTTAAATAACAGGACAGATTGGGTTCTATAGCCTTGGTCGGCAACCAGTCTACTGCAGAAAGCAATGGCAACCTACTGCGGGATAATCTTCTGCCCAGTCAGTCATGTCTCTTTCAAGACATGATCTTTCCAACAGAGGATACGTCGCAAGCCAGTCGTTACTTTATGTATATTCAATGGCAAATGGAAGGATATTATCCCTTAGTTTCCCCACTTCAGTGAGGACATATTCCTTACAAATGTTTGCTTTATTCTGTTTGTTTTTTTGTTTTTTTTACCATTGGTAAGAATTCCACTCAGGCTTCTTCCTGTAATGTTTTTGTGTAGTACAGACACTGAATAGGCATTTTCTCTGATAAGTACAATTTTAACCTCAGGATTTCGCAGTTATTTATCCAACCTATCCTCTTCCTCCGGTTACATTCATAGAATAACTTCTTATGTAAAGGTATAACTTGTTTCTGTTTGTGTCTTAGGCCTTTTATTGAGTGAATATTTAGTAAAGATATTGAAGGTCACCAAAGTACAACTCTTTTTAGATCAATATCCATTACGGATGTGCGTTGTAGGTGCAGTGTTTATTGGCTCGGAACGAGAAATCGGAGAACCAATTTCGAATTCTAGTTGAATTCGTTGCATTCACTTACACGCAACTCATCTCTGGAAAGGTATGAATCCATCTATTCTCTCCAGCTATGGGTTAAATAGCAAGACAAATTGGGTTTTGTAGTCTTGGGATCTACTGCAGTAAGGAACGGCAACATAATCATTTGCACAGATAGTCTTGTCTTTCGAGACATTTTCACCCAATATTATGTCACGTATGGCACTTAACAGACTGGTCACTTATGGATATTAACTCGATTCTGTTTACTAATATTTGCTAACAGAGATCAGAAAGCGCAATTGCAAAACAGGAAGAAGTTTCCATCGGATGAATATATCTAAATCGGAAGTAATGATAATGTGATAAGAAAAAGATAGTACAGAGATGCAACAAATACATTAAAAAAAAATCCATGAAAACAAAGGAGAGAAAAAACACAACACATAAAAACGTCGAAGGGTCTGAAGCAATAAATGCAGGGGTTCGGAACGCACTGGCTAAAATAAAGGCGAACAAAGCACCTCGACCAGAGGAGATTGTAACAGAGACGCTGACAGCCATAAACGTTTTGGGACTTGATAAGGTAACAGAAGCATGGAAATCCCTGAAGACATCAATAGATCAACGTTCACAATGTTGCCAAAGAAAGTAATTGCAAAGAATCAACGTATATATAATACGTAAGTAAACTGATAATTATAACTGTAATAAATACACGCAGAACAGAATTACACCAGAATAGAGATAGAATCATATATCTTTTATAATAAGATACTGAAAATAATGAAATTACTTTTTTTAAATTATAAGATGTTATCAGATCGAGCAAGGGAGTTTGATAAAATTGTCTACCTATGTTTTTATAGATTACACAAGGGTATTTGATAAAAATATCTACAAGGTAATGATTTTAAATAATTCGTAACCTCTACTGGTAACGAATAGGCTACACGAAGAAAAAAAAAAGGTTTTTTTAAATCATTTTACCCCAAGCAGGGGCGTATCGCCACTAATATACAGGGGGCTACATTTTTTTTTAATCATCTCACCCCAAGCAAGACGTTCCACTGCCACTATTGCGCATGGGGCTACATAGGGGAAGGTAAAGAGAAGGAGTGATTAGACATAGGGAATGTCAGGAGTAAGGTGACAGATGAGTAAGGATAGCGAGGATGAGGGTTGGGCAGATGGGAAGAGTGTTTGATAGAATGGGAGCAGGTTAGTGTGTTAGGAGGTGTCTATTGACCTTACATTTAAACTTCTGGAGATTGTAGCCGTCGGGGAAGCAATCATTTGGAAGAGAATTCCACAGTCGGATAACAGAGGTAATGTTTTAGGCAGGAGGGAAATGAAGACAACGTCGAGCTAGAGAGGGTGAAAGAGAAAGGGCAAGAGAAGGATGTGAACACAGGAATGAAGACAGTTGCAAAGGTAGAGAGAAAGGAAAAGAACAAGATACTCGGAGTGATGTAGAAAGGGGTGGAGTTAAGTGGAAAAGAGATAGGAATTGACTTTGCATTTAAATCCCTGGAGGTTGTATACGGAAGGGAGTCCGAGAAAGGGCAAGAGAAGGATGTGAACACAGGAATGAAGACAGTTGCAAAGGTAGAGAGAAAGGAAAAGAACAAGATACCCGGGGTGATGTAGAAAGAGCTGGAGTTAAGTGGATAAGAGATGGGAATTGACTTTGCATTTAAATTCCTGGATCTTATAGCTGTCAGCAAAGCAAGTATAAGGAAGGGAGTTCCACAGGCAAGAGGCGCGAGAAAAGAAGCATATGATTTATCTAATTGTAAAGGGGTGAGACCTTGTTGCCAGTCTTCTTGCTCGAGTGAATTTTTGTGGAGTGGGCACCAGTGAACCAAGTTCGTCAGAGCAGAAGCGATGAAAATGTTTATAGAAAAGACAGAGGGAAGCCACATCTCGACGAGAACAAAGTGGCTGGAGTTGAGCTGCCAGGTCGGGATCAGTCACAATACAGATTCTCCTCTGGAAACTGTCGAGAACGCTGCGATGAACAGCAGGGGCACCTGACCAGATATAAGTGAATATACTACAATAGAAAATGGAATGTAGTAAGTATAAATAAAAAAAAAACAAAAAAACAAAACTTTGAAAAAACCTTTCAAAGGATTTATTCAACGTGAAAAATGTATATTCTTTGAGTATTTTAGGCTTATATTCTTTTATACGGGGTGATTGAAGAAAAAATCCGTATTTTATGTATGACTGACCAGTTAGGTGTCTTGACTTAACACTCTGTGGATTTTTTCTATCTGGTTGTTTGTGGTGTAATGGATATCGACCCTGAACGACAAATCGGGGAGCCGAGTTCGAATTCCAGTTGAATTTATTTGCTTTATTTACGCACAAATATCCGTCTCTTCCCTCCAGGTCAGATTGGGAGCTTTAGCCTTGGCTGGCAACCAATCTACCGCAGAATGCAATGGCAACCTGATGTGGGATATTCTTCTGTCCAGTCCGTCATGTCTCATTCGAGACATGATCGCCCAAACCGTGTATCACTCAACTGACTGAATGTTTAATGGAGCAAGTCTAATATACAAAATCAAGACTTTGTAAAAACTTACTGAGGGCTGGCAAGAAATACCATCAAAGGAAATACCATTGAGAAGGAAAATTCTGAATTCAAGTCTGCTACCATGTAGGATTTGTTTCTCTTGAACATTTGAGAGGAGGCAGTGGGTAACTTCAACATTCCCGCTGCGTAAAAAAATCAGCAAGCCATTAAAATATTCTTGAGTGTCACCATGAAATACAAATCTCTATATATAAAAAGCAATCTGTGAGTCTGTGTGTGACTGTAATCTATGAACGCCTACATTTTTAAAGCTACGCCATTCAAACTTTCTAGGGACACATATCTACAGGGAAGCCAGGTCGACACATACTTTTTGAGTTTAAGTTCAGCAATTTTTACCTTTCCAACTTTTTGGCCAATGGTGCAGATTGTTTATATTTGCTCCGTAAAACATCTAAGATCTAAGAGGGTGGCACAGAATTCAAATCACACGTGTCAAATGCGACCCCTCATAAAAAAATGAGCCTTTATATTTAATTTTTATTCCGACGTTTTAAAAATTCATTTAGTCAACAAAAAAATGTGAATATTTTCCCCGTAATTTTGAAACAAAAAATATTTTTAAAAAAAGGTGCTTTTTCAAAAAACAAAATATGTAAGAAAAAAGCGCCAATGGTTAATTTAATTATTTAAGTCCTTTTTTTCAGATTTAATATTTCATACTTCAAAATATAAAATAAAACAAAATAAAACAAAAATAAAGCTTTTCTTTGCTAAATATTTCATGCAGGTAATCAACTGTCTGTAATTTGTGTGGCATTAATGTAACTTTCCTCTAAAATTAAATGTCTACATTTTTAAACATGCTTCGAACATTTCTGAAATTCATTTAGTCAACAAAAAATGTAAGTATTTTATCCCGTAATTTTGAAACAAAAACAAACGTAATGTTGTTTACAATGTCACATAAAACATCAACTCACGTTTACGCAAAAAAAAAGAAAATAGATTTTTTTAATGGAATTTTTTAACAATTTTTAAACAACAATTTTTTATATAATTATTTTTTTTTATATAACTGAATTTTAAAGTGACGTGGCGACGACAAGCACTCTGAAATCGGAACCCGCTGCATTAATAATCTAATTAAAAAATATTCTGAGTTGCCCGGGCAACGCCGGGCTATTATGCTAGTGTGATATAAAGGGGAGAGGTGACAACAACGGCGCAAAAATCTATAAATGAATAAAATGTACTAAGTTTCAAAAAGGATTGCTTGTTAGCTTTCTTTTTCTTCTCTGTCTCCTTAGGACGTCGCCGATAATGGCTCTCCTTAACTTCCTGTTCCTAAGCATCGTTTCGTTTCTTCCAGCACTTCGTTATTGTTCTATCTTCCAATATTACTTTTGTTACCTGCTATCTACCTCTTTTTTTCTTAATCTCAGTAGATCCGGTGAGGGTTAACTTCCCCTTTGCTCTCTGAAGATATAAATGATATTTATCGCTGAAAACTTAGTCATAGCTTTTTTCTCCAAATCCAGTTATATCGAAATTCTTTCTACTTTGTCGATTCTAGTGTTTAAAAAGTTCTGAGCGCGTCTGATATTATCGTCATAAGCCAAATATTTATGTTCCCTGTCAAGAGCCTTCTTTCGATACCTTATTCTTATTAGTAGTAGTATTTGTAGTAGCATTATCCGAAGTAGTAATAGTGCTATTGTAGCAGTATTACGATAGTTAGAAGGAATCGTTAGCGCAGGTCACTTATAGTCCTATGTTAATGTTCTTAAAGACTGAATACATTGTAAGAGACATTTTTTTAATGAAGAACGCTGGATATTGTCTACATACATTGTAAACACACACATGTACACGCGCACGCTCACGCAGACACTCACAAATTTATATATATATTAACAAAATTAGTTTAGGGGTATGCTACATTTATGAGATAAAGTGGTCAATATTAGGATTAAAGAATAAGTAAATATAGATGTGGACATTGAAGTCAACACACATAACGTCAACTTATCATATATATATATATATATATATATATATATATATATATATATATATATGCTTATGTATGAATGTGTGTGTGTGTGTGTGCATTCACCGAACTGATGTAATGATGTATTTTTTCTTAATTTTATCCTTTTAAGGGAGCGACCTTTCTTTTTATTCGTTTTTTTTTTAGTCTTTGTGAATGCCATTCGTGTAAAGTCTTTTGTACAATAAAGACGGAAGCTGATGATGGTTCGCCTGAAAATGCCCACACTTCCGATTTAGCATGAAATAACGTGTCTACCTTAATTTTTCTTACATATATATATATATATATATATATATATATATATATATATATGTCTTCTGTCTTTCTCTCTCTCTCTCTCTCTATATATATATATATATAAGCATTCAGTGTAGATATAGAAGAATCCAATGGAGTCTCCTATACATAAAGTGGAAGGATAACCCTCTAGGAAAGCTCTAAATATATATGTATATAAATACATATTGAGAAAATATACGTAAAAATAAAGCAGACACGTTATTCCATGGTAAAGTGGAAGAGTAGACCTATTTATATTTATATATACATATGTATATATAGAGAGAGGAGATGAGAGAGAGGGAGAGGGAGAATGAGAGAGTGAGTGTGGGTATATTTTTCTATATTTTCATTCTTTAACTAATGTCTTTTTCATTATAACTGCAGTGCAAAATTCTTTGATTTTTGTTCCCACATAAATGTTATTTTTATTAAGATATGCCATTCCTATATCCGGAAGTTATCGTCTCGGCCCTTATTCTGAAAAACAAATAGTCTCTTCCTTTTCGTGAGAGAAATAACTCGATAAAACACAAACATAACCGTAAAGTTGCAAAGATTTTCACTCTGCCAATGATAAGGTGCCTGCCGCTAACATTGTTCTCTTGGACGACGTAGCTTCTAAAGAATCTTTAAGTTTGTGATTTCTCTTTATCCGTCATTTTCTGTGGCTACTCCTGCTCCGTTTGTCTTTCATGACTCACTCTGTTTAGCATCAAGGCTATCGTTCTATTCTCAGTTACAACCAACATTTTCTCTCTCTTCAGGTCGATTGTTTTGATATATATATAGTGTATCAAGGCAGCAGATAATTTTCTGAACATATACTGTTAAATATAAGAGACAATGAATGTCTATTATGTTTAATGATGAGCCGTTCTAAACGTCGTATTTTAGTTTTAATTTCAGTTGAAAATAAAGACAAAAATTCTCCAACATTTGGATAATTTTTTATTAATTTGCTTCTAAGCTTTTACCGTCCTAATAATCTCTCTGATACACCCTATATATATATATGTGTGTGTGTGTGTGTGTGTGTGTGTGTGTGTGTGTGTGTGTCACAAATACCCAATATATTGGTAAAACCAACACAAAGCTAACAAGAAAGAAAAAGCAACAAGCCATAAAACAAAAACCAATAGCAAAACCGAAAATAGAAAATGAAAAAATGGAATATAAACTAAGGAAATTCCCAAGAACTCAGCAAATACGCATTCTAGAGTCTCTTGAGTCAGAAAGAAACAAAGTTCGGACCGGAGACTAGAACCAATGTCAGTAGCGTGAAATTCGACGCGCGATCCGAACTACATATATATATATATATATATTTAGTGTATCGAGGCAGCAAATAATTCTCAAAACATATACTGTTAAATATAAGAGACAATGTCTATTATGTTTAATCATGAGCCGTTCTAAATATCGTATTTTGGCTTTAATTACAGGTGAAAATAAAGACAAAAATTTTCCAACATTTGGATAATTTTTATTAAGTTGGTTCTGAGCTTTCGGCTCACATGAGCCATCTTCAGAGAGGTTACATCCACGCTATCCCGTAGACTTCCCTGCCACCTTTTTGATCTGAGTACAATTAAACAGCATTTCTTAGAAAAACTTAGCCATGTACATAATATCAGGCAGATTTTAGTCAACAATGCAATAATACTCACTCATACACACAGTAAAAAGAACCTTCAGATATTAGAGGCCATGTACATGAAATCCAAATAACCCACACTTAACAAAATCATGTTCAAATCTGATCATAACACATTAAATTGCATTTAAATATATGGTTCTGTTATCATTTCGAGCTCTCACGCGGTGTGGCGTCATAGATCCTCAATACAAATTTACAAACTGCGTCTGCTATTTGGTAACTGTTATCGTTTCTTTGCAAAGTTTTAAGTCAACACAAGATAAAATCGTCGCTGATGGGGGATGTTTTTATGTTAACATCCTTGTAACCCCTCTGAAGATGGCTCATGTGAGCCGAAAGCTTAGAACCAACTTAAAAAATTATCCATTTGTTGGAGAATTTTTTACTTTAATTTCACCTGAAATTAAAAACAAAATACGATCTTTAGAACGGCTCATGATTATACATAATAGACATCCATTGTCTCTTATATTTAACAGTATATATATATATATATATATATATATATACTGTTAAATATATATATATATATATATATATATATATATATATATATATAGTCGGCTTTTCATTTTATTTCGTTTTATCTTCATTCGTTTTTTCATGTTACAGTTTAAAAAGCAATTTTATTTTTCCTAAATTCCTGTCTAATTATGACTTTTCATATTTTCTAACACACATTCCTTATTCCTTGTTAATAAATAAATGACGTCTTAATTACCTAGACTATCACGTTTAATAAACATATTCTTCTTGTCTTCATTTCATCATTCCATAAATGGCATCTTATTCTATTTATTCTTTTTATAAATATATTTTTCTTTTTCTTGAGTCCTTGTTATGACGATAAACTACATCCGGCAGCAACACTTCTGATCAGAAGATTGAAGGTTTAAAGAAGCGTTGAACTGCCTCCTAACTGCTGTTCTTTCCAGGTCCACCCTGACCTCGGGTGGTAGCACTTGTTAGGATCCCAATTATGGTCAAATAGTGAACACAAAAACAAAAATAAAATACAATGAAAGTATTAAAATATATTTTCATATAAAAGAACAATAGCTATTTATTATAAAATTCTCAACACAACCTATTTATAGTATATATTTAATTGCATGCATAAAATCCTGTTCAAAATATGTAGATTTTGTCATTAAATGACCCATAGATTTTTTTATATTCCTCTAAACATATTCAAGCAATCATCCATCTTCCTCTTTAATATTTATTTCATCTCGTCTTTGTTTTTCTTGGCATCTCTTTGATTTATTCATACATCAAAATTTGCACGACACCTAATTGTGGCCTTCACCGGAGATCGATTGACAGCAAGTCACCTCAAATCATCTCTCTCTGTAGCACTCAAGAAATTCCATCACATTTTTCTCACTATTTGAAACGTGTTTATGTCATCTGTCACTTCTAAAGATTTGTGCACATACGTTTATTTCCCTCTTGATTGAAAGAATTCTTTTTAGCTTTGTTCCGTTAAGAAATAACTTATAAACAATGCATTTTTTAATATCTGATTTCTGTTAACATTGTTTTTATATAATTGTGATGAATAGAAAATAAAAATGACTTTTTCTTCATTATGTTTAATTTCGCGACGCGGTGGAAAAATTTAATATTTAACCAATAATTTTTAATTTTTAATTTTTGACCAATAATTAAAAAAACGTTGGCTTCTTTCTGAGAATAAAAGACTAAAGCAAATTTTGCGAACCAGAGTGAAAATATTTATTAACCAATGAATAAAGTGCGATTTACAGTAAACAACAAATTGAGCTTTCGATGAGACTTGTCATAATACTTCCTGTCCAAAAATGAGTTTACGAATGGAATTTACTGCGTGACCAAACCAGCCTACTTATTAACGTGCCCGGTTGGTCAGTGATAGTTGGAATCAGAGAAAATAGGGAGAGAGAGAGAATAAAAACAGTGTACCACGCATCTAAATAACGACGTTGTCAAATTTACACGCTGACACATTATCAGCCTCTAATGCAACTCGGTATTTCAAAGACTCTATTGAACATCTAAGCTAAGTACCTTAAAATATATCTTTAATTTTGAATTGAACTTTATAACTATTGTGTGAAAGATGAACTCTCTGAATTTGTTTTAAGCATTCTGGAAATTTACCTGATGTCTGATGATTTAATATGAACATTTCTCTCTTCTAGTGTATTCATCAAATCTACAAACATTTAATGTGCGATTAGTTGTCTTGAAATAAGCTACTGACAATTACAAATGTGTAAATTTGTAAATAATTTATTTCTATGGTAACGTTAAATTACACACAAGCATTTCTCCATCTTTATTCCTACATTACCTCACTGAATCTCTCATTTTTCTTTCATAATCACTTCCCGATTCTTCTTAGCCAGTCTTTCAGTATGTGTAATGTATTATTATGTCCTTTTTCATCATAATTCGATTTCTGCTATGGTCGCACTACCAACTAAGTCTGCGGGGAGACCTAAGGCAGGTCGTGGCGTGTTGTTATGGCTCCATTTCATGTTTTTCTATCTTCCCTATCATCCCTAGCGTTACATAGATAAAGTTTCCCTCAGTGTGTGGGCTGTACTTAATAAGACAATTTTTTGTATATCTCTTAAGCTGGGGTTTCCAGGGATTCTTTCAATGTGTTGTTTTGTTCCATTTTTTATCATTCCAAGTGCACCTACTATCACTGGCACAACTCTTGTTTTCAATTTCCATATTTGTTCTATTTCAATTTCCAGATCTTTATATTTTGACAGTTTTTCAAATTCCTTGGTTGCTATGTTACAATCCGCTGGACAAACCATATCAATTAATAGACAAGTTTTCTCTTTCTGGTTTTTAACAATAATGTCTGGCCTATTTGCTTCAATTTTTCTGTCTGTGTAGATGGTGTAATCCCATAGAATGGTGGCATCTTCTATTTCTGTAACCGGTGGTGGGTGATGTTTATACTAGTGTTTGTTTACAGATTTTCCATAGTGTTTGTACATTGTCCAATGTAAATATTGCCCAACTCTGTCGTGGCGATTTTTATATTCGTTTGGGGCAAGCACAGAACAGCCTGAGATTAGGTGGTCTATTGTTTCTTGGTGTTTATCACAAAACCTGCATTTTGGATCCATATTATTATGCATAATATTTGCCTGAAAGTTTCGAGTGAAACGACTCTGCTCTTGTGCTGCAAGAATAAAGCCTTCAGTCTCAGACTTTAATCCAGATGCACGTAACTATCGATGAGTATTAACTTTATCAACATTGGGTTTCTTAGCATATTCTGGATATTGACCATGCAGCAGGTTGTCTTGCCAGCGTTGTTTCATCTCTTCAAGAGCTTTATCTTTGGCTTTCATGTTCATGTAATGCATTATTATTATTATTATTATTATTATTATTATTATTATTATTGTGTCCTTTTGCATAATATTTAATTCCTGCTATGGTCGCACTACCTACCAAGTCTGCAGAAAGACCTAAGGCAGGTCGTCGTGTGTTGTTATAGCTCCACTTCATGTTTTTTTTTATCTCCTCTAACATCCCTAGCGTTACACAGACAAAGTTCTCCTTAGTGTGTGGGCTGCGCGAATTTACTTGAACTACTAGACTAGCAGCAAGGTCCAACTCTTTTACTGTGAAATAAATCAAGTGTAACCACAACTTCTACCTTAGCAGCTTCTTGTTTATCGTACTCCAAGCCAGTAGAATTCCTTTCCTTATTCGTGTTTCCCTGATAACTACAATTAACAAAAGTTTAAATGCAACGTCAACTGTCATCTCTTATCTCCTTCATTCCCATCATTCTTCTCACTTTACACTTTGTTCTCACGCAGCTTTCTTTACACTAATGTACCTGTCATTCTCTTATCCATTCTCCGACACCTACAGTGACTTGTTCTTCTTTCTCTTCACTCTCCTGTTACGTAACCCATCTGCGCACCAGTGGCAGTACTGCCTTGCTTGGGGTGAGATGATTATAAAAATGTTTTAAGCATATTCAAAGATACATTAAAATCTACAGGGACTGCCCTATCGATAAAGAACCACATTCGATTTGTGTGACCTTTTAATACGATGTTTACGCGATTAGCTTTGATTGTTCTTGTCTGTGTCTTTTGTATTAACTTTGTTTAATCTGTATGTGTGTAGTGTTTATTATTATTATTATTATTATTATTATTATTATTATTATTATTCAGCTCATCGGGTCTCCACATAGGAGTTAACTACTGGGGTGCGTTGAAAATGAATTTAAAGCAAATCTCTTTCTTATTCACAGACGAGACGATGTTGCAAGCCCTTCGACTTTCAATTGCTATTTTGCAGGCAAATATTTTAATGAGCAATATTAATCGTCATTTACAGCTAAGGGACCCTTTGCACGAACTGTGAACTAATCCTCCACAATACCTTCTTATTCCATTAGTAAAGAGGAAGTTAACGAAGCTAAAATGCTGTTTGCTGCCAGTATGAAGCAGCGCATAGCATCCTCCAAGTTCGGTACCAAAGACTACTTGCGCCTCTGCAAACGCGTGCTTAGCAGGAGAGTAAGTCCTCAATACCTCCACTAATAAACGAGTTTGAGGTCCTCACTTCCTCAGTGGACAAGGTTGAATGCTTTGCCCGTAGATTCTCGACCAATTCCACTCTGGATTCGTCTGGAATCCTGTTATATTGAAATGGGGAATTGAAAGACGTACAAGATTTCGTAGAAAAGCAGAACAAAGATGTAAATACACAAATTGAAGGTAGATGTCCAATTCATTATGCTGCAGACTATGGGCAAATTGAAATAATAAAATATTTACTTTCTAAAGGAGCAGAGGTTGACCTATTAGATAAGCATGGCATCACTGCACTTTTGGCAGCTATCTGGGAGGGCCATAAAGACTGTGTCAAGTATCTTCTTTCAAAGGGTGCGGATAAAAAAATTTAAAAATGCGCATTTGCTATGGATATTTCAGCAGCAGCAACAGCATCCTCATTACGCGACATCCCAACTACCAACTAATGTAAATGTTCATAACATGCACAAACCTCTGCACATGTGAAACTGACACTCTAACTCTCGCAGAAGCTACTCAATGTGCTAGGGCTTTAGAACAAGCTCACTTTCGCGCGGAATCGTATGCCACCCAGATTGGAGCAGCCACCGTTACTTCTATTACTGGAACTAAAAATGTGTTGACCGATTCTGCCGAGGAGGCCACTGGTATTTCTAAAAATTCTGCTCTAACTGATTCTCCAATGAAGTGTGACTCTGTACTGTTCTCTGCTGCCCTTCCTGTTCGTGGCAAGTGTTACAACTGTGGAGGGAGACGTCACTTTAAGGACGACCGCCGCCTCTGCCCTGCCCGCAATAAGGTATGTCGAAGCTGTGGTAAACTCGGGCATTTTTCTAAAGTTTGCCGTTCTACTCTACCGACACATTCACGTTCTTCTTCTGCTATCATAGGGGCCCGTGCTAAAGGTGGTGATAGTTGCCCTCCTATCACCGAAACTGTGGAGTTAAAAGGGAAAAAGTTAACTGCCCTTATAGACACCGGCAGTTCTGATAATTTTATCAGTGCCCGTATTGTCAAAAAAATGAGACTGCCCACTTTAAAACGGAACTCCGTAATTTCTATGGCATCATCCGTTTTCCCTTAAACTGTCTGAATATTGCACCGAGAACGTTTTCTTCAATGGTTGCGAATATAAAGAGATTGACCTTACTGTGCTTCCTGACTCCAGTATGGACATTATACTCGGAATGCCGTTTTTGAAACTACACCGGGGTATTACTATTTCTTTTGGTGGATCTCAGGAAGTTTTAAAAATCTGCGCGCTAACCAGGATCAGTTGTGCCCCTGTAAAATTGTTCCGAAACCTGACCCCTGATTGCAGACCCATTGCTACTAAATCCCGAAACTACCGTGCGGAGGATGCCCGATTTATTGAAAAAGAAATTCTTCAACTGCTTGAAGACGATGTCATTGAAACCAGCTATTCACCGTGGCGTGCTCAAATTGTTGTGACTTCGTCGCCTAATAGAAAGAAACGATTGGTGGTTGATTTTTCCCAAACCATTAACCGTTTCACACTACTTGACGCGTACCCTTTGCCTCGGATTGAGGATCTCGTAAACCAAATTGCCCAGTATCATATTTTTAGTACGATTGATTTGTCTAAAGCTTACTACCAGATCGAAATTTGTCCCGAAGATCGGCCTTACACGGCTTTTCAAGCTGGAAATCGTTTGTATCAATTCAAACGAATACCCATGGGTGTCACTAATGGGGTTTCTGCCTTTCAACGATTTATGAATTCCTTTATTTCTGAAAATAAGTTATCCGGAACTTTTTCTTACATTGATGACATTACTATTTGTGGTAAAACTCAAGAGGAGCATGACGCTAACTTGGAACGTTTCTTAAAGGCTGCCTCAACATACAACCTCGAAATAAACCGAGAAAAATCAAAGTTTTCGCTTCGTTCTATCAATTTGCTTGGATACCAAATCTGTGACGGAACTATTCAACCTGACCCTGAGCGTTTGAAACCTCTTTTGCAAATGCCTCCTCCTTCGGATTCAAATTCGTTAAAGAGGTGCCTTGGTATGTTTTCTTACTACGCGAAATGGATACCTAAGTATTCACACAAAATTCGTCCCCTGGTTGAAAATAAACAATTTCCCATGCCTCCTATAGTTGTGAATTCTTTCGAAAAACTTAAGAAAGACGTTGCCGAATCATCTGTAAAGGTTATCGACGACGAACTACCATTTACTATTGAAACCGATGCCTCAGAGAAAGCTATAGGAGGCACTCTCCTACAGGCTGATAGGCCTGTAGCATTCTTTTCCCGATCATTAAACCCATCTGAAATACGACTACACATAGTTGAAAAAGAGGCTTACTCGATAGTTGAATGTGTCCGAAAATGGAGGGACCTCCTTGTTGGGAAGCACTTTACTATCATAACAGACCAGCAAGCAGTATCTTTTATGTATAAGCCAGCTAACCGAGGAAAAATTAAAAATGATAAAATCATTCGGTGGAAAATGGAGCTTCTCCCGTTCTCGTACGATATAAAACACCGTCCCGGAAGTGAAAACACCGTTGCCGATGCTTTGTCGAGAGTGTGTGGTGCTGCTGCTTCCTCCTTGGAGGAGCTAAGGACCATACACAGTTCATTAATACACCCCATTACACCCACAGTTCATTAATACTCAATTGATGAAGTTCGGCGCGTGACATCCGAGTGTACAACTTGTGCAAAAATAAAACCTCAATTTTCCAGCCCTACTAATAATACGCTAATCCGCTCTACTGCTCCCTTTCAGCGCCTCTCTGTAGACTTCAAAGGGCCTGTCCCGGCATCATCGAAAGGATGCCGTTACCTATTTACTATCGTCGATGAGTACAGTCGATTTCCCTTTGCATTCCCGTGCCGTGATTGTTCTTCGCAAACCGCAATCAAGTGCTTGACGAATATTTTTTCTATTTTTGGACTCCCCACTTTCATCCATTCTGATAGAGGAACGTCGTTCGTGTCCGAGGAGTTCAGAAATTTCCTGACGAGACTTGGGGTTGGGTACAGTAACACCACTGCATACAACCCAAGAGGCAACGGTCAGTGCGAGCGTTACAACGGCGTTATTTGGCACTCAATATTATTGGCCTTGGAATCTAAACGGTTACCCCTTAGTGCTTGGCAGGACGTTCTGCTCGATGTTTTAAATTCTATTCGTTCCCTACTATGCACTAGTACAAATGTGACTCCCCACGAACGCTTGTTCAAATTTGAAAGGCGCTCTTCTACCGGTACTGCCTTACCTGTTTGGCTCTGCGAACCTGGAAGGGTACTGCTGAAACGGTTTGGCAACAGGAGCAAGTATGACCCGATCGTAGAGGTGGTGGAACTCCTCGAGGCCAACCCTACTCATGCAAGAATACGGCATGATGACGGCCGGGAGGATTCAGTGACGCTAAGACATTTGGCTCGTTTTCCACGCTCTGATGAACATCAGGGTCCTGCTGAGAATACTCGACCCGACCTTGCAAATGCAGACCCGGCCCGTTTGATTGAAACAAGTCCAGTTGACACTACACTTAATGCGGAGGAAATAGAGAATCAGCCTTCCCAGAGACCTGCCAGTCCTTCGAATAGTGAACTGCCCCCGCGGCGGTCTAGCAGGATTCGTAGACCAGTTCAGCGACTGGACTTATAAATAAAATAATATATACACCCACCTTGCAATCTCTCTTACTAGTGGGGGGAGATTGTTATATTTTCGTAAAAATTTCTATTGCACGTGATTTTGCACACGTTCCTTTTCCTTTAAAAAGGCTGAGTTCTTTTCTTTCTTCGGCATTTTGTTTACCTGCTCTTGCGTTTACTGCATGCTCTTGTGTTGCGAAATTAGTTCTGTAAAGCCTATTAAAGAGGTTTTGTTTCCGTCTTCAGTTACGTTAAAACACCACCACAAATCCATACACCCGATTTCCCATCTAGAACTGAGGCCCAATTGAATGACGTCCACATCACGCCCTCGCTGATTTCTAGCATAATCTCAAAACTGGACCCTCACAAAGCGAGTGGTGGGGATGGAATCCCAATCATAGCTTTGAAGAATTGTGTCCCTGAACTCTCCTCTATCCTTTCTAAGCTCTACACTCTCTGCCTATCTTCCTCCTGCTTTCCTGCCTGTTGGAAGTCTTCTTCTGTGGTTCCAATATTCAAGAACACTGGTGAATCATCGGACTCCGCAAATTACCTCCCTATCACATTTCTTCCGATCTTCGGCAAAGTGTTGGAAGCCATTATCAATGCCGAGGTCGTTCAGCATCTCACAGCCCACGGGCCCCTCTCGGACAAACAGTATGGCTTCCGCTTCACCAGGTCCACTGCTGATATGCTAACGACCATCACCGAGTATATATACCAGGCTCTCGACAAGAATGGTGAAGCCCGAACCGTCGCCCTAGATATCTCTAAAGCATTCGACAGAGTATGGCATGCCGGCCTTCATCGGAAACTGTGAAGCTATGGCATAACTGGACTTTTGTTGGACTTAATCCGGTCATTCCTCTCTAACCGCACACTGAAGGTGGTATTAAACGGACATGCCTCCCAGAACTACCCTACAAACGCGGGTGTACCCCAAGGCTCTATCCTAGGCCCTACGCTCTTTCTAATCTATATCAATGATCTCCCCGATACCATAAGATCACAAGTAGGCATGTACGCTGATGATACCACAGTTTACTCTCGCCTCGATCAAAAATCTGGTGTTGGTGACAAGGCGAACCTCGCTGCCGAGCTTGAGAAGGACCTCCAATCCGTGGTGGATTGGGGTAAGAAATGGCTCGTAAAATTCAATTCTTCCAAAACGAAGCTGCTGTCAATTAACCACCACAGACAACCGCACCTCCTTCCCATTAGCATGGAACAGGCTTGCCTCCCAGAGAGTACATCACTACGCCTGCTTGGCCTGACACTCTCAGCGGACCTCAAGTGGAATGACTACGTCGAATCCATAGCTAAATCCGCAGCTATGAAAGTCGGCTCTCTGTGCAGGGCCCGGAAATTCTTTCCGCCTGAATCTATCCTGCAATTATATAAATCCACCATCCGCCCGTGTATTGAGTACTGCTGCCACATCTGGTCGGGTGCCCCTTCTATTCTCCTCGGGTTCTTGACAAAATACAGCGAAGAATCTGTAATGTGATTGATACCGACTTGGCTGACCGCCTACAATATCTCTCTCCCCGGCGTGAAGTGGTATCCCTGTGCCTCTTCTATAAATACTTTGATGGCTTCTGCTCTGACGAACTTAAATCACTGATGCCCCCTAGAATGTGAATTTGCACGAGATACTAGATTGGCAACTAGGTTCCACCCTTTTACAGTGAAACCGATGAAATGTAACCGCAATTTCTACTCCAACAGTTTCTTTCCTCGCACTACCCGCCTGTGGAATTCCCTACCGCATGCTTGCTCCCCGACGGCTACAACCTCCAGGAGTTTAAATGTAGGGTCAATAGACACCTCCTAACACACTAACTCACACCCACTCTCTCCAACTCTCTCTCTATGTACATCCTAAGTCATCTATCCCTCTCCTTCTGACATTTCTTATACCCAATCTCTCTATGTAACCCCCTGCGCTATAGTGGCAGTGGACTGCCTTGCTTGGGGTGACACGATTTAAAAAAATAGAAAAGTAGCACACGTAAGGCTCCTTCAGAAGAGCGTTTGTTCTCTGGAGCAAAAAACATTCCTTTTATATACGTGTATACAACAATCTCATTCAGTTACCCTCAACTCTGACAACAATCTCATTCAGTTACCCTCAAATCTGACAACAATCTCATTCAGTTACCCTCAAATCTGACAACAATCTCATTCAGTTACCCTCAACTCTGACAACAATCTCATTCAGTTACCCTCAACTCTGACAACAATCTCATTCAGTTACCCTCAACTCTGACAACAATCTCATTCAGTTACCCTCAAATCTGACAACAATCTCATTCAGTTACCCTCAACTCTGACAACAATCTCATTCAGTTACCCTCAAATCTGACAACAATCTCATTCAGTTACCCTCAACTCTGACAACAATCTCATTCAGTTACCCTCAACTCTGACAACAATCTCATTCAGTTACCCTCAACTCTGACAACAATCTCATTCAGATACCCTCAAATCTGAGAACAATCTCATTCAGTTACCCTCAACTCTGACAACAATCTCATTCAGTTACCCTCAACTCTGACAACAATCTCATTCAGTTACCCTCAAATCTGAGAACAATCTCATTCAGTTACCCTCAAATCTGAGAACAATCTCATGCAGTTACCCTCAACTCTGACAACAATCTCATGCAGTTACCCTCAACTCTGACAACAATCTCATTCAGTTACCCTCAAATCTGACAACAATCTCATTCAGTTACCCTCAACTCTGACAACAATCTCATTCAGTTACCCTCAACTCTGACAACAATCTCATTCAGTTACCCTCAACTCTGACAACAATCTCATTCAGATACCCTCAAATCTGAGAACAATCTCATTCAGTTACCCTCAACTCTGACAACAATCTCATTCAGTTACCCTCAACTCTGACAACAATCTCATTCAGTTACCCTCAAATCTGAGAACAATCTCATTCAGTTACCCTCAAATCTGACAACAATCTCATGCAGTTACCCTCAACTCTGACAACAATCTCATGCAGTTACCCTCAACTCTGACAACAATCTCATTCAGTTACCCTCAAATCTGACAACAATCTCATTCAGTTACCCTCAACTCTGACAACAATCTCATTCAGTTACCCTCAACTCTGACAACAATCTCATTCAGTTACCCTCAACTCTGACAACAATCTCATTCAGATACCCTCAAATCTGAGAACAATCTCATTCAGTTACCCTCAACTCTGACAACAATCTCATTCAGTTACCCTCAACTCTGACAACAATCTCATTCAGTTACCCTCAAATCTGAGAACAATCTCATTCAGTTACCCTCAAATCTGAGAACAATCTCATGCAGTTACCTCAACTCTGACAACAATCTCATGCAGTTACCCTCAACTCTGACAACAATCTCATGCAGTTACCCTCAACTCTGACAACAATCTCATTCAGTTACCCTCAACTCTGACAACAATCTCATTCAGTTACCCTCAACTCTGACAACAATCTCATTCAGTTACCCTCAACTCTGACAACAATCTCATTCAGTTACCCTCAACTCAGACAACAATCTCATTCAGTTACCCTCAAATCTGAGAACAATCTCATTCAGTTACCCTCAACTCTGACAACAATCTCATTCAGTTACCCTCAACTCTGACAACAATCTCATTCAGTTACCCTCAACTCTGACAACAATCTCATTCAGTTACCCTCAACTCTGACAACAATCTCATTCAGTTACCCTCAACTCTGAATGACTACTGAACTTTGAATTCGGTTAACGGTTAAAACACCAACACTTTTCTTAATAGTTGAACTATTTTTTTTAAATGCTGTTTTTATGGTTCTTGCTCTTCCTCCTAATTCCAGATCCTTTAAATTTTTATCAGCGTCTCGTTTTTCAGAGTCTCGTCGGGAATTTCTCAACTCCCGAACGGTTTCTTTTTTTTCTTTTTTCTTTTTATCCTAACGATTGACTGACATGTTTGGCGCCTTCATGTTCAACAACAACCGCAACTAGATGGAGAATGTCATTTATCACGTCTCATTCTTATTCTTTACTTTCTTTCATATCTATTCGGTATTCCGCCGGGATAGGCGTTGTGGTGCAGTGGATATCGGCTCGAAACGAGAACTCGGAAAGCCGAGTTCGAACATTAGCTGAAGTTTTTACATTCACTTACGCGCAAATACACTTGGGAAAAGTATTAATACGTCTCTTCTCCGGTATAGTCCGTCCGTTTTGCGGGAAAATCATTTGTCCAGTCAATCATGTCTCTTCTGAATCATGATCACCCAAGCATGTATCACGTATGACACTTACCTGCCACTGACTGTCTGAAGATTTTAATTGATATAGTAAAATTCTGTCTACATTAATGACGTATTTTAAATAGTAAAACTATTGATATTGTTCGGACTGTTATCCGCAGTTTTGTTGTCATCTTCATGACGTTTCGACTATTGTACGCACTGGACATCTTGAGGTGATATACATTAAAATTTCAAACCGAACTCTTTATTTAGTCCACTGGAGAAAATTATTCTAGTTTTACCTGCTATGTCTTTTCTGGATTCTTCAATTTTCAGCTAATTCTTTTTAGGAAGTCAACTCTCTCACCTGAAGATGTCCGGAATCTACAACAGCTGAAACATCGCGAGTAGACATATACGAAAATACAAGTAAATAAATAAGTAACATTAATTGCATATAAATAAAATAAAAAATATAATTTAATGAAATGAATAAAAGCAATCGAATGTCATTTAAACAAACAATGTCTCTTCTGCACCTTTTGAATAAGATTGTTCATAAACTTTACTAGCAAGTAGAAAAGAAAAAACTATCAACAGCTTGCAAGAGGATTAAAGGATCTACGGTGCGAACATTCTATTTTGTTTTGCTTATCAATGACCAAATAGGCCAACTACCTGCAAATCTTCTTTTTCTATGTGACGTGTCCCTTCAGGACGTACGCGATCATAGCCCTCCACATCTTATCCCTTGTAGCTCTTAAGAACCCGCCTTATGTTATCCTGCTCAACCGTTTCTCCGATATTCATCTGCTCAAGTCCATCAAGTATGACACGAGTTACTTTCCCTTGTCTCTCTTTCCCTCTGTCCGTCCCGTGAGCATCAATTTCCCAAGCCGTCTTTTCATCACTACATGTTCCAAAAAGTTTATTACTCATTTCCTGGGGTAAAGTATTGGTTTTCTTTGCGATTTCATCTCCTCCAAAATATTGTCATTGCTCACAAGTTCATGGTATCCTTAGTACCCCTGTGTAGAACCCCATTTTGGTTGCTTCAAGTCTTTATTTTACAATTTATAGCAATCCAGTTCTCTCTTTATTTCCAGTGAAGTCATCCTGTCACGCGATTCAGCTTCTGGAATGCATTTTTGGCCATACGCCTTAGAATCTCAATGTCGTACTTTCCGTTCTTTGTTAGAACAATTGCCAGGTATTTAAATTTATGCTCCTGGTTGATTATCCCCGACAGCTACAACCCCAAAGAATTTAAATGTAAAGTCAATAGTCATCTCCTATCTCACTAACTTGCACCTTCTTTCATGCTTCTTTCTCCATCGATTTCACTCTCATCACTATTCTCATCTTTCTTTTACCCACTTCCTGACATCCCCTATAACCTGTAACTCTTTGCCATAAGTTTCCTCCTATTCAACCCCCTGCACACTAGTGGCAGTAAACTGCCTTGCTTGGGGCGATATGATTTAAAAAGATGTTTAACAAAATGACTCGAAATTCCTGCGTAAATTATATGTGGCTTAGTTTGGCATATGGTCAGTAAAAGCAGAGGCAAAAATGTTTCGCTGATCATACTCCGTTGGAAAGTTGTTTCGAATTTCTGACTTTAGATGTTCAAATAGCACCTCTGCCGTCTCTAATGGTGCAAAATAATGGAGATCAAAGCTGAAAAATTACTCGATACGTTAGTTAGTTAAAAGTGCCATACGTGATAAACGCTTGGGCGATCATGTCTCAAAAGAGACATGACTGTCTGGGCAGAAAATTATCCCGCAGTAGGTTACCAATACTTTCTGCGGTAGACGGGTTGCCGACCAAGGCTATAGAACCCAATCTGTCCTGTTATTTAACCCATAACTGGAAGGAAGAGACGGATTAAATACCTTTCCCAAGGGTATTTGCGCGTAAGTGAATATAATGGATTCAAGTGGAATTAGAACGTGGCTCCCCGGTTTCTCGTACCAAGCCGATATCCACTGTACCACAACACACTCGATACATAGATACCCACTAATCATAATTTAAACTTTGTCTCATCAAAGAATAAATAAAACGGAACCAAAATAAATAAAATAAAAATTAATTAATATTTAAAATGAATAAAGTAATAAAAAGAATAAACAGTTGAATACGTTAAATATAAAGTGTTTGTAGTTGGAATTTTAATTCTTGTAAACTGCAAGAAAACCGAATGCATGGTCATCATTAAAAAGGGCAGCCCAATATGCCAAATACACGTCGGGGATACAAGAATCAAGCAGGTACAAAAATTTAAATACCTGGGAAATGTTATAACAGAAAACGGAAAGTGCGACACAGAGATCCAAAGGCGAATTGACATGGCGAAGGAAGCATTCCAGAAGTTGAGTAAAGTATTAAGAAACAGGACAATTTCGCTAGAAAGAAAGAAGAGAGTACTGGATT
Source organism: Ascarosepion bandense (assembly GCA_037127315.1). Taxonomy (NCBI): domain Eukaryota; kingdom Metazoa; phylum Mollusca; class Cephalopoda; order Sepiida; family Sepiidae; genus Ascarosepion; species Ascarosepion bandense. The sequence goes on along the minus strand of JBBBDQ010001003.1, from coordinate 3,245,880 downwards.
GCTATGTGATGTCAATTCTTTAATATGGCAGTGAATGCTGGACAATATTCATCGAAGTTGAACGAAAAACTTGAAGCAACTGGAATGTGGTTCTACAAAATGATGCTGCGAATATCATGGATCGAGTATTTGAGCAATGATGAGGTTTGGAAATGATGGAAACGTACAGGAAATTAATACTGAGCATCAGGAAAGGACAGCTGAATTTCCTGGGACAGGAAATGAGGAAAGAGGGCTTAAAGAACCTGATACTAACAGGCCAGATAGAGGGGAAAAAGACAGGGGAAAGCAGCGGATAACCTCTTTGAAGGACCTGATCAGGTGGATGATGGAACGATGGTTGCATGGTGTAAAAGGAGAAGTCATGATCGTCTATGTCCTGAAAGGATAGGGCACATAGAAGAAGAAGAACTAAAGTTTAAAAACAATCTCATTCAGCGAAAGTGAGAAAGAGTCGATCTGATTCAACAACTGTTGCATGAAAACAAAATGAAATTTGCCCACACTGTTACTTCTTGAAATCGGTCTCTTTTACACGTTATAAAACATTGGCTTCACTTTCCTGATCATATTCTCTCCTTAACCGCCCATACACAATTTACCCATTTTGCTTTTGTCTGTCTCAATCTCACTTCAGTGTAATTGGGATTAGACACTGCCCAGAGACAAAAACAGACGCATACAGGGCTTTACTAATCACACAATCGCATAAATGCTTGATTATACATCCCCCATATATATATATATATATATATATATATATATATATATATATATATATATAATTTAAAAATGTTTTGGAAGGTACAGAACTTGAAAATAGATGTGAAAATATAAAGCTTAATAGTCAGTTAAATACCATACGTGATACACGATTTGGGCGATCATATCTCGAAAGAGACATGACTGACTGAGCAGAAGATTATCCCGCAGTAGATTTCCATTACTTTCTGCGGTAGACTGTTTGTCAGCCAAGGCTATAGAACCCAAACTGTCCTATTATTTCATCCATAACTGGAGGGAAGAGACGGATTAATACCTTTCCCGATGGTATTTGTGAGTAAGTGAATGCAAGGAATTCAACTGGAATTCGAACTCGGCTTCCCGATTTCTCGTTCCGAGACGATAACAACTGCAGCACATTGCACATTCGCATTACACATGCTAAAAACGAAGCAACTGGTTTCACTCACACTCTTCAGGCCTCATCCGTAGATTAACTTAAATTAAAGTAAATCATGGAATGAATGAAGAGAAGGGAAGAAAGAGATATCAAAAAATATAATGTGACATGGAAGAAGTTCTAGGGGCTAACAATAGCAACAAGTCCGGGCAAACATTCACGCATAATATATGATTTATTTGTTTAAATAGGATTTTTTAATCGATACTCATATTTGAGAACATGCCCTCCTTTTGTTAATTAAACAATATATATATATATATATATATATATATATATATATATTAGAGAAAACTTTCCAAATTCAAAGTCGTCGGATGTACATTTCGACATGGGATCTCTAACAGAGATTCCACGTCACGTCAGCGATATTGTTTTGTTCCAAATGGCGAAGGCCCTGGGGTAAAGGGGGAAGGGGCAAGGTTAACAACGGTCAAGAATTGAGAGTTCCCTTAATGTCAGGGAAGTGGGATATTTTTAAGCAAAAAAGAAAAGATAGACAGAGTATCAAATATCAAATGGTAGAGGCTAGTGAGTGTTTACAGGTGTTTGAAACGGTATATTTAGGAGGGGAAGGAATAGCTTTAAATGCAAGATCTTAAAAATTTTTAATTAATTTTATCCATTACATGAAGTCATGAATTTAATGTTATTAAAGAAATATACATATATATATATACATACATATACATATCTGTGTATGTGTTAACAAAGGAAAAGAGAGGTTTGGTACAGAAGTCCATATTTTATAAAGATAGACAACTAAAGGAGTTAAATTACTTCTTTAAGGTTAAGATTTTGAGCTGTTTGAAGAGGTGTATTTAGTGGGGAAGGAATGGGTTTCAATATAAGATCTTAAACATTTTTATTTAAGTTTATTTAATTAAACCTTTTAGGTAGATGCGAGCTAAATGCCAATTACAGGAAGTTATCAGTTTAAAAGTTATTAGAGAAAAAAATGTATATATGTCTTAACCAAGGGAAAAAGGGTTTAGTAAAAGAATCCATATTTTATAAAGATAGGCAATTAAAGGAGATTGGGATAGGAAGGTAGAGGGGGTTAAAATGCTTTTTAGGTTAACGTTAAGGTAAAATTAAGATTAAAATTTACATTGAATCCATTTAACTTATATTCTAACATCTAACAAACGGGGATTTAATTTCTAAATTTAAATATTCAAAAAAATTGCCTTGTGGCGGCACTTACTGATGAATTCCCTTCTAAGATTCAGTAGCCGGTGTTGATGGGGGTATTTTAATATTTAAATTTTTTTCAGTAAACATAGCACGTATCACGAAAATTCCTCGGAATACGGGCTGAAGCTACTAGTTTCCAGCTAATTTCAGGATCCAGCCCTTCCTCTTTCATTTTCCAGAATGCTCGCGAAAGGGCTGTCTGGTATCTCTGAGGCCGGTATATATATATATATATATATATATATATATATATACCGGCCTGATTATTCACGAGAAATTGTGTTACGAAAATGTGTCTTATTCGGCAGGACGCCAAACAACATAGGGGAGGCCACCAATTGATCTATTACATCTTAGACCGTTCGATCAAAAAAGATTCTACCGTCTGAAATTAAATCGAGCCTTATATACAAAACTAAACTGTCTATTTTTCGTGAATAACCATCTTTCGTCTAAAATGTAACCTAATGTAAATAAATGTGAACAGACACAATTTAGCTTCGATTAGACTATGGAATCAATCTCCTGAATTTTCTGTAATATATATATATATATATATATATATATATATATATATATACCACCACTGCTACTTCTTTTCTTGCATTTCCCGCCTATGAAATAACTTTTCGTTTTGCAATACCTTTGCATGGGATAAAATGATTATATATATATATATATATATATATATATATATATATAACTGTTTGTGTGTGTATATTGCTCATAAATCCGAAAAAATGGCTTGTTAGTAAATCCCAAAGGATCTTATAAATATTAAATATTAACATTGATCAAACCAGAGGGCTCAATGTAATTAAAATTATTTATTCACAGAGCCAATATTTATTACATATAACAAAATTAAATTATGGGAAATATTCCCGAAAATAATAGCATTGAAAATTAAAAACATGCCCCAAATTTAATAAAAATAAAGGTAAAATCTAAAGCATGAATAATTAGAAAAACTTTCAATTGTTCTTTAGGAATAACAAATATTATTGAAATTATTGTGTCAAGAAATAACATTTCAAAGAATAAGAACTTCTACGAGGATTGTTTTCGTTTTTTTAAAATTTGAATCAGAATTTATGAAGTCTTAAATTTTCTAAATTCTGTATCAATTTGTAGTGTTTAGCCTCTATTTTTATTAAGTAAAGACAAGATATACTAATCATAAGTTGAAAAGCTTGCTGCAATTCATTATTTTATAAAGGAATTTTTAATTTTTAGTGTGTGGATAAAGGAGCCAATTTTTTGTTAAATACGGATCTTCAAACACGATATATTAATATTGGTTCGGTAACGATAGGAAATTTAAGATTTCTTGGTATTTTTCTAACATTTCTAAGCAGGCATTTTCATGAGTTATACTGTAAAGTTAAAGTACCTAAAATTCAGAAAAATCTTACTCGGTACTTAAAAAATATGAAAAAATGTTGCACATGCTATGATTGCCAAGTATTTTAGTTATGTCTCCGAAGAAATATGTCTATAAAGTGTCATTAAAGCAAGAAATCACTGCTTTAAAACTATTTTTTGCGATACTTTAAACTAAAGGGAAGCAATATTTGTTTCAATTTCGATTAATTAGATTTTAAATCAGCTAATATTTTTCAAATATAAATTCAAACATGTATATTTACTTTTGAAAGATTGTTTGATAAAGAAAACCATGACTGTGTTGACAGATTTACTAATGTGTTTTATTCTGAGTAATTTTACGATTAAATAAAATTCCAACAAAATTAATTTCGGTTTTAAATACTGTAAAGTATTTTGCCTACTGGAAATATTAAAATTACGTATCATCTTAAATTAAAGCTGAAATGAAAGTTTCAAGAAATACTTTTAATTTTTAAAAAGGCATTTTTATAAATAGGGTAACTAAATCCGTGTTGTAGCCGAGTAGATTAAAGCACGTCGGGTCAAACAGTAGATTTGCCGATTAAAGAGGTGCGTAGGGTCAAAACCTGCGGAAGAACAATTCATAACTTTTATAACTGTTTCTTGAGTGCACATACCGATATATAAAAAGATAAAAATAAGTAAAAACAACGTAATATCTTATGGTTGAACCCATCTTTACAGCTGTAATGGCCAAACAATCATCGGAAATATTTTTCTAAATTTAATTCACAAGCATTTCAACCATTCCCTTACACTAAACAAGATTTTCAAGAAAACAATGTATTGGTTAGCTATAATTACGTTAAGAACAAATATATATATATATATCAGATAATAACAAAAACGATATTAAATAAACACATATCAAACAGTAAAATAATAGTAACTCTTCAAAAAAAAAATAATAATTGTAACTGCCGAAATAGTAAGACCTGCCCACCAAACGGCCAGTTCATTACCAAAAATATTACGGAGCTAGCATCCATGCCAATTGTGATGTTAAATTTTGTTATAACGCGACTGAAAACCAACAAAAGTCTCTTTACTTCTTCTTCTACGTGCCCTGTCCCTTCAGCACGTAGGCGATCATGGCTTTCCACGTTTCCCTATCCCTGGTGGCTCTAAGCTGTTACACCATGCAATCGTCGTTCCGTCATCCACTTGATTAGGTCCTTCAAATATGTTATCCATTGTTTTCCCCTGTCTCTTTCTCCTTCTATCTAGCCTGTTAGTATCAGATTCTCAAAACCCTCCTCCCTCATTGCATGTCCCAGGAACCTCAGCTGTCTCTTCCAGATGCTCAGTATTAATTGCCTTTTTGTTTCCATAATTTCCAAGATCGCCTCATTGCTCACATGCTCGATCCATGATATTCGCAGCATCATTCTGTAGAACCACATTTCAGTTGTTTTAAATTTTTCCTTCATCTTTGAAGATATTGCCCAGCATTCACTGCCATATTGAATGGCAGACATCACATAGCAATCCAGTACTCTCTTCCTTGTTTCTTACGAAATTGTCCTGTTTCTTAATACTTTACTCAACTTCTGGAATGCTTTCTTCGCCATGCCATTTCGCCTTCGGATCTCTGTGTCGTACTTTCCGTCTTCGGTTATAACGCTTCCCAGGTATTTAAATTTTTGAACCTGCTTGATTCTAGTATCCAGGACCTGTAGTTGTCGTTTTGGGCTGCCCTTTTCACTGATCACCATGCATTCGGTTTTCTTGCAGTTTATTTATAGTCCTTGTTACTTTCTTTAGCTAACATCTGTAGGAGGTCTTGTAGTTTCCTTTCTGTGTTTGCTATCAGCACTGTATCATCTGCGTACCTTAGGTTGTTTAAATTGTGGCCTCCGATTATGAATCCAGGCATAACTTCTAGGGTCCACAAAATATTCTCGCTGAACAAGTTGAACAGATACGCAAGAGTAAATAGAGTAAAAACACGGCCCTCTTAAAATATTTCTGGCAATTAAAAAACAACAACAAGCCAATTATCATTGGGGGTATCATCGCTAGAAAACACATTTTAAAATGGAAAAGATAGTAGTTGTAATTTATGGAAAAACATTTTTTAGAAAAGATTATTTTAAAACACCTATATAAACCTATTTTACTCAACAAAAAGTCTGAACCGATGTTTGCATACAAACATATCTCTTGAAATAAGTTGAACCGGATATAAAGATATTCTTCTATGGAGACACTTTTGCATTATTATTGTTACTATTAATTTATTTCGTTTTCCATTAAACAAAAAGCAAGTAAAACCACTTGACCTATATATGCACAAAACATATACCATCTGCCCTAAAAATATTCTACATATTGATTTAACTTTTCAATTTCATTTTTTCAAATTTAGTTCAAATTAAATTATACAAATAAAAAATAGCATCTCAATATTATAATAAATAACGTCATAACAACAAATTAAAATCTCAGAAGGGTCAGTTCATGATACGCACCTGACGATTGCATAGTGCATGAAACTACGAATCGTGCTATAGACGTAGAATAATATATATATATATATATATATATATATATATATATCAAGCACTTACTTTTAAAAAGTGACATGTCTAGATCCAAGCCATCCTGCCCCCTTTCATAACCCAAATATTAAATCTCCATTGAACATAAATTCTCCATTTTGATTTAACAATATTGACACACCTGAAGCATTTCCTCCAAATACCACTCCTTAATTTTCTAAATAAATTTGAATTCATCTTGAATTTTTAAAAATAAATCATTTTCACCAATTATTTTAAAATATCACCTGAAGAGGAACAGTTTAGTTCTGAAAGACAAAGAAAGATTTTGTAGTGATAGTATGTTTTATAAAGCACAGTAATAACAGAATTACAATATATATATATATATATATATATATATATATATATATATATATATATATTCTAAGCATATACTGATAAATATAGAAGATAATGAATGTCTATTATGTTTAATGTTGAGCCGTTCTAAACATCGTATATTGGCTTTAATTTCAGTTGAAAATAAAGACAAAAATTCTCTAACATATGGATAATATTTTATTAAATTGGTTCTAAGCTTTTGTCTCACCTAAGCCATCTTCAGAGAGGTTACAAAGACGTTAACATAAAAACATCCACCATCAGCGACGATTTTATCTTGTGTTGACATAAAACTTTGCTAAAATTTTGTCAGCACAAAATTCAAGCCAAAATACGATGTGTAGAAGAGCTCATGATTAAACATAATAGACATTCATTGTCTCTTATATTTAACAGTATATGTTTACAAAATTATCTGCTGCCTCGATTTCACTATATATATATATATATATATATATATATATATATGAAAATAAATTTGACAACTTTAGCATAAACTCATTCCTCTAAATAATACTAAAAAAATAAAGGAGAACATTTTATAGTAAAATTAAAAATGAAAAGCACCTTACGGTGGTGAGAATGTAACTGAAGCTGAGATGCCAGATCAGGACCAATTATTTTGCAGATTTTAGTTTGGACTTTGTTAAAAACCAGAATATATACAATAATGAACAAAGCAGATATTATACCAAATTATACAGGTGGGGTGCCAAACCAAACATATACAAATGTAAAGATTTGTGTCTAGGTGTGTGTGTGTGTGTGTGTGTGTGTTAAAGGGTGAGTGCATGGGTTTGTGCTTCTCTATGTATAAACATTGTTGTTGATATGAATAACAGCAAAAGAAGCATGAAAGCCGTCAAGGGTATTTGTGTCATTTTGGGGAGATTCATTATTAAAGGATTATAATTACAAATTTATACTCAATTCCTGATTCTACATAGATTAATGGATTAAAGAAATAAAGTTTATTTTTTCACTTATATTTCTTGCCTGAAACAAGAAGGATTAATAGAAAATAAAAAGCGAGAAACAATATATATATATATATATATATAGCCTTGTATGACGATCCAGCGAGTGAAACCGCGGTTTTGGCCCACTTTTAGATTTAGTTCGTATCTTTGCTCTACTTTCGTACTTTCGTATTGAGCTTTTTACTGTTAAGGTTTTCGTCTTGGGGATTTTTTCTTTCGAACACAGCTTTTGCTTTGTTTGTTTCTTTTTTTATTCCCCCTCCCCATTTGGTATTACCTTTTGGAATTGACAACTAAATTTACCGTTTTGTTAACTGTAGGACTTAATGGTTTTAGTCATTGATACTGTTTTTTTGTTACGTTTTACAATAATAATTATATATATATATATATATATATATATATATATATATATATATATATGTATGTATGTATGCTTGTGTGTCTGTCTGTCTTTCATATGTCTGTTCATATGAACCAAGTGAATTAGATAAACAATTGTCGAAATTATGCAAAAATTGAAACGCGACTGACATATCATTATAGCAGAAGTATTCACCAAAATTGCACAAAAATATATTGAATTACAAAAGAGGAAATTCATTCAATAAAATCACTATGTCTTCAACAATGGTCTCCAAATGACTTCGGAATTTCTTGAATCTCATCTGGACGGTCTCCATACTTCAGCTGGTGAATGTTGCCATAATCATATTTCGAGCTGCATTTTGTTGGTACCTCACTCAACTGCACCTCATACACAATAATCAAGGGGGTTGCAGTCTGGAGAGTTAGGGGGCTATATGTAGGACATGGCGCTGTCACAGACATTGCCAGACAGCCATGACTGGGTTCTCCTATTTGTGTGACAGGGTGAGGAGTCCTTTTGTCATACATAGGGTCTTCCAGCAGTCACCATCTTGACACAGGGCATCACGAACTCCTCAAAGCACCAATAAATTCGAATGAGTTTCCCGAGCAGCCGTACCTTAAGAATCACCATTAGACTCATCCAACGTTTTTCCGAATCCTCTGCACTGACCTTAGATTGACACGCAGACATTCGGAAATGTTCTGATTAGAGGTTCAGGTGCAAATACAGGACAGAATATCGTTTTCGAATTTCTGGCAGAGTAAATTGCGCCATGTTGTTCTTTTTATTTGAAACACAGGACCCAACAGACTCTACTTTATAGTACAGTCGTCAATATCAAAAGCAATCAAAGATATAAAATGGCAATAATTTACCCATCGCATATATATATATGTATATATATGTGTATGTGTGTGTGTGTTTGTGTGTGTGCGTGTGTGTGTGCGTGTATGTGTGTGTGTGTGTGTGTGTGTGTGTGTGTGTGTGTGTGTGTGTGTGTGTGTGTGTGTGTGTGTGTGTGTGAGTATTTGTGACTGTAAATGTGTGTTTAAATCATTTTCAGGCAAGTGAACCTTTAAAGAAAGAAAATGAATAAAAATACAAGGTAAACACTATTCTTAGCCGTCGGTTTCCTCCTCAGAGGAACTTTATCAACGCAAATTTGTCTTTATAATGTCTCTCGTGGACAAACTGTGTCAGCTAAGAATACTTTCATTTTGTCTTTTGATTCGCACATGTACACACACGTACACACACATAAACGCACAAAAACATGCAGACACACATCTATCTATCTATCTATCTATCTATCTATATATATATATATATATATATATGAGCAATCGGAGTCTAACCGTACTGACGAGCTGTGATACAGCGAAACAGATCTGTCTGCGGATGACTATTTACGCTCTCACATCCTGATTGAGCACTCTGAAAGAATGGTAGACTTTCAAGCACAGTAGCTACTCTGGCATCTACGCATCGCTCATTCAATAATGATTAAGAGCACTCTTGCTATTGAGCGTGTATAATGAAAATATAAGCGCTAAAATGTTTGCCTTCTATCGAACGGTAGAATCACCGACTGACGCCAACTGTCGAGTTTCAATCATGGGTTAAAAGTAATCGGAGTCTAACCGTACTAATGAGCTGTGATACAGCGAAACAGATCTGTCTGCGGATTACTATTTAAGCTCTCACACTCTGGAAGAATGGTAGACTTTGAAAAACAGTAGCTACTCTGGCATCTACGCATCGTTCATTCAGCAATGAATTAGAACAATCTCAGCTATTGGGCGTGTATAATGATAATATATACGCTAAAATGTCTGCCTCCTTCTCCCGAGCGCCCGTTGTTCAGAGGTAGAATCGCCGACTGACGCCAATTCGGTCGGGTTTCAATCCTGGGTAAAAATCAGTCGGATGTCTAACCGTACTGATGAGCTGTGATACAGCGGAACAGATCTGACTGTGGATGACTATATATATATATATATATATATATATATATATATATATATATATCATATTATTTATATATTATAGATGCACGGTACTTATTTGAAAGCGCTCATTATGAGTGATAGAGCTGACATATTCAGTTGGATATGTGTGAGTTTGTCACCCTGGTATTCAAAGTTTTTGCGATCGTTAGACAAACTGATGAATTTTTAAAAACTAAATGAGTTTTTCTGATGATGGCAAAAGCGTGAAACCCAGGTTCACAAATCCCACCTATCTAACTGAATATATATATATATATATATATATATATATATATATATATATAAATTAAAAAAGTGTGTGTATGTGCTTTTTTGTATATATTTATATATGTATATATGTATGTGTGTATATATGTATTTATGTGGAAAATTTTTTTTTAACTATTTAAATGCTCTTTTTTAATTTTCATTTATTTTTTATATGTATGTGTATGTGTGCATATGCATAATGTATATATATGTATGTGCGTGTGTGTGTATATGTGTGCATGTGTGTGTGTACACATATATAGTGTGTGTGTGAATTTTTGTATATGTGTGTATACATATATATGTGTGAATGCGCATGTATGTGTATATAAGTATATAAGTATACAAGTGTGTATGGAATTAAATGTATGTGTGTGTGTATGTGTATGTATGTATGTGTGTACTTCTATATGTATGTATAATTGTAAATATTTTTTTTTTTTTTACCTAGCGATGTCTTTATTTAGTTTAAATCAAATGACCTAATTTTTTTAAAAAAATTTATTTTAAATCCTTTATCTTTCTATTCCTTTTAAAAATAATTATGCCTTTTTAAGTAAAGTCCTTTTTCTAATACTTCAACGTTTTTAGGAAGTTAGGTTTTTGAATATGTCCAGCGTCTGTAATATATAAATTTTTTTTCTTTCTTTTCTTTTCGTTTCTTTCCCCCCCCTTCCTTCCTTTTTCTTTTCTTATCTCCCAACTTTTTTCCGTGTTGCTTAACCTTACATCTATTCAACACGCCGTTTGTTAATTTTTAAGTTACAATTCTTTTCTTGTTTATTTGTTTTTATTTTGTTTTATCTTTTTCTTTCTTTTTCCTTTTTATTTTTATTTTCTTTTTTAATTTCTTTGCAAATCTATTTAAAAAGGAAAATTAGACTGATTTTTTTCCAGTTTCTGAAAGGATTTTTCGGTTGCTGAGGTGATGTGTTATCCCCCGTGGGGATTTTCACATCGAAATGGTCATTCAACATCATTGAATTAATCCTTTTTTAATTTATATTTGCACTGTAATATTTTATTACATGGAGCTCTCTTCCTGTATCATTTTTTAATATTAAAATAAAATTTTTAATATTAATTAGGATCGGGTTTTTGGAATTTACCTTCCTGCTTTTTTCACTTGGATTAAAGTATCTGAATTAATATATATATATATATATATATATATATATATATATATATATGGCAAATCGGAAGTATAAAAATCCTTTGTACAAGAAAGACAGAAGCTGACGATGGTTCGCCTGAAATAACCAGGAAATAACGTGTCTGCCTTAATTTTTCTTATATTTGCTTTATATGTATTATATAAATATATATTTAGAGCTCTCTTAGAGAGTTCTTCTACCACTATATGTACAGGGTACTCCTTTGGATTCTTCTATGTATACACCGCATGCTGATATATATATGTATATATATATATATATATATTTGGTTGTTACAAAAAAACGCTACTTCAGGTATTGCATTTTGAAAAGTAATTTTACCATAGTTTTCACGGTATATTTTATGTGAATTTCGCTATACCTAATAATTAATGTGTTAATAAAGTTAACTTTTTTTCAGGCAGAAATATTTTGCCAATGTCAACAGAGTATTGGGAGTTTGTGTGACAAGTGATCGGACAATGCTAAGATGGTTCCAGAAATTCCCTATTGGTGCGGAGGAAAGTCACGTAGTCTTGAAATAGTTGTTGAGCATCATCGACATCAAATTGACATTGAAATGTCGCAGCCGCATGTCATCAGCACTGCAAAAGTCCACGTCGTTTGCAGAATATTAGCACCGTGAAAAAGCTGAATAAATGGGTTCCTCGTTGCAGTGGATATCGGCTCGGAACAAAATATCAGGGAACCGAGTTCGAATTTCAGCTGAATTCATTGCATTTAACTTACGCGCAAATACCCTTGGGAAAGGTATTCATCCGTCTCTTCCTTCAAGTTATGGTTTAAATAACAGGACAGATTGGGTTCTATAGCCTTGATCGGCAACCAGTCTACCGCAGAAAGCAATGGCAACCTACTGTAGGATAATCTTCTGCCCAGTCAGTCATGTCTCTTTCGAGACATTATCGCCCAAGCGTGGATTACGTATGGCACTGAACTGGCTGGCGTTACCTCAATGAAAATAAAAACGCGTTTTGAAGTCTGCTTGATGCTCTTTCTGGTGACACTAATGATCGTTTTTTGGCTGAATTTTGTAATAAAATGTCGACCCTATATGATATCTGTAAACGATCAGGTCAACGGCGTGTTCGTAATGAGTCTTCCAAATATTTCCCAAAGCTAAATTTGCTTCTACAAAAGGTTATGTGTCTGTCTGGTGATCTGCAATTGGTGTTATCCACTACAGCTTTCTAAAAGTCAATCAGCGAATTAATGTAAAACTTTACTGCAATCACCTTATTGAAATGCATGCACACTTGCAAAAAATGAGACCTGCATTGGCGAATCGATGTTGTCCAATTCTGCTCCACGGTAATACGCGGCAACAGGTTCAAGACTGACGTTGCCAAAAACTCACAGACTTGGGATAAGAGAGTTGTTCAAATCTATATTCTCCCTATTTTTTATCCACTGATTATCATTTCTTAAGCACATTTGTTATATAGTAAAACTATTAGGTCCTAACCAAAGTTGAAATCAGCTTTAAAAGATTTCGTTGCATGACAGTTAATAAATAAATATCATCGTCGATCAATGGCAAACATGCATTTATACCCAAGGTTCGTATTTCAGCATATTTGAACAATTCTAAAGTTGATGTTTCAAGACAAAAATGGTTTCTGAAACACACACACACACATACACACACACACACACAAACACACACACACTATTTACGCACTCACACCTTGATTGAGCACTCTGGAATAATGGTAGACTTCGAAAAACAGTAGCTACACTGGCGTGTATGCATCGCTCATTCAGTAAAATGAATAAGAGCACTCTAGCTATTGGGCGCGTATAATGATAATATATGCACTAAAATGTCTGCCTTCTTCCACCAAACGCCCATAGCCCAGAGGTAGAATCGCCGACTGACGCTTATTCGGTCGGGTTTCAATCCTGAGTTAAAAAGCAATCGAAGTCTAACCGTACTGATGAGCTGTGATACAGCAAAACAGATCTGTCTGCGGATGACAATATATATATATATAAATTATGATTTAGAACATGTGCAAAGTGTACATTTTGTTTCGACATCGATAGGACAATGTCTCATCAAGTAGTAAACTGCTATTTTTTCTACCCGATGAATTATTGTCGTGCCAATGTCGAGACAAAATGTACACTTTGTAGTAGATTGTAATTTGTACATGTTCTAAACCATAATTTATAATAAATGTTCATAGCTCTATTTCTATATTGAGCACTGTTTTAAATTAATATTTTGAACATTATTAATATTTTCTTCGTTCTTTATTCACTTCAATATATATATATATATATATATGTATATATAGGGTGATTGAAAAGTATTTCTATTTTATGTGTGAGTGGCCAACCAGGAGCCGTGACTTAACACCGTGTGATTGTTTTTGTAAGTTTGGTTAAAGGAACAAATCTATTATAAGAAACTAAGACTTTGTAAGAACTTGAAAGGCGAATACAAAAAGCTATGTTTTCTATCCCGAGAATTTTACTGGTAAAATGAGTTGACGCGATTTCTGGTCAGTTCAAGAAGATGGTAGCGAAATCGTAATATAGAATTTTAAATAAAACCTCATGCTAAACGCTTTTTAGTCAATTCCAATTCTTCGTAAATTTAGTTAATAAAGAATTATACGTATTTTCAGACGAGAAATTACTTTACTTTACATTCACGCTATATATATAGTTTTAAAGTGTGCTATATTCATAGGATAAAGTGTTCAATATCAGAGATAAAGTGTATGTAAATATAAGAGAGTGAACATTGAATTCAACATTCAGGAGCCGAGTGTTGACTTCAATGTTCACTCTTTTGTATATATATATATATATATATATATATATATATATAGTTGACAAAATCAAATGCAAACCACACCAATGTGATAAATAAAAAAAGAAAATGTTGAGAATTCATTCAAGGCAGAGCATATATATCCAACGCGATGAATAAATTGTCGCCATATATTTGATGCGATTAATAAATTGTCGCGATTTTATTTTGTTTATTTATTACATGGGTGTGGTTTGCATTTGATTTTGTCAATAAAGCACTAGAGACAAATTTCGCTTAGCCAGAAGTTTAGAAACTGAATGCTGAACTACTTGGCGTTCACGCCGGAGAAGAGTGCAGTGATGCCTCCCATGGGGATAACGAAGATTTTTGGAGTGTCACCAGTGATGGCAGGATCATGTGTTCATTCATTTTCCGACAGCGCCTCAGACTCAACACGGGAGCCTAAAACAAGTGCCAATAGGAAGTAGTGCTTCTCTGTGTTACGAGGGTGGCTACTGCATGATCCCTTGTCTGGTAATAAAATTCTGCACCATTCCACACAAGTACGGGATCTTAGTTATGGCTGTCAGACAATTTCTTCGAGCACATCACTACTTACATCTAAATCCCAGGATTTGCAACCGCATTGACTAGTATGTGTGGGCTGTAGTTGGCAAAACTCTTTGTAACTCTACAATGAAGTGAAGTCAGCGATTATGGTAGCATTTACCAATTTAAACAAGAAGACCGTCCAGAAGCGATACAGCAGGAGTTTCTGGAGATTTGTATGTTTGATGCCAATGGCGATTTTATTAAATAAATTTACTCTTTAGAATTTCGGATATAACTGTATAATTTTGTTAATTATATTTTTTAAATGAGTAGTCGGTATTATTTTCATTTTTTGGCATAATTTAGACGACAATTTATCTATCGCACCGTGTGTATGTTTAAGGTGTTTACTATTATATACTGGAGACTCTCACACATAATTTATATGCAAAAATTACTAACCAGAAAACTACATTTAATTTAACGTGACGGTTAGACATGAGTAGTATTATATTTAAAAAATAAACTACAATAGAAAAAATCATATTTTTTTGGCCAGCACAAGGTTTAAAAAATAATTTTGTAGTCATATTTATTGGCTAATGTAGATACTTAGAAGCGCTGATTCATAGGTGTATCAACGCAATGAATAATATCACACATAGCCCTATAATTTGCGCCTCTAAAATAACATTATTACAATTATATAAATGAAATTCAAGCTAGCTACAGGTGGTTTTCCTTGTAGCGTTGTTTGAAATCGATGTTGTATATATAAAACATGCAACAGGTGAAGTTAAAAAAGAAAAAATATTCAGACATGTGTATTTTGCCTCACGCACACGTACGTTTCATACGGTTGTTCTGTCGAAGTCTCTTCTCTGATACACAGCAAAATCTGTTTACAGATTCGAATTTTTCTTTTCCAACCCATGTAAACCTTGGACAGTGTACTTTTGGACGGAAACAAGCAAAACACACACACACACACAGAGAGAGAGAGAGAGAGAGAGAGAGAGAGAGAGAGAGATGTGTGTGGTAAGCTATGAAGTTGATGACTACCTCGGCACATGCAGCGGAAGGTAAATAGCAGACGCACGTGCAGCGCTATAGATTTCTGTCGCGTTGTGGTGCTCATTACGTTAAATCATATACCCCGACCGCACTCGATACACCTCAGGAAATTCCCCAAACATAAAATCTTGAACGGTATTTACCGACTAACGATAAAATCAGGAATGCATATGCATTTCACTAAATATCGCTGATTGTATTTACTTCCTTTTATTTTCCGTCTTTTTTTTTTTGTATCAACTACCAGCTTTGTGTCTACTAACATTTCTCTTATCGATTCCGAAAAGGATTATACATTTCCGGTAATTCCTAAATAAAAAGAAAAAATTCAAGAAATAAAAATAACGCAGTTAAAATTTAAAAAAAAAAATTATTTATATGTATGTAGATATGCATAGTTGTGTGTGTGTGTGTGTGTATATGACTGAACAAATGTGAATAAGAAAACAAGAGAGAGAGGGCTCACAGAATGGACGTTTCTCAGACGTTTCGCTGAAGAATACAAAAACGAACAAGTTTATCAGAATAGGAATTACAGAAACCAGCATTACGTTCTGCAGTCTTGCCGAGATTATCACTTCATTCATCACCTTTAAAAGTTGGATACTGGTCATAATTAGGATGCACATCCAGCTAGGATACGGTAGATATTATAGATAATGTCTACAGACTTCCAAAGATAGGGATATGCTACATGGATTTGTTTAAGGTAAGGGAACTCCGACACTTTTTATTTTAAAAAAATTCTTTCTTACAATGAAGCATGTTTACGTAATAATGATTACATGGGCGCATGCTTTTTGTCCCTAAGACATTCTTTGTGTATTCAAGGCAGCGTGTATAGCGACGGTCTCTTGAACGGAACAGCAGAAGGTGCTTATTTAAGTACACAAGAAGAATTTAGTGATGGCTGATAGTTTAAAGAAAGTAGATCATATAAAATAGTTTTAAAACATATATCGGCCACGCGTATACCTGTAAATGGTGACAAGGCGATATCTACTCACAAACACGCAACGCATATACACACAGACGCGCACACATACACACATATGTATGTATATAGTATACAATTTTATAATATTCACCTGAGTGCATGACAATCTGACATGATTTAGACGTAGGATAATCTATCTATCTATCTATCTATCTATCTATCTATCTATCTATCTATTTGTGTGTGTGAATAATCTATATATATATATATATATATATATATATATATTAGTCACACACACACACATATAAATGGAATTTGTTATAAATATTATATTATTTATATATTATATATGCGCGGTACTTATTTGAAAGCGCTCAATATCAATGATAGAGCCAACTGTATATATATATATATATATATATATATATCGTGGCTCGTCAGTTCCAAATGTATAAATATATATGTATATGTATACCGGCGACAAGTAGGAAATAAAATATAAGACGATATTACACCGGTAAAGTTCTTATCAGTAAAGAAAACAATGTAATAACGTTTTATTAATACATGAATAATACTGCTCTGTGCACCGTCACTCTCTCTCTCTCTCTCTCTCTCTCTCTCTCTCTCTATCTATCTATCTATCTATCTATCTATCTATCTGCCTTCTTCTATCGAGCGCCTATAGCCCAGAGGTAGAATCACCGACTGACGCCAATTCAGTCGGCTTTCAATCCTGGGTTAAAACAATCGGAGTCTAACCGTACTGATGAGCTGTGATACAGCGAAACAGATCTGTCTGCGGATGGCTATATATATATAGTGACGTGAATGAATAAATATATATCAAAGCCTTACTCGTCGAAATAAGTTTTAGTTTATAACCGCTTTCGACGATGCGTTGAGTTTTTTCTTATGGCAAATCCTTTCATTAACTGTTGGTACCTATTACCTTCATTGATGTGCCCGCTTATTAGCCAATACAGTTGCGCCAAAAACACTTGTGCTATATTCATTTCTTGTGTGGCTTTCAAATTTACGAACTTATACACAGCGCAACGGATAAATTGCCGACTAGATTAAACAAAAATTTAACTGGCACTGACCTCTCATGCTAACAGATATTACAAATATTGCACAAACATATAAAAAAATTCTAAAAATTTATTTAATGAAATTGAGAATCTGTCAACATGGTTCCCAGGTGATTTTGAGAATCTCCAACATAGATTTTATTTTTTTAAGTTTGTGAATGCTGCTATAAGACTTGCTTTCAGATTCTCTTTCGTATTATAAGGAGTTTTGTTGGTCTCTTGGTTAATTGCCCCTCACATATACTAATTGAGGGTGTTTCACTCTTGGGAGTTAGGTGGCAAGATGTAAAGAGAGATATGGTTGCAGAAATTCTCCGAATGTCATGACAGGGCTCTTCTGCTTGTATGGCATAGTGCAGAGTCCTGTTGCTAGACATAAGGTCTTCTTGCAGCAACCGCGTTGACACAGGGTAGCACTACCTCCTGAATGGACTTGACGTCGGTCTTCGTGTTGTGTCCGGGTCCATTTCGCAAGAAGAATGGAGGCATAACGTC
>JBBBDQ010001003.1:3160000-3222500 GCA_037127315.1 Ascarosepion bandense | reverse complement strand
GTTTTTTCTTTACTTTTAAAATACAAGAGAGGCGTGAATAGGTATCTACAATTTTCTGTTTAAAACAATCTAAATTTATAATAATAATAATAATAAACAATGAGATCGAAGCTTTACAATATTCAAAAATAGATATATCTTTATTATTAAATTTCTCTTTTTATATTTATTTATATTGATATATTGAGATATTATTAATGTATAATACAAATTATATGTGAAATATGTATATATATATATATATATATATATATATATTTATATATATATATATATATATATGTAATTTGTTATATATGTTATGTTGTTTATATATTATATATGCGTGGTACTTATTTGAGAGTGCTCAATATCAGTGATAGAGCTGACATATTCATATAGACAGGTGTGAGTTTGTAACCCTGGGTTTCACGCTCTTGCGATCATAATGATTATATATGCATTGTATATATTTTTGTTGTTAAAATAAACGGAAGTGAAGGTACCAGTTAGTGTGGTGCATATTTGGTCAATATGTGCGTATATGAGACATCAGTAGATTAAATTATTGTTTAGTTTTGTATCCCTACTGATTATCCAAATAATATCATTGCTAAAGAACTTAAGAGAAAATTAGCTTGTCGATTAGAACTTATTTCAAATTGGCAAAACGACATAATTTCTCCTCAGATAGATGACATCCGTTGATTATAATGTTTTTTTAACCTGCAAAACAAGGTTTGTATACGGACGCTTATAGATACACATACATACAAACACACATGCACCTACATACACAAAACACACACACATACACCTACAAAGACATATATAGTGTATTTGGGGATCATTTTATTATTTATACATATTTGGTTAAATATCAACAATATTTTCATTTTGTATTTTTATATATATTTCGGATCTTTTTTATAATTTCTGTTAAATATTTAAATATGAATTGTTAATTCTTTGTCAAATCGCCTAGTGAAGGTTATACTGAAAGGCATGCTTTTAGTTTCCTATCGCATAAATGCGGGTGCCCCTCATCGTTCTCTCCTAGGACCTACGCCTTTTCTGATCTACATCACCAATGCCCCTGATGTAATCAGATTCCAAGTGGGCATCTACGCTTATGACGTCTCCATTTACTCCAGCCTCAATAAAAAAAATCAGCCGAGGTTGACAAAGCAAACATTGCTGCCGATTTTCAAAAGTATATCCAATCTGTGTTGGACTAGAGCAAGAAATGGCTCGTAAATTATAATGTTTCCAAAAACGAAGCTGCTACCATAGACAATCTCTCCTACCTTCATTGGATCACGCTAGTCTGCCTGAAAGCAATACACTGCACTTCTTGGGCCTCACTCTTTCAGCCAACCTCAAGTGGAACGACTACATCGAATAAGTTGCTAAATCTACTCCTAGGAAGCTCGGGTCACAGTGTCGGGCAAGAAGTTTCTCTCATCAGAATTCATTTTGCATACATACAAATGTCCCATCCGCCCGTGCATTGAATAATATTGTCACATATGGTCGGACGCACCTATTATTCATGTTAGGGTTCTCGAAAAAATCCAAACGAAAATCTGCAAGGTACTCCATCTTAAACTGGCACCTCGAATCCAGCCACTTTCTCACCTGTGTGATGTGGCTTCTCTCTGTCTCTTCTACAAATATTTTCAAGGCTTCTGCTCCGGGGAGGTGCCTCCTATATGCTTGCTAGCAGTATTAGCTAGAAATACAGATATACAGGCAGATAAACACACACACACACACACACACACACACACACACACACACACACACACACACACACACACAGAAACATCTTGGCGTTTATATATATATATATATATATATATCGATTTTCTGCACTATTGTAGGAACTGCAACCTTGAAACTTCTGAATATCGTTTCTTATGTCTTTGTCTATGAGTGTATCAAATTTGATCAAATCGGACCACCTCTTCTAGAACCCGATTTTTTCGATTATCGATTTTCGATATTTATCGGGGGTACCTCGACACAAAACGTAGCTAAGAACACTCGCAGACGCTTATAGTACAACTGTGTAAATTTTCAAGAAATTCGGTTCAGCCGTTTCGGAGTCTATAGGTAACGGACACACACACACAGACACACATACACACACACAAAGACAAAGTTCCATTTATAAATAAGTTTAGATTTACTCGAGCTACTAGAATAGCAACAGTGTCCTACACTTTTACAGTCAAAACAATCAAATGTAGCCGTAACTGCTACTCTAACACCTTCTTTTCTCGCACTTTCCGCCTGCAGAACTTCTTTCCGTATACTTGCTTCTCTGATAGCTACAATCTCCAAAAGTTTAAATGCTACCTCAATTGCCATCTATTATCGCTTTGACTCCTTACCGCTCCCCGACACCCCCTGTGTTTTGTTACTCTTTATTTTACCTCTCCTCTCACTGAAGTCTCTGCACACCTGTATTCCCATCCTTCTCTTATCCATTCGCCAACACACCCTTCAACCTGTCCCTCTTTATCTTTGCCCTCTCCCACTTATGTGGGCCACCTGTGCACCAGTGGCAGTAACGCATTGTTATTGGTGAAAATAAACTAATTATTTTCTGCCTTATTAAGGAGTTTTTTTCGCTATGTCTAATAGAGCTTCTTCGTCTCTAAATATAATTCTATTTTGATAATATATACTAAGTAAATGGAAAGGTATTAATCCGTCTCTTTCCTTCGGTTATGGGTTAAATAACAGGATAAATTGGGTTCTATAGCCTTGGCTAGCAAGCAGTCTACCGCAAAAAGCAATGGCAACCTACTGCGGGATAATCTTCTGACAGTCAGTCATGTCTCTTTCGAGACATGGTCGCCCAAAGCGTGTATCACGCATGGCACTTAACTGACCGAGTTGCTAGTATGAGACATACAATATCATATTTACTACTATGTGTCAGTTGTCAATCAGTATAGCACGTTAATCTTTTCCATATCCTGAGATACACATGTTATTTATTAAGCTTTTATTAATTTGGAACAGTACTTGCATGGATGTGCGTTGTGGTGTAGTGGGTATTGGCTCGGAACGAGAAATCGAGGAGTCGAGTTCGAATTCCAGTTGAATTCATTGCATTCACTTACGCGCGAATACCTTTGGGAAAGATATTAATCTGTCTCTTCCTTCCAGTTATGGGTTAAATAATAGGACAGATTGGGTTCTATAGCCTTGATCGGCAACCAGTCTACCGCAGAAAGCAATGGCAACCTACTGCAGGATAATCTTCTGCCCAGTCAGTCATGTCTCTTTCGAGACATGATCGCCCAAAACGTGTATCACGTATGGCGCTTAACTGACTAAGTAAATAATATGTTTCTTTATCACAAATGCACGGGATTGCTAATGAAATACGGCCAGTGCGCTCTAAACCTTGCTCACACGAACTTGTACTTCATGATCGCAAAAGTATCAAACGCTTTCGACCAGTTTCGTCTACCCACAAAGCCACAGTATCGTTTTCGGTGATTTCCAACAATTCCGTACCCTAGAATAGTCTCGCTCGGTCGATAATATAAAAAGAATTAACTTACCATGCAAATAGACCAATGTGAATGATGTAATGAATAGGTAATGAATATTAATACAACTTGGTTCGCCCCTCACTGGAATGTGATTGGCTGCCGTCAGCCATAAATAGAGACGAAGCAAGGACGCCCAGAGAGCGAGTGAAAGACATCTAGAGATCTTCTACTGGAGGTCTATTGGTCTACCGCCATTGGATTTCGATTATTGATTACGCCTACATTTCACGATATTGCATACGACGATTACGTCTACGTACGAGATTGACCTACCTGGTTACATTTGACTAAACTACTTAACTACATCGTATTGATATATATATCCTTTTCCGGGACATATGAGTGGAGTTTGAAGACAATATGCGTTTATTTGTTTTTGTCTCAAAATTTACGAACATATTAAGAATTTAAATAATGTTTATGTCAGGAAAATATATGAATACTTTCATTTAATTAAATTAAATTTTATTGTCTGGTGATCCTTGGAGCTTTGAAATCAAATAAAGAAATTGATATATCTAAATTTCGGGATCTTTTTAAAGCATTTTTCATGATTTTCTTTTAAACAAAACGTTCAACTTTCTGCGTTGAGGTTGTATACACGTTACTATATTATTCGACCAATACTGACGCCGACACGTTTCTTGAGGCAAATCTCAAGCAAATGATAAAAAGCACACATTACCTCTGTTATAATATTTTGCTCAACAATTGATGATATATATTTGCCTACAAAACTGATGGTTATGTAAAGCAGATGTGCAATTGCATTAGTGATATTTTCTGGGCTGTTACGAGAGAGAGCGCGCGTTATGTGGCGCCTACTCTGACACAGTCCCATACATTTAGTGCACCAAGTAAAGATGTTAATTGCGACAACCAACTTTAAATTTTGGGCTCATCGCCGTATTTAGCAATTTTGTCTCAAATTAGTCTCAATTGTTAAGAAAGCCTAATTTTGTTAGCATTATGTCATAATCCATAAGATGAGTCGTAAGATGGCGAATATGTCATATTTGGCATTTAAGTAGTAATGAATATTTTGAAAGTTTTCTCTTCGACGTAACCGTTTTTCTTTAGAGTCATTCACAATAAAGCATATTACGTTCTTTTTATCTTGCTTTTATCAGGTTTGCCGCTTAACATTCAAAAAGGTTTGAGTGAATGACTTCCGCAATTTAACTGTCATATCCAGACGCATACATAGGTATATATATATGAATTGTTTGGACATTATTTTTTATCGATACTCGTATTTACGTAGATATTGTTTTTTAATTAAACAGTAATTACTGTTTAATTAAAAAACAGAATATCTACTTAAATACGAGTATCGATAAAAAAAATAATGTTCAAACAATTAATTTCAAATTGTCGGTTGTTTATAACCAAGTTTCGTTAAAGTTCGTTAATTTCCGTAATATATATATATATATATATATATATATATATATATATATATTTGTGTGTGTGTGTGTGTGTGTGGATTAAAATCTGATAAGATGAATAGAAAGTAAAAACAGATAGGAAAAAAGTGTCTAATCTAACATGTTTCAGTTTAACCAGCTTCTTCAAAGATTTCATTTAAAGACGAATTATATTTAAAAAAATTAAATTTTAAAAAATACAAAGAGACAGTATGTTAATTGAGGTTTGATTTCATTGGTCAGATTTGTGTCACGTGTAATAATGCAATGGATGAAAATTCTTAATGAAGAGAAAGAAAGAAAAAAATGACTGTTTATATATATTTACAAAACACAGTGTCCACAATTTAAAAACGTAAACATAATGGGAGACATTAGGAAATCTAACAACACTGATCTGCGAACAAAAAAAGAAACTTCAATTTGGACAAAACATTCCAACTCATTTGTATGACATCGAAACGACGTAGAATTAAATTTTGATTTTTTTAATGCCATTTTAATTAAAAAAGAACATAACCTTTTAAGAAGAACTTTGAAAACATTGCTACCAACTGTAAACACTCGTTTAAAGCATTACATCATTTCGGAATCTTTCTAGAAATCTAAAATGAATCCAAAATATGTATACAAATAGGTAGAATTAAATAATTTAAAAGTACTTTCATATATTCATAATATTATAAAATTATTTTCTGTATCTGCACTAGATTCTGTTTTATTTCATAACTAGCAGTATAGCCCGGCGTTGCTCGGGTAGAATGAAAGCTTTAAAACTAATCCATGGTTCTGGAACTCAGACACTTTGGACGTTGGCACGAAAAACTAAAAAGCAATAGTTGTTTTCAGTTAAAGCGAAATTGAAAGAAAAATGAATAGATGTAAGTCAAATTTTGATTTCCTGGTATCGATATCAAATAAGTTTTTGGGTCGTAAACTGAATTTTGAAGGCTAAATAAGTCCTCTGAGTAAATAGTATCATGGCTGAGACTAAGAACTACAATTATACCTACTTAGACCCAAACCAGAAGCAAAAACTAAAATAAAAGGGCTGAAAAAAATATAGATATACAAGCAGATAAACAGACACACACACAAACATCTTGCCTTTTTTATATATATATATATATATTATCGATTTTCTGCACTATTGTAAGAACTGCAACCTTGAAACTTCTGAATATCGTTTCTTATGTCTTTGTCTATGAGTGTATCAAATTTGATTAAAATCGGACCACTCCTTCTAGAACCCGGTTTTTTCGATTATCGATATTTATCTGGGGTACCTCGACACAAAACCTAGCTAAGAACACTCGCAGACGCTTATAGTACAACTGCGTAAATTTTCAAGAAACTCGGTTCAGCCGTTTCGGAGTCTATAGGTAACTTACACACACACAGACACACACACAGACAAAGTTCCATTTATAAATAAGTTTAGATTAGATTAACTTATTTTAATTGCCTTTTGTTTTCTATTTTTATATATTATCATATTTTTCTCCCATTTATTATATATTATTGTATGTTATTCATATTGCTTATTAGTAATATTGTAATATTATATGGCACTTTATATAACTAATATTATAATATATAATGCTTTAATGTATGCTTTGATATTTCTAAATATTACTTAATCAGGATATTGTAATAATTCTAATATGTGGATATTTAGTTTTTTAATACATATTTTTTCCTTGAGAGATTCTCACCGCTAACAACGTATTTTTCCAAAAATGTATTCATAAAAATTTCGCTTAATACTTTTATACATTATTTTGCTAGAATTTTAAACAGAAATGTTTTTCGTTTTATCATTCACACACATACTAACTTTACCAACTCATAAACACACACATTCATTCATGATTCTCTCTTACATATAAATAATTTTAAATCATCCATTGCTTGATACTTGTATACATTATTTCGCTACAGTTTTGAACGAAAATGTATTTCACTTTGTCATTCACATCAACCATCCGACCGTGCATGGAATACTCATGCCAGATCTGGTCGTGCCCCCCTGCTGTTCATCTCAGTGTTCTCGACGGGCTCCAGAGGAGAGTATGTAATGAGATTGGTCTTGTCCTGGCAGCTCGACTCCAGCCACTTTTTCATCGTCAAGATGTAGCTTCCCTCTGTCTCTTCTATAAATATTTTCATGACTTCTGCTCTGACGAACTTGGGTCACTGTTTATCCCTTCACAATAATTGCTTGATACTTGTATACATCATTTCGCTACAGTTTTGAACGAAAATGTATTTCACTTTGTCATTCACATCAACCATCCGACCGTGCATGGAATACTCATGCCAGATCTGGTCGAGACCCCTGCTTTTCATCTCAGTGTTCTCGACGGGCTCCAGAGGAGAGTATATAATGAGATTGGTCTTGTCCTGGCAGCTCGACTCCAGCCACTTTTTCATCGTCAAGATGTAGCTTCCCTCTGTCTCTTCTATAAATATTTTCATGACTTCTGCTCTGACGAACTTGGGTCACTGTTTATCCCTTCACAATAATTGCTTGATACTTGTATACATTATTTCGCTACAGTTTTGAACGAAAATGTATTTCACTTTGTCATTCACATCAACCATCCGACCGTGCATGGAATACTCATGCCAGATCTGGTCGAGACCCCTGCTTTTCATCTCAGTGTTCTCGACGGGCTCCAGAGGAGAGTATATAATGAGATTGGTCTTGTCCTGGCAGCTCGACTCCAGCCACTTTTTCATCGTCAAGATGTAGCTTCCCTCTGTCTCTTCTATAAATATTTTCATGACTTTTGCTCTGACGAACTTGGGTCACTGTTTATCCCTTCACAATAATTTACTCAGTCAACATAGTGACAACAAGGCCTCACACTTTTACATTTAGATCAACTAAATGCAGGTGACAATTCAATTCTAGCAGCTTCTCTTCTTGCGCTTCCACCTGTGGAACTCCCTTCTATATACTTGCTTTCCTGACGGCTATAACCTCCAGGAATTTAAATGCAAAATCAATTCCCATCTCTTATTCACTTAACTCAAACTCTTTCTACATCACCCCGTGTATCTTGTTCTTTTTCTTCCTCTCTACCTTCACTCCTGTGTTCAACTCCTTCTCTTGCCTTTTTTCTTTCACTCTCTGTAGCTCCTTCGTCTTTGTCTTCACTCTCTTCCTGTCTAATACTTCAAATTTCTTATGTAACACCCTGCACATCAGTGGCATTAAAGCCTTGCTTGGAGTGAAAGGATAAAAAAAAAGAATAAACAAATAAATGCATTGATATATATATATATATATATATAGCGAAACAAAACTGTCTGCGGAGATTTATATATATATATATATATATATATATATATAAGTGTACCACTGCTGTAAAAAATGATAGCAAAATAGGTAGGGGAGATTATTAACTGTTTATCAGAGGTTATCCATACAGAGAGAATACACACACACACACACACACACACACACACACATATATATATATATATATATATATATATAAACAAAAAATTACAACTCGTGAAGACGGAGAGTATAATCCAAAAGATTTTATCTGATTAATATAAAATATCAGTTAATATAAAATATCAGTTCGATGAAAAAAGTGCTCAATGGATATTATCAAGAGCAAATATATTGAGAGTAATCTCAACGTCTAATTAAACAGTTATAAATCCCGAAATTATTTCGGCATTGTAAAATGTTTTTTTACAATTACCTCGCTCAGATCGTTGATAAATAAATGAATGTTAATTTCAGAATATTAAAAAAACTGTTTATAATAGAGATTTTATATCTAGAAATCAATTTTTTTTATTTTAATATTGAGCTATCGGTAGTATTGTTGTTGTTGTGTCATGATTCTAAAGTCTAAAATTCCGTTCGAATTTTCTAAGGTCATTTTTTTAAGTCTGTGATGTTACTTTTGGGGTAAGACACAATTTCAGACATAACTTTAGGTTTATTTCCTCGTTTCTTAATGAATAGGAGGAAAGATTAACAATACTAGGTTTTGAAATTAGTTTTTTCCTTCGTATTGGATTAGAGTTTGGATTGGAAAATGTGGTGTTGGTATATCTCGGTGATCTGGAGTGGGTGAGTATGTTTCGATTGTGTCGTCCATTTTGTGTAGTGGGGAATGTTTTTTTAGGTGTGTCTGTATTATGAAATAGTGGCCGGTTAGGCGGGCTCGTTGATAAGTGACCTGGTATGTCTTGTTGAGGATATTTGATGAGTGGATGTATAGTTGCAGTAATATTAAAATTATTATTATGAAATATGTGTTTGTTGCGTGGGTCCGTTCATGATTAGTTCTGTATGACTTTGTGAGTTGTATCTGATGTGTGGATGTGTTTGTGTCTGATAGTATGCTCTGAAATGCTTACCTCTGTTTTGTTGTTCGTATTGGCTTCCTGGGTATGTGATTTGTATATGGTTTTGTTTATTTGTAAGGACTTGTTTTGTATTTCTTGTTTTCTTATTGCCCGATTTCTCTAGTTTTGGTACACCCAAAAATACTTCACCATACACTTCACAAAAGAATTTATTATACTACGAATATAACTAATTTTAGACAACAATTCATTCCAAGTTCACGACAAAGATTATGCTCAAATAAAATATAACACTATGAGGAAAAATGGCACCAACATACGCAACAGTTACATTAGCATATCTAGGAGAAAACCTATAGAACCAAATAGGACACAAATATGGGGAAGACATAAAAACAGAATTCACTAAATCATGGAAAAAATATCTAGAGGATTGTTTTATCTTTTGGAGATCAACATGAGGAGACATAAATAAATTACACACTTTACTCCAAGACTTGCACTCTAAAATTAAGTTCACACTGGAATATAGCTAAAGTAAATTGCTATTCCTAGACCTCTAAGTTATAGGCTCTCGGCAGAAGGAAGCAGAATTTTAGCGTGTGATATACCATATAAACATACGCCAGTAGCTAAGAGTGTTCTAATTCATTATTGAATGAACGATGCGTAGATGCTGGAGTAGCTACTGTCTTTTTTCAAAGTCTACAATTCTTCCTGAGTGCTCAATCAGGGTGTGATAGCGTAAATATATTTACCATTCCTAGACATGCTCATAAAAACAAAAACAATTACATCATCACAGACATTTACTATAAACCCAAAGACACCTAACATAGCTCCATTTAAAGAGTCACCACCCTAAAAGCTGTTTAAAACCCATCCACTATTCACTAGCACGACGAATTTGCACAATAGTAGCTGACGAAAGCCTTAATAAAATACGCCTAGTGGAACTACGAAAAACACTACAAATAAGAGGATACCCCACTCCACTAATAAACAAGGGTTTCTAACTAGTGGAAGAAATACCATTAGAATATATCCAGAATTAAAAAGAAAAACAAAAACAAAAAAAAACATGAAAAAGAAGAAAACATTCTATCATACGTTTGCAAACACAACAAAACCAACCTAGAATTATTTACAAAGATAAAAAGACATGTAGAATTACTCAAGAAATATGATAAACTGAAAGAAATCTTAAAGACAACTAAAACAATGCAAAGCAAAAGTCAACCCAAAACCTTAAAAAGCATACCAACCTCATCAAAATTCGAGCAACGCACAACACAAGGGGGTCACAAAATGCAACAAAAACTATGTATGCAACATAATTATACAAAGAAACCACTTCACGTTCGAAAACACATCTACATTTAAAATAAAAAACAAACCTGAGCTGCAATTCTAAAAAAGTAATTTATGCTTTAAAATGTGATGAATATACAAAAATATACGTGGGGGCGATACAAGCACCGCACAAAAGTAACATTAAACTAGCCAATAACAGGAAACTGTACGTTTTCCGACCTTTACATAAATGCAGTGGAGGTAAATTTAGAGTAATGCCTATTTAACAAAATGCATATTGTGATGCAGGAAGAAATATTTGTAAAAATACAAGCCTTCCCTAAACAAAACAACATGAAAAACCTAAGATATACACAAACAGACACACTAAATTCAAACGAGGTAAACAAAAAATAATTTGCGAACCATTACAAAAAAAAGCATTCCAAAAACATCAAAAAGAACTAGATGACCCGTAGATTTGAATCAAAATCACTGAAAACAATTTTGAAGTATAAAGACGAAATCTAAAGTTTGCAAGCAAGTTTAAAACTTTTTCCTGGCCAACAGAAGAGCGAGTGTGAAAAACAACAAAAAACAACAACAACAAAAAAAGCAAACACGCATGCATATAAAGTTTCTGACCTGCTCACCGAACGCTTATGTATATATTTTAGACCGTCAGAAAGACAAACGAATTTCCATATTTAAAGTCACAAGTTTATTCGCCTGAAGAGAGTCAACTTTGGATTCGAAACACCTGTAGCGTCACAAATACAATTATGGACACTATATATATTAGACAAAAGTTAATTAATAGCAATAAAAATAATAATATCAATAAATCTACACATTAATCAAAACGTTAACGATCTATCGCTTTGTTTTCTATAACAATTTCTCAAGTTGGAACAACCCTTTTTCTGTTTTTGATATATATATATATATATATATATATATATATATATGGGCACTATTTACAAATGAATGTACGAACAACTATATAATTTTCATTCAAATAAAATTATATCTATTTAAAAAGAACTTTTATTTATAAAAAAATACAAGCCTTCCCTCAACAAAACAACATGAAAAACTTAAAACACACACACAAACACACTAAATTCAAACGAGCTAAACAAAAATAATTTGCCAACCATTGCAAAGAAAGCATTTCAAAAACAGCAAAAAGTACTAGTTGACCCGTATATATATATATATGGGCACTATGTACAAATGCATATAAGAACAACTATATAATCTTTATTCAAATAAAATTCTGCCTATTTAAACAGAACTTTAAAAAGATAGATTCCTCACTGATACACATGTATACATTTAGGTAATAGGAAAATAACACAGGGACAGTAAACCGTTGTTGATAGACGTGCATTCATGAGAACATTCTCCGAAGCACGTTTCTTAATGTAGAGTTGAAAGTAAAGTTGAATCAGCAAACTGACATTTCACTTGAATGGTTCTCTTGGGTAAGTCATCAACCCTCTTAGCACAAAACTGCGCCCTCTTCCATCTTTAATATCTCGGTAGTGACATGCTTCGAGTGTTTATAAAAACTGACAAATGACAAGCACTTGCCTATAACTATCTCATCTCATATTACTTCAGCATATAAACTCTGTTATATTTACAATTTCAATTTAAAAATATGTCTTACAAAATAAGAATTGATGTTTATATATATCTATATCTATATATATTAATAAATATACATATGATTCTACGTTTTACGCACGACTCTGACTTTCATGAGTCTTTCAGCAATCATCGGGTGCTTATCATATCTGTCATGCTGGCATCACTCATTCATCGAATTAAACTCTTCCTACAACTATATATACTTCCCCTCACAAGAGGATAGCAGAGAGCTCATAGGGGAGAGATACGCAGGAGATCAGCATAAGCAGATCAGCAGAGCGATAGGCAGAGGTAGCCAAGACTGCGACCGTACGACCATTGCGAGTCCCAATTACTGTATTACTTCCTATCCCGTATTTATTCCTCTACTAACAGAGCAGTTCTCTGCAAAAGTTTTAGGACAAGAACTATTTTATCATTTATGAGGCATATTGACAGAAAATAAACAATTTAATTAAAGTAATTTTCTTTTATTTACTCAACAAATGCCAGGCACATCCAGTGTGGCTAGACACATCCACTGGCTTCTGGCCGGGATCGAAACTCTACCGATTTCGTGTCAGTCGGAATTTGTCAAGAATTATATCTAAACTTATTTACAAATGGAACTTTGTCTGTGTGTGTATGTATGCGTGTGTGTCCCTTATCCATAGATTCCGAAACGGCTGAACCGATTTTCTTGAAAATTTACACAGTTGTACTAAAAGCGTCTGCCAGTGTTCTTAGCTAGCTTTAATTTCGAAAATCGATAATCGAAAAAATCAGGTTATAAAAGGAGTGGCCCGATTTTAATGAAATTTGATACACTCGTAGACAAAGACATAAGAAACGATATTCAGAAGTTTCAAGGTTTCAGATCTGACAGTAGTGCAGAAAATCGATAATATATTTATATAAAAGGCAGTATTTTTGTGTGTGTCTCTTTATCTGCATGTATGTATGTAATTTTTTCAGCCCTTTTATTTTATTTTTTGCTTCGAGGTTGGATCTAAGTAGATATAATTGTAGTTCTTAGATTCAGCCATGAAACCAATTACTGAAGATTTATTTAGCCTTCAAAATTCAGTTTACAACGAAAAATACTTATTTGATATCGATAGCAGGAAATCAAAATTTGACTTACATCCATTCATTTTTCTTTCAGTCTACTGTTTTGCTTTAACTGGAAACAACTATTTTTAGTCTTTCGTGCCAACATCCAAAGAGTCTGAGCTCCAGAACCATTGATTAGTTTTAAAGAGTTCAATACACCCGAGCAACACCCGGCTATACTGCTAGTATATTTACATACGCAATTCTAGTCAAACTCTTTCTTTATTTTGAAATTCCAGTTATTTTAAACTACCAGTTGCGTGTTCTGTAAGTTCCGGCTCTACGTTTGAAAAAGAAGTTTAAGTATCAGTTGATATAAAACGACTACAGATACCCAAACGTTGAAACTACTGTTGCGTAATCGATTGACTTCCGAATGAAATATATATATATGGGGATGTGTGCCAGTGTGTCCCAGAACAAGGCTGCCACAATGATTGCCGCTGTGGACATTATATTGATCAAGTCTTGTTTTGTTTTGTTTTTTGATATTTTTATAAAGTTTATTTTAAAAGTGTCCCCTCGACCCCACAACTATTTTAAACGGTGAAATTAACTAGATTTAATAAATGCTGCTCCCGTAATGTAGCGTTTTTAAAGTGTATATATTGTTGGTAGAATATGTCCTCGAAGAATTTTCGACATAAAAATTATCTTCTTTTATAATTAGAGCGGCACTTACAACATCAATATTATGGTCAATTTTGTTTCTAGAGTTCATAAAATAAATAAAGACAAGAAAAATATCTTCCTTGCAATGTTAGCGCAACGCGAATCGTGCATAGAGTTCCATACATAAGATTTTTTACTTGAGCAAATTCAGGCCAATAACAAGAAATAGCTTCTTTAAAACAACCCATCTGAACTAATAGTCACTTCCTACATGACAGAACAGCCTGCATTACAAGTAAGACAGTTTTCACATTGGCATTCATCTAAAAACCTCGTGTTTTTTTCCCTTTTTCAATGCCTTCTCTAAAAAAAAGCCTCGTTTTTTAATACAGACCTCCAATTCTCTTCAGTTTTCTTTACAAAGATTTTACACACACTTAAATGTTCAAGACAATTCCCCCCATTTTCTAACTGAGTTTCATACTCCGGTATAAATTTACTATTATTTGTTGCATAAAACTTACATTGTTTAATTTAGTTTCAGCCTCTCCTAATATTTGCACTCTTGGTTATGACGGTAATAAACATTTCCTTATATAGAGATATTCAATATTCATTGATCGAGAAACAAGTGCTACTGTCGTTTGGAATTCATCAACTGTTTCTATTAAAACAATTTATCAATGAAATAGATTTATAAGTTAACTGTTAACTCTATTTCTAAGTTTGATGAGAGTTTCTTTTCTAACCTTTGATTACAGAGTGGAAAGGCAACATTTTGATTATGCCGTTATTCTCACGTGTTCTCGATTTTAGTTATACCTGGTTTATTGATCCATCATCCCTTATCTGATCAATCGTATGCCATGGTCTTTGTTCCTCTCAAAACAATATATTTTATAATTAGAAGGTTTATATAGCGCCATAGCACCTTTGTTGATCGTCAATTATGAAATCTCATGAACTGAAAAGTACAGTGCAGTGATTCATGGCTGAGTTGGACTTGAACTGAGTTGTAATAAAACATTTTGATGGTTTTCTAGGCAACTATGTTTATTGCGCCACTCCAGTTGCTCGTTTCTGCTTTATTTGTAACTTTGTTCTATTTTATTTGCCATAATGTGTGATTAGTACAAGACATGAGGACTACTTTCAGTAAAATGTTAACGTTAAGAGGTAGTACATATGAATAGAGCATCGGTTTATACGGTTAATCCAAGATTTAAACCAGTTAAGACTGTAGTAGTCATGGAAATATCATCGCTTCCACAGAGCAGTTGTTCGCGGGAAGAAGCTCTTCGATTGGTACTGGTTTCTCACCGATGGAATACGGAGGAATGTGGGAGGTTTGCAAACAATTTAAGTCGAATGACGTGACCTACCCATGAAAGTTGTACCTAGCAGAATAAGGAAATATAGTTCACCCGAGCACTTTCTATAGAAAAACAGACAGAACAGCGCGTGTCTTGCCACACCCCACCTGCGAGAGGGAGATAGGTGGTAGAAAAAAATTCATCACTTAAAAGGTCTCCGAGACGCTTTTGCATTCTTGGAATATTCCTCCACAATGGTCTGGTGCTCTGAATAATGAACGAAGAAAATAATTGCAACATTTAAAACATTAATTTAAAAGTGCTCAATATAAAAATGAATGAGTAATGAATATTTAGTATTAATTATACTTCAGAACATGTACAAACTACTACAAAATTGTACATTTTGTTTCAACATTGAATGTACAATGTCTCATCAGGTAGGTAATATTGCTAAAAAGAACAATGTCTCATCAGTTAGTTAATAATACCATCATTATTAACTACCTGAGGAGATATTGTTTCTTTCAATGTCGAAACAAAATGGACTATTTTCTAGTAGTTTGTAGTTTGTATATGTTCTAAAGTATAATTAATAATATACACACACAGACTCTCTCTCTCTCTCACACACACACACACATACACACACACACACACACACATATATATATATATATATATATATATATATATATATATATATGTTGCTAAGAAGAAGCTTTAACCAAAATGGTCGTTCCTGTTCTAAACTGACACAAGACATCGAAGAAAACGTTCTGCACGCTCACTTGACTAGAGACCTGAAATAAGCGCAGTACTAGATTGGCGGTAAGGTCTCATCATTTTACACTTTAAATTTCTAGATATACATTTCTATACTAACATTTTCTTCTCTCCCATTTTTCGCTTTCAGGCCGCTAGTTTTTTTTTAGTCAAATATGATCTTCCAAAATTTTAATGCAGTGTCGATCGTCATCTTCTGTTTTCTGCATTTCTGTTCTTTTCTTGTTCCTCTTTTAGAATTATGTTTGTTTTCTTATGTTCTTTTAAACTCACTAATCGTCTGCGTCTTAGTGGCTTTGTTCTCTTATTAAAACAAAACATAAAAATTGCAACTAATCATCGATTTGTCTAGTCCGCACACCATTGCCAAAGAACATAATAAGCAGTTATTCTTTTGCATTGGCATAATGCCATTTGGGAAATATATAAATTCTGGCAACAAAAAATTTACTATTTTATCAATATGATGTAAGAACCATGTCTTTTAGAATTAGGCTGTATTTTGAGTTTTATATTCCAAAATTATAATTAATCATGTTTACTTCCAGGAGATAATATCTGACCTTAAATCTTAGTAAATCGAAGATTATTTTCATACGCATTTTTCTTGTCGGTATTAGACGAACAACTTGTCGTTTATGGTCCTTGCCGACATGGAAATTGTAGAGCAGAAATCGACCGGGGCAAGCGATCAAAGGCGAATAATTTCACATGCTCCACAAATAATGTTTCATTATCGTAACAACATTTATTATGACAATCTTGATTTATTTAAAATTTCAATGAAAAGTTTCTGGCAGTAATCATTGAAGCTATCAAGACGAAGCATTTTAATTGAGAAACTAACAAAAACGAAGAGGAATATACTTTTTAGCTTTAAAAGCAGAGATAAACCAAACGACAATTAAAAAGAAAATGAAAGAAAGCAGCAAGGTTTCTATCGCTAAGATTGTTTAATGATAAGAAAATAACATCGAAAACTGAAATGTTGGAACAAAGATCGTTGAGAAAGCAACAATGAATTAAAATCTTACGCAAAATCAGGACAAGAAATTAAACAGATATCTGAGAAAAATTAGGTAAAATCATCAAGAAATTTGAATTAAGAGGAGGGATGATATCTGCAGTAAATTTTTATGAATATCGGAACCTTATCGGCGCCCGATATTCTGGTTGATGACGCTAAGTGTTAAATTACTGAAGAAATAATGTTTTTCCCATTTTTATTCATTTTTGTTATCGCTACAAATACTGCATTAAAATGAGTGTGATGTGTGAGATTTCTACGCTAGCAACCCGGCAAATATGTGTCCCCTTTTAACCCTTTTACAACAATACTTTTAAATCTTTGCTTTCTCCATTGTTAACAATATGCTGTTCACGGTTTCTTTAATATAGCAATTTACTTGTTTCAGTGGGTGACACTTCCAATAATTGTTTGTTCAACAAAGTAATTCTCTATTGGAATAACTTATAGCTTTTTCTTTTCGTTAATATGAACAGCCATGAATTTCTTTATTTTTTTCCCTTGGCATCACACGCATTTATTTAACTGGTATTAATTAGTGTGCTATAAAAATGAAAGGAGACTTAAACCATACTGAAGAGGGTGATTACAGTGAAAAAGAGAATTGTATGGGGTTCTCAAATTCGCATCCCTATATAGATGGAAGATTATGAGATGTCTTTTAGACATTTTATTATTATTTCTTTATTGTAAAGACAATAATGTCTTGCAAACAACAACAAAAAAATGTGCTGTGCACAGTGAAAGCACTTTAGCTGACAGTACCGTACGAAGTGTTTCGCTAAGCTTTGTGTTGGTGATTGCAGACTTATTGATGAAGAAGGCTCGGGCAGTCATCTCACCCCCACTAGAAATGACAACGAAATCAAGACACTGATTCAAGATAACACGCATTACACAACGCGGTAATTAGTAGAAACATTAAATTTGTCAAATCCTATTATCTGTGAGCACTTAGTGAAGCTTAGGTACTCAATTCACTACGATGTTTGGGAATCACATGATCTGAATGAAAGGAATCTTTTTTATCGTATTTTAATCAGTGATTTTCTCTATAAACAATGAAAATACACATATTTAAACCAATCGTGACAGGTGATGAGAAATGGATCGTTTACAACAATGTTCGACATAAATATTTTGGTGTTAGCGATATGAGCCAACATTAATCACTCCAAAAACAGGACCTCATTCTCAGAAAATCATGCTGTGCATCTGCAGGGATCGGAAATGAATTTTGTACCAGGAGCTTCTACCAAGTAATAAGTCAATTGATTCTAAAAACTACTGCCCTTAAGTGGATTAATTAATGGCAGAAATTTACGAAAAGACACCCAGAATTAGCAAAAAGTGTGATGTTTCCATCAGAATAAGGTCAAATCTTACGTTTCTTTGGCAACCCGGCAAAAATTGTTGCATCTTGGCTGAGACATGTTACCCTACCCACCATACTCACCATGCACGGCTCCTTGTGATATTCATTTATTCAGGTTCTTGCAAAAGAATCACAATGGTAAAAACTTTAATCATTTGGATGCAAAAACACGTTAATGATTTTTTTGCCAAGAAACCAGCAAAATTCTGGGTAGCAAGAATCTTTAAGGTGAAGCAAAACTAAAGAAAGTATGTGAAACAAAATGGTTTATATTTCATTGAATGAATATTTAATGACATAAATTTCATTTGTTAATAAATTTCCCTAAATATCAGCAGGAACTTTCCTGTGAATATATTACGTTCATTATTTATAAATCAGCGTGTCAATTAACTGATTATATTTGCAAATAAATGGTGGAAAAAGTCGGGTCTTTCGGAAAAAATGAAGACGCTGTAAAATGCCACGATAGGTAGGCAATTTTTTAATAATAATTTTCAACATCTATAAGGCCCAAAAGCCACTCTACATTTCTTTGCAAAACTGGAAACTTTGATAATTCCGCTTTAATTTTTTATCATAAGAAACA
The DNA here is from genome assembly GCA_037127315.1 of Ascarosepion bandense. NCBI lineage: Eukaryota > Metazoa > Mollusca > Cephalopoda > Sepiida > Sepiidae > Ascarosepion > Ascarosepion bandense. The sequence continues at coordinate 3,203,441 of JBBBDQ010001003.1, read as the reverse complement.
ATACAGTGACTTTATTGCCACCCGTATGATATATGGAACGCTATGTAAATTATGGATATACAAATGATTCCCCGATTGTAATAATTTCTATTTTTTGTCTATACTTCAAGAATGATGTAGTATTGTCCTAATCCTTATTGACATGCTTACAACGTTTCGGTCCTTGTACGCACCGGCTTTCTTTAGGTGCTAGAGATTTAAAACGGAACCTTTTATTACAATCACTAGGGTAGATTGTTCTCGTTCCATGTGCGATACCACTTCTGGAATCCGTGTAGTTATCTCACTTTAACGCAACTCTCTAAGTTACCTGTTCACCGATGCTGTAGCTAGGTACTGAACCCACAACACTTTGGGTCAAACCGCTGGAGCTAACCAACCTCTAAATCCACTGGGTCTTGAGAACATCAGTGTATGAATTTTTTACGCGCACACAAACAAATAATTTATCTTACCAGAATGTTTCTTTATCGCTGATGACGGATGTTAAATTCACTAGTGGAAATGACTATTCGTTTTTGGAAAATTTGAACATTTTTTTATGTAATATTTGTTATTTAAATAGGTAAATTTTATTATATTAAGCCCTCTGGCTAGATCAGTTTAGGATTTACGTTCAATCCGTTTCTTTTCTCTTTTATATATATATATATATATATATATAGGAAAGAGTATTAATAAAAAATTTTTTTGATTTTTAAAAAAAACGTACTTTTTTAAACAGTATTTGTTTATTTTTAATATAGTTTTATATTTCAAACCGACCTCGGTTCTTCATCGGAAACAAGTGATTTTTTTATATATATATAGTCATCCGCAGACAGATCTGTTTCGCTGTATCACAGCTCATCAGTACGATTAGACCCTGATTGCTTTTTAACCAAGGATTGAAACCCGACCGAATCGGCGTCAGTCGGCGATTCTACCGCTGAGCTATGGGCGCTCGGTAGAAGGAGGCAGACTTTTTAACGTGTATATTATCATTATACACGCCCAATAGCTGAGAGTGTTCGAATTCATTACTGAATGAACGATGAGTAGATGCTAGAGTAGCTATATATATGTATATAGCTATAAATATTTATATTTTGTCATGCTATATATATATATATATATATATATATAACGGATATTAACGAAGATTAACGAAACTGGTTATAAACAACCGACAATTTGAAATGATTTGTTTGAACATTATTTTTGATCGATACTCGTATTTAAGTAGATATTCTGTTTAAAATCAAACAGTATTATATATTTATTTCTACCGGCCTGATTATTTACGAAAAATTTTTTGTTACGAAAATGTGTCATTCGGCAGTATTCGAACCTGCAACTCTTATCGACACTCATCATTCGTGTTCGCGAGGTTTAAGACGCGCCATATCACTTAGTGGCTTCCCCTATGTGGATAGGGTTCACAGGTTCGAATCTTGCTAAATGAAACAAATTTTAGTAAGAAAAAAATTATCGTAAATAATAAGACCGGTAAAAATAAATATATTGCGTTTGATTATAAACAGAATATTTACTTAAATACGAGTATCGATGAAAAATAATGTTCAAACAAATCATTTTATATATATATACAGAGAGTGAGAGAGAGAGAGTATGACAAAATATAAATATTTCTTCACGCTTCATGAGATAGTAACATTAGCAAAAGCTATGTATGACCCTAATACCCTAGTTTTGTCTCATATTCAAATGTCCATTGCTATTTTACTCGATTAGCAACGGTTGTTTCACATTTCATTATACAAGCGTAATTCAGTCTGCTATCCTGTATCACTAAGAAGCTTCATTAACAGCAGACAGTTCGTCTAGTCTTTGTTTCATTTTTACTCAACCAACGAAAAGCTTCGTCCAAGTAGACATCCTTAAAGAGTCTGGTCATTTAAAAGCACCCGACAAACACACAATGTGCTCTGGTAGATAATAAATTTGGTTGAATTTATTGCATTATTCATCTGGAGACAAAAGAGTTTCTTCTGATTCATGGCCTTATTGAATAATATTTTTTGTTAGCTATGTCTGATTGTCTGTCGATTCATAGACGTGTATCGGGGTGAAGGTTTAATGAATACATTGCCTGTGTGAGTTAGCATGCTATATATATATATATATATATATATATATAAACAGTTTCATTGAAAAGAACCTACAAGCTTAAATTGGCCGAGCCACATATTTCGGACAGTTTATTCACAACTTCGAAGACAAATAAAAAATAGGATAGATTTAATAAAATATCAACACAGGCAAGCCTTGTAGGTTCATTTTAATCAAACATTTTGGGATCAATACTTGCTACATAAATAAACTTCATATATATATATATATATATATATATATATATGACCTAATGAGCCAGACGAACTTACCTGGGTTTCTTCTAAACGGATCGTCAGGGAAAGCTGAAAAGCTGACGACCCGTTTAGGAGAAACCTAGGTAGGCACGTCGGGTTCATTAGATGCTATTTAGTTTGCTCTACCTTTGTATTGAGCGCTTTCTGTTAGATGATTCCTATTGTCGTTTTTTTGGGGGGGGAACTTGATGCTGATTTTCGGTCCGAACACTTTTGACTGACTTTCATGGACTAAGCTCTTGCTTTTTTCACAACCATTTTTTTCTTCGTTCGATAATTTTCGAGGAAGCTTTGTTAGACGAGTATAATTATAATCTCGTTTATATATATATATGCAGCATATCTACATTTAAAAAGGTTTCATTGAACGATATATATATATATATATATATATATATATATATATATATATTGTATCTATTTACTTTTATTCTCAGGCTTTCCAGTTGTCTTGATGTTAAGATGAAATTCATCAAGGACAACTTTGTTTTTGTTTTTTTTTAATCCATGTAATTTCGACCTTTCCTAAAATCATCTTCATGTGTAAATTTTGAATCCAGACTCTTTGCAAGTGCGATAAAATCTACACACCTGGGAGATGGTGATCTTTAACCAACCAACACTCAACAGAAATTATTACAAATAGACCAAAATGAACCAACCGTCCATTCATAGAATAATGCTGTCATATATGGTCCGGCGCCTCCATTGTTTATCTCAGTGTTCTCGACAGGCTCCAAAGGCAAGTCTATAATGTGATAGGAAACCGACTTGGCGTCTCGACTACAACCACTTTCTCACCGGCGGGAGGTGGCTCTCATCTGTCTGTTCTATAAGTATTTTCATGTCATCTGCTCTGTCGAACTTACACTGGTGCCTCCGCCACAAAAATTTACATGTGTAACCACACTAGCAACAGGATCCCACCCATTCACAGTTAGATCAGACAAATACAGCCGACAATTCTACTCTACCATCTTCTTTTCTCGCATTTCTAGCGTGTGTAACTCCCTTCCATATACATACTTTCCTGACTGCTACAACCTCCAGGAAATTAAATGCAATGTCAATACCTATCTCTTAACCACTTGACTCCCGTTCTTTCTACATCACCCTGTATATCGTTTCCTTTCTCTCTACCTTTGCAACTGTCATCACACCTGTATTCCCATCCTTCTCTTGCTCCCTTCTCTGACAGCCCCTTTAACAGTTTCGTCTTTTTTTTTACTCTCTTCCTGTTTAAACTTTTACGCTTATGTAGCCTCCTGCGCATCAGTAGTGGTACCGCCTTGCTTGAGGCAAAACGATTAAAAAACATATATATAACATTTAATGGCATTTTAAATTTCATAATTATTATGACAGAGATTTTGCGCAGGTTTTTCTGAAATCCTCATCAAAACTGGATAATACGTTTGTCTTTGTAATTTCTCGCTGAAGATGATCTTGGAAACAATTGGAAGTACTTTGGTAGGAAAAAACTACAGCGCCTTCTATTTTGAATTTCATCTTAACATGAAAGACTGACGAGGAAATTAGAAAGCATCACGATAAAATAAGTAGGCACAATATGTCTATATTATTCAATAAATTGTATATATACTACCGGACATAATTATTAGGCCACCCCAGTTTTTTTTTTAAATTATATATTTCATTCTATTTTTATTATTTATTGTAAAGTGGATAATTCTAAATGCAAATAGAAGAGTTCTATTGTTATTATTACTTTCCAAAATTTTACAAGGTATCCAGGAAGGCTTTGCTTCGGCCAGCCAATAAGCAACAGACTAGCATGGGGAAGAGAGTACAAAAACTGGACACCAGAACAGTTCATGTGATGCACATATTATTGTGCAGTATTAACACAAGAACAATTCTATTTTCATTCCGTGTTTTTCACTTCGCAATAAATATTAAAATTAGTATGAAATACATCAGTCGGCGTCAGTCGGTGATTCTACCCCTAGGCCACGAGCGTCCGGTAGAAGAAGGTAGACATTTTAGCGCGTATAAACACGCCTAATAGCTAGGGCGCTCTAATTCATCATTGAATGAGCGATGCGTATATACCGGAGAAGCTACTGTTTACAAAGTTTCCCACTCTTCCAAAGTACTCAATCAGGGTGTATATATATATATATATATATATATATGGGGGAGTGCGAGGAGGTGCATGAATTTTGGGTACACGAAATTGGAATATATATGTTTACATTTCTGTTTACTGGAAAATAAATGATGAATTAAAAGAAAATTGTGAAAAAACGTATCCAGTGGTCGGTCGAGACCATTATAAATTTTTAGTATGGATGAAGGCCGTAGTCCGTGGATTGAAGTCTTTTTATCTTCATTTTATGTTCTTGTGGAATCAAAATTTTTTTCATAAATTTGAGGAGTTAAATCGCACACACAGTGGCGAAACATGAACATATATATATATTTATAATGAACTTAATCACAGTAAGTCAACACTATTAATAACAGACTAAACATCCGAAAATAATGCTAATTTAACAGTAATATAAACCGTCTTGTAACCCGGCAAGAACTGGGTTAAATAAAGGGGGAGAAAAAAAAGAAACAAACAGCGCCTAAGAACAGTACGTCTAGTGCCCGTTTGAAAGAAATAAAAACCCAAAACGAAACCTTAACAGCAAAGTGCTCGATACGAAAGTACGAAACTGATATAATCGGTAATAGTACTTTCGTATATATATATATATATATATATATATATATATATATATATATATATATATTAAAAAAGGATTAATTCAAAGATGTTGAATGGCCATTTCGATATGAAGATCCCCACGGGGGACGACACATCACTTCAGCAACAGAAAAAACCTTGCAGAAACTGGAGAAAAATTAGTCTACTTTTCCTTTTTAAATAGATTGCAAAGAAATTAAAATATAAATAATAAAATAAAATAAAATAAAATAAAATTTATTTTATTATTTATTTTTTAATTTCTTTGCAATCTATTTAAAAAGGAAAAGTAGACTAATTTTTCTCCAGTTTCTGAAAGGTTTTTTCTGTTGCTGAGGTGATGTGTCGTCCCCCGTGGGGATCTTCATATCGAAATGGCCATTCAACATCTTTGAATTAATCCTTTTTTAATATATATTTGCTCTGTAATATTTTATTACATGGACCTCTCTTCCTGTATCATTTTTTAATATTAAAATAAATTTTTAATATTAATTAGGATCGGTTTTTTGGAATTTACCTTCCAGCTTTTTTCCCTTGGATTGAAGTATCTGAATTAAAATATATATATATATATATATATATATATAGACACTATTCCATAACTTGGTAATATAATTTTATTTCAGTGAACGATCTTCAGATTGAATGCTGAAATAATGATTTACATAATATCAATTAGAGTTAAATTTATTTACCAACAATTGTTGGTTATCATTTCAGTATTGTATATATTTGTGTGATTCATATTAGTTTTAGCCTACAAGAAATATCCTGATTAAAATATTGAAACGTGCCTTACAAACCATACTACACGTTATTCCAATCCTTGCGAGTGAAATTAGGTGGATGGAATTATGGTTGTGCTTGCACGAAGCGGCAAGTCATCTTTGGGCGTACTGGCATTGTTTAGACACACCAGTTTAATGCGTCCTCCCCAGAATCTCTAACTAAGATTTTCTATGTATAGTTGCAATATAAAGAAAAGCTGGACTCTGTAAGTGTTGAATAAGCACAAATATGACTGAGCACGCTCCTGCATCATTGATTAGTAGATATCAATGTTCTGATATAATCGGTAATACATTATTATTCAAGACCCGTACGTTTTAATGAGAAAAAACCATGTCTACTTTATTTGAGTAGATAGACTAAACTATCGCCCGGTTCACACTCCACCCACATCTATTGAACAGGTGAAGAGGCTCATCCCTTGTTTCCTGTTTAGGATGCGGTTTCCGGTTTTCTCTTTTCCAATCTTTTCACTCTTTTCCTTATTTTTTATTTTGTTTTCAATTGGAGTAGATAGACTAAACTATCGCCCGGTTCACCACTCCACCCACATCTATTGAACAGGTGAAGAGGCTCATCCCTTGTTTCCTGTTTAGGATGCGGTTTCCGGTTTTCTCTTTTCCAATCTTTTCACTCTTTTCGTTATTTTTTATTTTTTTTTTCAATTGAAGTAGATAGACTAAACTATCGCTCGGTTCACACTCCACCCACATCTATTGAACAGGTGAAGAGGCTCATCCCTTGTTTCCTGTTTAGGATGCAGGTTTCCAGTTTTCTCTTTTCCAATCTTTTCACTCTTTTCCTTATTTTTTATTTTGTTTTCAATTGGAGTAGATAGACTAAACTATCGCCCGGTTCACACTCCACCCACATCTATTGAACAGGTGAAGAGGCTCATCCCTTGTTTCCTGTTTAGGATGCGGTTTCCGGTTTTCTCTTTTCCAATCTTTTCACTCTTTTCGTTATTTTTTATTTTTTTTTTCAATTGAAGTAGATAGACTAAACTATCGCTCGGTTCACACTCCACCCACATCTATTGAACAGGTGAAGAGGCTCATCCCTTGTTTCCTGTTTAGGATGCGGTTTCCGGTTTTCTCTTTTCCAATCTTTTCACTCTTTTCCTTATTTTTTATTTTGTTTTCAATTGGAGTAGATAGACTAAACTAATCGCCCGGTTTACCACTCCACCCACATCTATTGAACAGGTGAAGAGGCTCATCCCTTCTTGTTTCCTGTTTAGGATGCGGTTTCCGGTTTTCTCTTTTCCAATCTTTTCACTCTTTTCCTTATTTTTTATTTTGTTTTCAATTGGAGTAGATAGACTAAACTATCGCCCGGTTTACACTCCACCCACATCTATTGAACAGGTGAAGAGGCTCATCCCTTGTTTCCTGTTTAGGATGTGGTTTCCAGGCTTTCTCTTTTCCATTCTTTTTACCCTTACGTAGCCCCCTGCGCGTCAGTGGCGTTACCGCCTTGCTCGGGGTGATATGATTAAAAAAAAAAAAAATCTCAAAATATTAGGGATAATTCAATTTTTTAAAATCATTTAATCCCAAGCAAGACAATTTTACTGCTACTGGTGCGCAGGGGGCTACATAAGAGGAGAATGATTAGAAAGAGAAACAAGTTATCGGGTGCGTCAGAGGATGGGTAAGAGAAGGATGAGAACACCGGTGTAAAGAGAGGTGATGAGAGTAGAGTGGAATGGTTAAAGACATGAGGAAAAGGGTGCGAGTCAAGGGTGTAGGAGATGGCAAGCAAATTTCACAGTCGGAAAGTGCGAGAAAAGAAGCTGTTCTAGTAGAAGTTGAGGTTGCATTTTATTGGTTTCACTCTAGATAGTGGTACCTTGTTGCTAGTCTCGTAGCTAGAGTAATTCATGCAGAGGGGGTACCAGTGAGCTAAGTTCGTCGGAGCTGAGATACCATGTCGCAATCGATCTCATTGCAGATTCACCGTTGGATTTTGTCAAGAACTCTAAGGTGAATAGCAGGGACACCCGACCAGATTTGGCAGCAGTATTCAATTCACTGGCGGATTGTAGATTTATATATGTGCAGGATGGATTCAGACGGGATAAAACTTCTTGGCTTTAGCGGGTGATTTAGCTATGGATTCGATGATGTCATTCCGCTTGAGAACAGCGAAGAGAGTTAGCCGTGGGGGCGCAGTGTTATGCTTTCAGAGAGACAGGCCTGAACCCGGCTTACGGGGGTGGGGGGGGTAGGATCGATTGTCTATGGTGGTTAACAGATAGGAGCTTTGTTTTGAAAGCATTAAAATTCACGAACCATTTTCTACCCCAGTCCACCACAGATTAGAGGGTTTTTTTTTTCAAGCTCAGTAGTAAGGTTCACTCTGGCAGATTTCTGATTTAGGCGAGAGTAAATGGTGGTGTCGTCAGCGTAGATTTCTACTTGGAATCTGATTGCACCAGAAAGACCATTGATGAAGATCAGAAAATGTGTAGCACGTAAAATACAGCCTTGAGGGACCCCGCATTCACCTGATAGTATCGAGAGGCATGTCTTTTCAATACTACCTTCATTTGCGGGATTTGAAAGGAATGAATGTATTAGATCAGATAATCTTCCAGTCATACCGTAGGCACTTAGCTTGCGCAAAAAGCTAGCATTTCAGACTCTTCGAAGTTCTTATCGAGAGCCTGGTATATATAGCAGTGATGGTCGTTATCATATCGGCAGCAGACCTGGTGAAGCGAAAACCATACTGTTTGTCTGAGGAGAGACTGTAGGTTGTGAGATGGTGAACCATTTCGGCATTGATAATAGCCTCGAATACTTTTCTAAAATCGGTAGAGCAATAATTATGAAGGTTTTTAGGGTTCTCCAGAATTCTTAAGTACAGGAACCACAGAGGAGGAACTTTCAGCAGTAGGGGAAGCAAGAAGCAGAGAGGGCGTAGTTGTAGAGTTCGGAGAGGTAAGTTCAGGAACACATTTTTTGTAGACAATGATTGGGATTCCATCACCTCCGCTCGCTTTATGGGAATAAAGTTTCGGAATTATGTTAGAGATAAGCGAGGGGGTAATGTGTATGTCACTGAGATTAAACTCAATTATAGGTGGGAAGTTCGGTATGGATAACCCAGAAAAATCTAGTGTCAAGTTGGTAGAGAATCTGCTAGCAAACACTCGGCCTTGTCGCAGAAGACGTGAGGAACTTAAATTCATTGATTAGAGGGGCTTACTGTTATTTAGTACACTTTTACATAGCCAACAGTCGAACTTACGGCTGCTTTATTCTGTCAACAAACAGCAGCTTAGCATCATTAAAGATACTCTTGCATACATTACAAGCAGAGGTAAAAAGGTGCCTGTTATGTCCAGACGCGTGCCTCCGTCAAAGTCGGAAGAAGTGATTCCTGCGGGCGATAGCGGCCGTGCAATCAGGAAAGAACCAGGGAAACGAATGGGGTTTATTTCGCAACATTTTGGATGGGATTTAAAACGTCGATGCCAGTCTTAAAGCAAGAAAATATTTTAGAGGAACAGTTTTCAACGAGGTGATTTGTTCCAACGGACATCACACAGAAAATCACGGAACGAGTCCTAGTCTGTTCTTTGGTAGCAGTAAAATATTTTTCTGACCTGAGGTTCCTAGAGGGAGGGAGAATAGAAGGAGATATTAACGGAAACCATCGCATGGTCAGAATTTCCAAATAGGCAAAGATGCATGACATTGCATGAGTCAAGGATGGAAATGAAACAGAGATCTAACGGTGTGTCAGGTTCATTATAGTTATTTGAGAAACGGGTGTGGAAATCTATTACTTGCATATGTGACTGAGTGATTGAAAATTTTATGGTATGGACACTAGCAAGATTTCTGACAGAGCTTTCATTCCGTGAGCGAAGAAATATAGTCTTGCTTTATCATAAATATCCTGTTTGTGGAGATATTTTTGGTTTAGTTTATGCATTGATTCCTTAATCTTTCGTATTTTCCAGAGGTTTTCTCTATCTATTATTTCAGCTTATTTCCACAAGGAAAGGTGATCTCTCATTTTTGCTCCATTTGTGGGCAGTTACGCCTAATTTTCATATTTCCCCTCGTGTTACAGCCTTGCGGTGTACTTGCAGCTTTATCTTAAGTGGATAGTCCATTTCTCCGTTATATTATATACAGCAACTGCATGAGATGTCGTACACACTGTCCTTAATCATGTCCTCTTCTTTTAGAGTCTTACTCAGAAGATGAATCTACAAAGTTTTGAAGGCCGTCTTGATATCATATAGCTGGTTGGTTGTTTTGTTTTTATGGCATATCAACCTCGGCGGGTCATTTATTGCCAACTAAATTTTATTTATTTATGACTGGTAATACCTTTTTTCTTTCAACAATTTATTGTTGTTTTTATATAAGTTTTGTGTCTAGTAATACTTTTTTTCTTTTGAAGTATCAAGATTCATTGGGATTTGTTTTTAAGGGCAGGGTCCCCAAGTCCTACCCTTTTTATGTAACCCATAACTGGAGGGAAAGGACGGATTAATACCTTTCCCAAGGGTACCAGTGCTTAAGTGAATTCAGGGTATTCAACTGGAATTCGAACTCGGCTCACCGATTTCTCTTTCCGAGCCGATATTCACTGCACCACAACGCACATCCTTCACTAAACGCTTACAGCACCTGGTATTCCCAAGCGGTCATCCATCCAAGTACTGACCAGGCTCAACGATATCATATGGACTACAGATCTTTTCTATTTTTTTCCGATATGATTAATATTTCTAATTTAAATAATTAAATAACTTCTTTATATAGTTATCTAAGTATTATTGGTTGTCTCTTTCGATGAATGATTCAGAATTTAACCAGCTATCAAATGTAAGGCTGTATTTTTCGAGAAACTGGTTTTTAAGTACTGCTTCAACCAACTCACTAGTTTATTTTTTGTGAGGGTTACTTAAATGTAATTTGCTTTCTTTCATATCTTGAGCAAATATTCTTGATATTTTATTTTCTGATACTTCAAGTGTATCTTAGTTCTGGGTCTGACGATAAATTACATTTGGCATCATGACTTGAAATTAGAGGTTTGAAGGTGTAAATATAATGAAAGTATTGAATTATATTGTAATTTTAAAAACACGATCAATATGTTTTATATAAAACAAATTAGGAACAATATATATTTATAATAAGATTAGCAAAAAATACAGTTTTGTAATCGAATTACTAGCAATTCGTTTTAAAACAAAATGACCAACAATGAATTTTACCTGTGGTTGAAGTTATATGTTGAATTTATATTTCAGCATTAAATAATCTGTAGAGGTCGATATACTGTTAAAAAATTCAACAGGAAACAACTTATTCATGATATTAATCCATATAATATTAAGTTATCAAGCTCTATTCCAAACATAACTTCAATAAAACTACAGCATAGAACACGAATATCACTATCACTGACCCATAAGGAATTGTTCATGTGTCGTTCAACAAAGAAAGCCGATCAATCAGACAATGAATTCCCCAAAAATAAAGTTTCATCACGAAGAAATGATTTGCGTGATAACTAAACGAGGGAGAGCTAATGTAAGTGGGAATGAAATCCCAACAATTAATATAAAAGTTTTATTTTAAAAACATTTAGAAAAAAAAATGGCAAATTAAATCAAATGTTTGGAATTTGAATACGAATTATTTTCAGTACAAAATATTTTTACAGTTTAATCAGCCTGGAGATAACAATGATGTTTTCAAAATAGAATTCCTACTATTTAACCCATAGCTAGGAAAATGATATATAAAGTCATAGCTTCCTCAAAAATATTTGTGCATAATTGAACGTAACTCAACATGAATTTGAACTCAGATTAGTTCTCTGATTTCTCATTCCGAGTCGTAACCTTTCGAATTTAGCTAGGTTCCATTGTTTGTATTTCCCTCTCTACACCAGCAAAAATTTAAACCAACTATCAAGCACACAAGTTCAATGACAAAAGTAAAATTACAAATAATACATCAATCAACATGAAAGATCTCTTCCATGACATTAATCCCTATAATATTCTTAAATTTCTTTAAGAAATCAAACTATATTCCAAAATATAAATAGTTTAATAACTTCAAAGATCACAAGAAAATTATATTCAGAGTTAAATGACCCATAAAGAATTGATGTGACGTTAAACCAACAAATCAATCAAATATTTTCTAATCCTGGTTAATAATTTTTCATCCTTTTTGTATTCTAATTTTAACCAGGTTATTTTTTTCTTTGTGATAATTTAAAGTCAGTTTCCTTTGTTCGGATATTTTGAAATGGTATCCGTTATTTTCTGTTGTTGTTCTATGAAGTCTGCTCAAATTATTCACAATAACAAACCTCGTATTCCCATTACTCAATAAATCTCCAATATCGTGTCTATGATTTTAGATTGTATTATTTTATGGGCAATAGCAATGTCTATATATTTGAATTTCAAATGTCAGTAAATATATATATATATATATATATATATATATATATATATATATATATATATATATAATCTAAATTTACGCTTACTGCACCATCGTATGATTAATAACCCATAAAATTTGCGGATAGCTAAGAACCCAGAATACAACATAAATATTATTAAATTTAGATATCATTGTGTTAAATATCAAGTATTTCGTTTATATATAAGGGCTTTGAATGGACACTTTCAAATGTTTCATTTTCAAGTCAACACAAAAATAAATCATGGACATATAATAAGTACACCAGAGGCAAAACACCCTTGAAATTGGACGAATGCTGTTGTGAAAATAAAAATTATTGAAAATTTGTTTATTACTTAAATTCTACAAAACAGAAAAATCATAGGATGTTAGAAAAAAAATCTTCCTTGTCGGCTGTATATAATAAAAGACGTTTAAAAGAAAAGTTGCTGTCAAAATATATACGGGCGTCATTCAATATATAATAAAAGACGTTTAAAAGAAAAGTTGCTGTCAAAATATATGCGAGCGTCATTCAATATATAATAAAAGACGTTTAAAAGAAAAGTTGCTGTCAAAATATATACGGGCGTCATTCAATATATAATAAAAGACGTTTAAAAGAAAAGTTGCTGTCAAAATATATGCGAGCGTCATTCAATATATAATAAAAGACGTTTAAAAGAAAAGTTGCTGTCAAAATATATGCGAGCGTCATTCAATATATAATAAAAGACGTTTAAAAGAAAAGTTGCTGTCAAAATATATACGGGCGTCATTCAATATATAATAAAAGACGTTTAAAAGAAAAGTTGCTGTCAAAATATATACGAGCGTCATTCAATATATAATAAAAGACGTTTAAAAGAAAAGTTGCTGTCAAAATATATACGAGCGTCATTCAATAAATAAGGTGAATGTTTCGGTATAAGGACTTTTAATACAGACAGAAGCTTACTTTTTTTATTTTTCAACGTAGTCTCCCAGCAGTGTCACACACTTTTTTCATCTGTGCACAAACTTCCGTATTCCCTCAGCGTAAAAATCTTTGGACTGATGTCTCAGCCAATCGCTCACAGCACTTTTGACTTCATTGTAACTTTCAAACGTTGTGTCTCTCGTGAACGCTTTCAAGGAACCAAACAGGTAAAAGTCTGAAAGAGCAAAGTCTGGACTGTAAGGGGGATGAGGGAGAAGTTCTTAGCCCAGCTGGATGATGGTCTGTACCGTTTGGGCTGCTTCGATTAGACAAGGTCATCATGTACAATTTTGTCTGCTGTCCCAACAGATAGGCACAAAGTCCTTGCAATGTCATATACTGTCAACTTTCTGTCAGAATAAATAAGGTTATTGACTGATTCATCTCAGGAGGCCTCACATCTGTAGGCCTCACATCTGTAGGCCTCCCAGGCCTGTCTTCATCCCCAACACTACTCCATTCTTCTTTAAATAAATTAGCCCAGTTGTAGACATTTTTTGGCTGAAATATGTGACGCCGTAAACAGTTGACATTCTCCTATGAATTTCAATTGGTTTGCATCTTCCAGCAACCAAATACTTAATAACTGACATCTGTTCAATCCGTGAGCATGCTTCTTGATCGGCCATCTCTGTTAATCTCCAAAACACTGAAAGTTTTTTTTCAATCTGAAAAAAAAAATTCAATCCCTTTGAAAAAGAATTAAAGGATGTTCTTATACGGAAAATTTAACTTCTTTATTGAATGACACTCATATATATATATATATATATATATATATATATATATATATATATATTGTATGGATAGATTTTAAACTTCTCCCATTTAAGGTTACCAATACTACAATCTAAAAGGCTATGGAAACAAAAAGCTACATTCCAAACATTTTATTTAGAAATTTATATTTTTATAAAATGAGGCGATTATAACTATACTCGTGTCGAATAATCTGTCACGAATCTAGAAAGAAGGGAAAAATGATTTTTAAAAAAAGAGCTAAGTACATGAAGATCAGTCAAAAGGTTTCGGACCGATTCAGCACGTAGCCCAAAGATAAAAGTCCGATACGATTAATCAACTAACAAAAAGCGCTCAATACTGAGGTAGAGAGGAATAAGTAAAGAATACCTAGTGAGGCAAGCAGACCTACCTAGACGGATTGTCAGGGAAAGCTGCCGATCCGCTTAGGTGGAACCTATGTAGGTCTGTCTGGCTCACTAGGTATTCTTTACTTAATAATAATAATAATAATAATAATAATAATAATAATAATAATAATAATAATCTTGAACAGATGAAACAGCGCTGGCAAGACAAACCTCTGCATGGCCAATATCCAGTACGTGCCAATAAATCCAATGTTGACAAAGTTAATACTCATCGATGGTTACGTGCATCTGGATTAAAGTCTGAAACTGAAGGCTTTATTCTTGCAGCACAAGACCAAAGTCTTTTCACGAGAAACTTTCAGGCAAATATTATGCATAATAATATGGATCCAAAATGCAGGTTTTGTGATAAACACCAAGAAACAATAGACCACCTAATCTCAGGCTGTTCTGTGCTTGCCCCAAATGAATATAAAAATCGCCACGATAGAGTTGGGCAATATTTACATTGGGCAATATGCAAACATTATGGAAAAGCTGTAGGCAAACACTGGTATGAACATCACCCAGCACCGGTTACAGAAATAGAAGATGTAAGCATTCTATGGGATTACACCATCTACACAGACAGAAAAATTGAAGCAAACCGGCCAGACATTATTGTTAAAAACCAGAAGGAGAAAACTTGTCTATTAATTGATATGGCTTGTCCAGCGGATTGTAACATAGCAATAAAGGAATTTGAAAAACTGTCAAAATATAAAGACCTGGAAATTGAAATAGGAAAAATGTGGAAATTGAAAACAAGAGTTGTGCCAGTGATAGTAGGTGCACTTGGAATGATAAAAAAAGAACAAAACAACACATTGAAAGAATCCCTGGAAACCCCAGCTTAAGAGATATACAAAAAATTGTCTTATTAAGTACAGCCCACACACTAAGGAAAACTTTATCTATGTAATGCTAGGGATGATATGGAAGATAGAAAAACATGAAATGGAGCCATAACAACACGCCACTACCTGCCTTAGGTCTCCCCGCAGACTTGGTTGGTAGTGAGACCAAAGCAGAAATCGAAATATGATGAAAAATGACATAATAATAATAACTATATATCTATAAATGCTCTATATCTTTCTTAAGCACTTTAAACAATTAACATTAAACTGTGAAATATATATATCCATTAGTTTAAACCATTTTATATATATAATATAACCCGATACTGATGAGCTGTGAAACAGTGAAACAGGGCGCTGATGACTATTTAGACATCTGGATTGAGCACTATGAAGAAATGATAGACTTTAAAAACAGTAGCTATTCATTCATTTACGCTTTTTTATTTCACATTATTTACAATATCTTGAGGGCACCTCAGCAAGGTGTAATGTTCAGCAAGATCCTCTCTCTAGAATCATTATAACTGAGTAGTGAGTTCGATCCTCACTGGATACCCTCTACTTTTGCTCGTGTTTTACGTTTAAACTACGCTTAGAAAATCACCTTTCCCTAGTTTTGGGGCTTTGTGCGCTGAGCTAACAACCCTGCCCCATAACAAACAGTTTGTTACGGAAACAGCAAAAACGCTGTCCTACACACCATTGGGTGTAACGGAAAAGTTTATTTGGTCCTCCAGGTTTCGGGGTTGGGCGCTGGGCTAACAACCCTGCCCCGTAAAAAAACAGTTTGTTACGGAAACATCAAAAACGCTGCCCTACACACCATTGGGTGTAACGGAATTTTTTTTTTTTTTTTTTACAATTTTCTAACAAAAATTAGTTGCTGTGGTTAGTATGTTTGATTGTAAACCATGGCTTACACGTTTGGAAATAGTTAAATCTTCGAACTGTAATCATCCAGCGTGGAGCAATTGAGTGGCCCACCAGACCTAACACACCATAATTTTTTTCTGGGGTGCACAGAAAGAACTTATTCACAGGCTCAAACCGAAATTAATTCCTGAATTATAAGATTTTTTTCATAAAATTTCAGAAATGAACATATAAATTTGTATAAATGTTGCTAATAGTGTTCAGCGTTGTATAGAGCATGGAGGGGAGTATTACGAACATGTTCTTCTCTATGTTCCGTGCCTCGTCAGGACATAGGCGATCACTTGTCACTCTTACTATTTTTCCAAATTGCCATACATTTGCACAAGCCTTTCAAATAATGCGTCGCGCTGCCTTCTTTCCGCATCTATCTTTTCTTCTCTCCGTCCCGTGAGTATTAGTTTCTCCACGCTCTCCTTCCTCATTACGTCTCCTAGGAACTTCAGTTGTCTCTTCGTAATATTAAGTATGAGTTTTCTTCTCGTTTCCATCCTGTCCAACACCTTGCTCACGTGTTCGGTCACATGCTTCAGCTTCCTTAAATGATTTCTTAATCATAACAAACCATGTTGTGACAATGCTTATAAATTTTTCTAAAAATACTGTAATTTAGATTTGTTCCATAAAAGTTAATAAATAAAGATGGCGTTAGTTTTACGGCATCATGTATGCAATGGTAAAAGTCGTTGCAAACCTAAAATTTGCAACGACTTTTTATGACGTAAATATAATAATACATTGAAACATCTACGAAAATGTTTTAATCACCAGCATTTTATTGTGGAAAACCTGAACTACATTATTTAATTTCATTTTATCGTAATTCTATGTTATCGTAAGCATTAGTACTCATAATAAAATCTCCTCTGGCTGTCAAGTTAATGGATACATTTTCAGATTCAAATAACATCTTTAGTGAATTTATGTCTTCTTGATAACCTTGTTTTCTTCCTAATTTTTATAAAGAAGCACTTATATTCACAATGTTGAAATTAGTATAAATTTTTTCATGATTCTTCCTCAAAGTGACTATAGAAACGAAACGGATACTTATACTCAGAAAAAGATAGATTAATGAGGAAGTAGCGCTCGCAGGAATTGAAATTCGCAGGATATTTTGCAAAGGGAGAGGAAAGTCTTCAAGTACCTACCTAACAAACTTGTGTAAATAGTTCGCTGGTCAAAGATACGAAGAGATAGCAAAACAAAATTCCTTGGTTAGAACGACAAAGAAGATGAGATTTTGAAGAACTATGATTTTTTAAGCGCAGTATTGGACACCCAGTGCGGATCAAACTCACTACTTAATTGTAATAAGGCTAGCGAGAAAAGCTTGCTAACCATTACACAACCACGAGGTGCCCATTTTGAAGAACTATGATTGCCAAGGTCATAAAGATACATTGCAAAGAGAAGAAGAAGAACTATTTTCTCTTTATGTGATTTAATTGCAAATTTTAGTCCTAAAGTGTCGGTTTCGATTTCTGTGGCGGGAAAATACTAAAATGAAATACACTAGCCAACAAAATATTCTTAGCATATTACGTGAGATTGTTCCTTACGTATATAATGGTCACTGAAATCGAAGAAACGTTGTTTTGATCCAATTTGCTCTATTTTTTATGATATTACATAAAATCATTTGTAGTGTCTGTACATATTGATACAAATTAGATTATTGCGTTACTCGTGGATGAATATTTCAATAAAATCCCGCTTATTATGCTATTTAGGCTATTAATTAAATCAAACAATTCTGAATAAATGTATCACTTTTAGCTAAGTTCCTGATTTTATATGATTTATTAAGATATAATTTTTTAGGGCCCGGAAGTTTTTTCCGTCTAAATCTATCCTGCACATATATAAATCTACCCTCCGCCCGTGCATTGAATACTGCTGCCATATCTGGTCGGGTGCCCCTGATATTCTCCTCGGGTTCTCGATAAGGTTCAGAGGAGGGTCTGTAATGTGATAGATACCGACTTGGCAGACCGCCTGCAGTCTCTCTCCCACTATCTTTTTTCTATCTTCCCTATCATCTCCAGCATTATATAGATAAAGTTTTCCTTAGTGTGTGGGCTGTACTTAATAAGACAATTTTTTGTATATCTCTTAAGCTGGGGTTTCCAGGGATTCTTTCAATGTGTTGTTTTGTTCCATTTTTTATCATTCCAAGTGCACCTACTATCACTGGCACAACTCTTGTTTTCAATTTCCACATTTTTTCTATTTCAATTTCCAGGTCTTTATATTTTGACAGTTTTTCAAATTCCTTGATTGCGATGTTACAATCAGCTGGACAAGCCATATCAATTAATAGACAAGTTTTCTCCTTCTGGTTTTTAACAATAATGTCTGGCCTGTTTGCTTCAATTTTTCTGTCTGTGTAGATGGTGTAATCCCATAGAATGCTTACATCTTCTATTTCTGTAACCGGTGCTGGGTGATGTTCATACCAGTGTTTGCCTACAGCTTTTCCATAATGTTTGCATATTGCCCAATGTAAATATTGCCCAACTCTATCGTGGCGATTTTTATATTCATTTGGGGCAAGCACAGAGCAGCCTGAGATTAGACCTACCTTAGGTTTTTCATTATTCAGACGAGGGAATTCTGAGCAGATATAACTGAAGCATCCCCACTTGATCTAATGCCTGGAAGAAATGCTTCATTAGACCCAACCTGATATATAGCTTGTGCAAATTGAACCAGCGGTTCATTTATGAGGTTTTTCCATACCCATAACAAGCCCTTCACGAACATAACAGTACTTCTTTCCCCTGTGCTGATCGTTAACGTT
This sequence comes from Ascarosepion bandense, assembly GCA_037127315.1. Taxonomy (NCBI): domain Eukaryota; kingdom Metazoa; phylum Mollusca; class Cephalopoda; order Sepiida; family Sepiidae; genus Ascarosepion; species Ascarosepion bandense. The sequence goes on along the minus strand of JBBBDQ010001003.1, from coordinate 3,184,377 downwards.
ACTATTACATAGACAATGGAAACGTGGGTACTTATTAAAACAACCTTACTGGCCTAACAAAGGTTAACCATTTTAAAATCAACACACAACATCTAATTTTGTTCATTATAACACAGTTTTTATGGCACAATCTCTACATTCGTGTTGTGTTGGTTCAAGATCAACGACTGATCAGCAGGTATACAAGCAAAATTTACATCATTATACAACAAAATACACATCAAACTTCAATAAATGAAAGTAACTCAGCGGTATTGTACTTAGACAATAACATTGCTAATTGGAGGTTTTGGATATAGTTGAAAAACACGATGTTGTCTTTTTCTTACAAAAATAACAAAGCTCTTTGTCTGTTAAGTAAAATGTTATCTTAGCTTCACGAACAAGAACACGATGTTTGCCCTTTTGACAAAAGCATATTTCTAACCACGTCATTCAGCTCTCCTGAAAAGTGTACCAAATACGAGTGATAAATATTACTATTGCTTTAGCTGGGTTTTTTACAGAATATTCACCCATTCCTTCTACAATATTCATAGAGCCATCATCAGGATCAATATTAGGCAATGAAATAAAAAATTAATACAGGAAAAACACCACAATATAGCACTGGCCGTCTTCCATATTCAAATTCAGCATTGTGCTTTGAACTCTTGAGAGGTTTTTATCCCGACATGGTCACCGTACAGAAGTAGAAACTGTCATAATTTTGGGCCCTCAACACACCACTCGTGCCACAAAGTCATGGTCTTCACTTTATTTTGTGTTCTCAAGCAAAGGGTTTCTGTACGATTCTTACAAACTTTGTGAAGAGTCCCTGACTTATTTTAATTCCTAATCTTCTCACCAAATTAAGCTCTTTAGATAAAAATCAAACATGGAAACGATACCCACCAGAAATATGTAACAGAAAAACGTCAGGGTCAATGTTCCAATGTTTACGATTTGAATGCATGATTAAAGATTTGTTGTACATGAAATATAGATACACAAGGTCATTGGCAGAGCTTGATACATAAATATTTTCGGCAAGTTTGGTAGCAGCAGATAGGCTTAATTTCTTTTGACCTCTAAAGTGTCATTCGTATCAGTAACAAGAGCAAATGGTAATAAGAGGTTCTAAATACAAACAGTTTTTATTGTCTCACCTTATTTAACGCAGAGAAAGGATTAAAATCAATCCACGTGACTTTATATAAACGACAGCAATTTTTTCTCTCCCTGCCCAGAAGTAATTTTCTGTAGTCAGAGTGAAGAATTTGCTTTCTTGAATAGCCTTATCCTACAATTTCTTCAAGAAATCAAATTTTATTTCAAAATATAAATAGTTTAATAACTTCAAAGATCACAAGAAAATTATATTCAGAATTAAATGACCCATAAAGAATTGATGTGACGTTAAATAAACAAATCAATCAAATATTTTCTAATCCTGGTAAAAAATTTTTCATCCTTTCTACTATTCTAATTTTAACCAGGTCATTTTATTCTTTTTGATAATTTAGTCAGTTTCCTTTGATCGTGTTTTTTCAAACCATATCCGTTATTTTTTGTTGTTGTTCTGTGAGGTCTGCTTAAATTATCCACCGTAACAAGCTTCGTTATCCCATTACTCAATAAATCTCCAATATCGTGTCTCTGATTTGAGATTGTATATGTTTTACATAACATAAAATAAATAAACTGATGAGTAGAAAGAGCAAATTTCTTATATATTTTTAAGTTAAAATTGTGAAGATAACAACGTTTATATGCTGAAGTAATATGAGATGAGATAGTTACAGGCAAGTGCTTGTCATTTGTCAGTTTTTATAAACACTCGAAGCATGTCTCTATCTAGATATTAAAAATGGAAGAGGGCGCAGTTTTGTGCTAAGAGGGTTGATGACTTTCCCAAAAGAACTATTCAAGTGCAATCTCAGTTTGCTGATTCGGCTTTACTTTTAACTCCACGTTAAGAAACGTGCTTCGGGGAATGTTCTCATGAATGCACGTCTATCAACAACGGTTTACTCTCCCTGAATTATTTTCCTATTACCTAAATGTATATTTGTGTATCAATGAGGAAACTATCTTTTTAAAGTTCTGTTTAAATAGGCAGAATTTTATGTGAATAAAGATTATATAGTTGTTCTTATATGCATTTGGAAATAGTGTCCATATATAAATATATATATATATTAGTCATCCAAACCTGTTTCGCTGTATCACAGATCATCAGTGTGGCTAGACATATCCACTTGCTTCTGGCCGGGATCGAAACTCGACCGATTTGGTGTCAGTCGGAGTCGCTACCCATAGTTACGCGGAATCACACATACACACACACACACACACACACATATATATATATATATATATATATATTTAAACATCAATTCTGACTTTGTAAGATATATTTCTAAATTTTAATTGTAAATATAACAGCGTTTATATGCTGAAGCAATATCAAATGAAAATGAGATAGTTATAGGCAAGTGCTTGTCATTTTCAATTTTTATCAACACTTGAAGCCTGTCTCTACCGAGATATTAAAGATGGAAGAGAACGCAGTTTTGTGCTAAGAGGGTTGATGACTTTCCCAAGAGAACTATTCAAGTGCAATGTCAGATTTCTGATTCAACTTTACTTTCAACTCTACATTAAGAAACGTGCTATATAATGTTCGGTGAAAATTCAATCATTGAAAAATTCATTATCTTGAAAGGTAGAGCCAATTCAAGAAAATTAAGTATATTTTCAGATTCTGTGATCATTTTTTACCCTAAAAACCTCCTAATATCCCATTCTTCTTAATTTTTTTTTTTTTTTTTTTTGCCGGTGAACAATCAAGCAGAGAAACTTGTATGTTTTTAAATATTATTGTTGGGATATAGAAATTGTAACTTACAAATTAATTTATTCATTTGTTACTGATCTACTTTTAAATTTACTTTTCCTAAACTGCCAACGCTTGATCTAGTGAAGATGATGCCATTGAAGTCAAACTGTTGGTCAATCCTCAGAAAATGTTAGCTGTTTTAGTGTTGGTATAGAAGCTTCTAAAGCTAAGTAAATAATGAGAAAAGATAAAATCTTGTTACTAGACTACTGTCTTTTACAATCGACGGAACATGTGAGCAATGCCGCAGTCTTAGAGAAAATGGAAACACAAAAAGCATATTTAACATTGGAAAGTGGCAATTACAATTTCTAGGGTACAAATTGAGAAAAGAGTTTATAGATTTGAATTTCACATAACATATTAAAGGCATGAGGCATGAGGAACAAAGGAAACAAGCACAGAAAGTACCCCATTATGTGAATTAATTGAAACAACACGAATTATGTCTTCCTAGGATCTTGCACAGTGACTCTGATCAAGTAGACGTCGTCTATAAGCGCTGTTTTTTTTCTTTAGGCCGCATTTTTATTTACTATTAGACTGCTAGATCCAGTGTTTCTTCACCTTGATGACAACTAACCGTTGAAAGGCTGACACCAACAATTCTGTAAGGCTTGCCAGTGTGTTCGTGCAGAGTTACAATTTGCGTAGACTGGAGTAACGTCCATCGAAGACAATGGACATAGAATAATTAGTCGACAGTCGAGACAATAGTGCCTTGGTGTGATAAAAGTCTGAAGCAATCAAGGATGTCACAAGGTCCAAACAAATTTCATCATACAACCCTAAAATATATTTATATTACTGCACACTAAATTACCAAATCTGACGAAAAAACAGGAATCGAGTGCACCCTGTCATTTCAGTGTTTCCAAAACTGACCGTATAATAAATGAAAGGAAACTGAAGCAGTTGTTTCAATTAATTTTATGAAAGGTGTACATGTCGAGCAAAATAGAATTATGAGATATAGCAGAAAGATAGAATACATTTAGAGATACAACGGAGAGGAAATTGTGGCGAGCCATTGTCGAGCAACGCCTGAAAAGACACGGTACAGAGAAGAACAGAAAGATTAGTTGATTTAATTATAGTTCTTTGATGTAATGAATATGCATACACCTTGGTTCACCCTCACAGTAATGTGATTGGCTGGTGTCAGCCATAAATACACACAAAGGCGATGGCGCAGAGAGGTCTACTTCCCTAGGTCTATCAGTAGAGGTCTACAGGTTTTCGACCAGAGGTCTACGTCCATAGGTCTACCGCTAGAGGTCTACGTCCATACGACTAGAGGTCTACATCTATTGACGACGCTTACCTCTCAGGATACTGTATACGAGTACCGTCCATTATGTCTACGTACTAGAACTTCCTATCCGGTTCGGTTACATTTGCCAAAACCGCTTAGTTACCTCGTATGATATATATATATATATATATATATACCGTTCCTTGACATATCATTCTTTCATGAAAATGTGAAATTGTCTATAGGTAATACTAGCAGTATAGCCCGGCGTTGTTCGGGTGTAATGAAAGCTTTAAAACTAATCCATGGTCCTTGAGCTTAGACACTTTGGACGTTGGCACGGAAGACCAAAAAGCAATAGTTGTTTCTAGTTAAAGCAAAACCGTAGACTGAAAGAAAAATGAATGGATGTAAGTCAAATCTTGCTTTCCTGGTATCGATATAGAGTTTTTTTCCATGCAAACTGAATTTTGAAGGCTAAATAAGTCCTCTGAGTAAATGATATCATGACTGAGAGTAACAACTACAATTATATCTACTTAGAGCCAAACCCGAAGCAAAAATACAGTAAAAGGGCTGAAAAAATACAGACATACAGGCAGATAAACAGACACGCACACAAACATCTTGACTTTTATATAAATATATTATCGATTTTCTGAACTATTGTAAGAACTGAAACCTTGAAACTTCTGAATATCGTTTCTTATGCCTTTGTCTTTGAGTGTATCAAATTTGATTAAAATCGGACCACTCATTCTAAAACCCAATTTTTTCGATTATCGATTTTCGATATTTTTCGGGGGTACCTTGATACAAAACCTAGCTAAGAACACTCGCACACGCTTATAGTACAACTGTGTAAATTTTCAAGAAAATCGCTTCAGCCGTTTCGGAGTCTATAGGTAACGGACGCACACACATACATACACACACAGACAAAGTTCTAGTTATAAATAAGTTTAGATATTGCATGATGTTCGCAGTATTATGTGTACATTTGGCTTTAATGTATTCTACCATGCAACTCAGTAAAACGTGTTTTCTTTTTCTAGAAGAATATTTTGAAATCAGGTGTTTGTCATAAATAATTCTGATAAAATTTTGGTCACATCCCAGTAAAAATATAAATTCTGGAATGCTTATAGGTTCTTATGTAAGACCTTCCTCATACAGAAAGTCGGCATATCTACCTAAAGAAAAACTTGAATGGATTATTAAATTCCCATTTTGCCAGATATTTAAAATACAACGCTAAACGAAGAGTATGCAATATCCACGAACCAAAAACGTAGAAATATATTACGAGATATAGCACCAAAATCATTCCTTCTATAAAATTCCTCCTATTTTTACATAACTTACGCTTTCAGGATATGGACGACAATGTAGCTTCTCAGCGTCTTTTGTTGTTTTAAGTAAACATTGGACTGTTACCACTATTTTTCATTCCTGCTCTATCATCAAATAACTTTAAACTCGTTAATTAGTTTATTAGTTCTTGGTTGCTCTAAGTAAACCTAACTCCTTTAACATTTCTTTGTAGATTGTGATCTGTCATTCATTAACTTTATATTCGTTAATGAGGTCTTTGTTTCGCTTATCATGTCTTCCGAATATCACGTGAAAGTTACAATTTATGCATACCAGATATTTCAGTAGACTATTTCATTCTTAAAAATGACATACAAACTATTTAACAGTTAATATTGAAATAAATTTAGTTAATATAAATTTAACACTTATTCACAATACTCTGAAACAGGGAAATTTTTTTTTAATTCTAAAATAAAACTTAAATTTACATGAGAAGCTGGATGTAAATCGTTTCCTTCGACTATAATATACAAACGAATAATCAAGATATTTAAAGAAAACAATACAATGGCATGATTAATCTGCAATTAAAAACATTGCATGCAATCGTGTGCTATTGAAACTTTCTGACAATGATTTTAATTACAAAGATGCACTTTTAATAAAAGCTAGTATAAATTATTCAGACAAATAAGCGTTGGAGACGCTATGATATATTAATTTTAAATTATTTCATTTTTTAATACATTTAAATTTTCAAAACAAAAAATAATTTAAATTTCGAAACCAAAATTGTTAAAATAGTTACACTCTCATTCCCACAAAGATACAGTCAAATTTTAAAGTTAAGCGTTTAGTACTTTAGATGTTTTAAACGTTTTTAATTTTACTCTCACACAAAAACGGGTGTGTATGAATGTTCTTTCAAATGTCCTTTCAAATGTTAATCGTAAGTTAATAAATAAAAGAAAGTGCTTCAGACTTAACAGATCTCGACGTCAAATGCCTTGAGTGAAGTAGTTCTGCTCTGGGTCAAAAACCCCAACATCACACTACCTGACGGACGCCACACGTGCAGAAAAAAACATGTCTGTCAGACAATTTACGCGACCATATCACCTCTTTCATCTGCCTATCTAAATCTCTGGACCAGACTTGATTATTTTATGGGGGGTTCAATTGAGCGTGAGACCAACAAAGCTTTTTACAATACCAAAGATTATGGCAGTGTTCACCTGATTATAGAAGGAGAATATCCAGATGAGTTCAAGGAGATTCTGAAGTCGTCTGGAGATCATGGTCAAAGCCAATGGTGATTTTATTAAATAAATTTCCTCTTTAATATTTTAAGGTATATTTTGTGTAATTTTAGACAACGACTTATTTATTGCAATCTGTAAATATAATGGGTAACAACTTGTGTCCGATCATTCCTGTCTGCAATTTCTTGAAGACAGCGCATCATCTGGGTTGAGAAACTGTTTGAATAAGATTAGTACGCTCAGATCAGACCCTTGGATTTCCTACCAGCAGAAGCATCAAGAAAACCTTTTGTCTACCACAAATTTAATCAGAAGTTTTGTGCTAACCTGTGCTATTGTTTTCAAGAATTTTCTAGCGGATTGCCTCTCAATATAAATAAGATCAAGAAATCGACCCTTGTGAAATGTCATGCTAACCACTAGGACAGGTACTCTCATATATATATATATATATATATATATATATATATATATATATATTGTCATCCGCAGACAGATCTGTTTCGCTGTATCACAGCTCATCAGTACGGTTAGACTCCGATTGCTACATAACCCAGGGTCGAAACCCGAACCAATTGGCGTCAGTCGGCGACTCTACCCCTGGGCCACGGGGCGTTCCGTGGAAGAAGGCAGTCTTTTTTAGCGCATATCATATTACGCGCCCAATAGCTAGAGTGCTCCAATTCATTTTTACTGAATGAGCGAGCGATGCGTACATGCTAGAGTGGCTACTGTTTTTCAAAGTCTACCTTTCTTCTAGAGTGCTCAATCAGGATGTGAGAGCGCAAATATTGTCATCTGCAGACAGATCTGTTTCGCCGTATCACAGCTCATCAGTACGGTTAGACTCCGATTGCTACATAACTCAGGCTCGAATTAGACTACGATTCCTACCTAACCCAGGCTCGATATATATATATATATATATATATATATATATATATATATAATAATAATAAAATTGATTCCGTACGTATTCAAATCTTAAAATGTTACACAAGTAATTTTTAAGAACCACGAATAACCGGCAGAATCTAACTCCGTTATCGTCCTCGGCTATAAAGCTTTGGACAACGAGGGAAAAAAAAAGAAAACTGCGGAGCACCGACAATACATACAGCACTTCACAGCAAAGAAAAAAACCCTCAAACGGAACAAACCACAAAGAAAGAAAAGTGCTCGATTTTTCTCGTGTATATATATATATATATATATATATATATATATACGCATCGATCATTCAGCAAAGAATTAGAACACTCTCAGCTAGTGGGCGTGTATAATGATAATATACACGCTAAAACGTCTGCCTCCTTCTACCGAGCGACCGTAGCTCAGAGGCAGAATCGCCGACTGACGCCAATTCGGTCGGGTTTCAATTCTGGGTAAAAGGCAATCGGCTGTCTAACCGTACTGGTGAGTTGTGATACAGCGAAACAGATCTGCCAGCGGATGACTATATATTATATGTTATTTTATTTATTAAGGAAAAATCAAAAATATGATATTGCACTCCCAATCTACATGAGGTGTTGAGATTTCCTTTATGAATGACACATTGGTCTGGATAACCTCATTTGAGCTCTCTATACAGACATAACACTTAATATTTTATATTTATTAGATCTTCTTGGATTATCCTCGCGGTTTACGGACTGGACATATATATATATATATATATATATATATATATATATATATATATATATATATATATAGTTTTAGAACATGTACATAATTTCTTTTCTATATATGTCCTCTTCCCTACAATCATATGTTTGTTTCAGTGTTTGGATTTAAACACTTCCTCAGGAGAAATAAAGTTTTGGAATCATTCTCTGTTTATATTTGGTTCGTTGTTGTCGTGGGGGTTGGTTGGGGTTATTGGTAATTAAGTGAATGTCTCGTTTTGATCGTTAGACTTTTGAGGAATTTGGTGTGTAAGTGTGAAATTGTTGATTTATGGTATTATCTGTTGGAATGTAAGTTTTATCTTTTTATCGATTGGGTATATCTTTTGGTTAGGATTTCTAAGAGGCCGCTGTTGAGTGGTCATTTTTATGGTCGGCTATCATTTACTTGGTTGATGTCTACTGTTAGTGGAGCTAATTCATGAATTTACTTTGATCCTTTTCATAGACGTGATAGGGGTGTGGTGTTTTTTCTATACTATGAATAAATGAATGATATGAGAAAGTAACAGCTACAAATATTTTAACCCTTACTACCATTTCCAGCTATATCAATTCACAAAAGCTGCTTATGTTACACGCGACTTGTCACTGCTGTTTTTGACTGTCGCATATTCGCCGATCATAATTATTTTTCATGCACTTTATTTATCCAAGAAGTTTCAACTGTTACTTTGGTGTCGGTATAACCACACTGTTCTAAATTTCTCTTGGATGTGCGTCGTGGTGCAGTGGATATCGGCTCGGAACGAGAAATCGGGGATCAGAGTTCGAATTCCAATCGTATTCCTTGCATTCACTTACGCGCAAATACCCTTGGGAAAGGTATTAATCTGTCTCTTCCCTCTAGTTATGGGTTAAATAACAGGACAGGTTAGGTTCTATAGCCTTGGTCGGCAACCAGTCTACCGCAGAAAGCAATGGCAACCTACTGTGGGATAATATTCTGCCTAGTCAGTTGTGTCATTCGAGACATGATCGTATCACGTATGGTACTTAACTGACTGACTAAATATAATAGTTGAAAACATGATTAAGACTTCTAGTTGGATATCAGTTTTATATTGTTATGAAGTAATTAACTGATTCCTCACTAATTACTAATTAATAATAAAATGCATCTCTTCCCCCCCCCTCTAGCTTTGAGTCAAATAACAGGACAGGCTGCCTTCTACAGTTTTGAATGGCAACCAGTCTACAGCAGAAAGCAATGGCAACCTACTGCGGGAAAATCTTCTGCTCAGTCAGTCATGTCACTTTCGAGACATGATCGCCCAAAGCGTGTATCACGTATGACACTTAACTGACTTTCTTTTCCCAACCAAAACTTTGCGTTTCGTTCTCATTCTCTCGTTATGGGATTTACATCTTTATTCTGTAGAACCACATATCCGTTCCAGCAAGTCTATTATTTATCTGTGAGGAATTTGTCCAGCCATCACTGTGATAAAAGCCGATTGATATAAAGTAACTTGTGAGCACTTTTATTTTTGTTTTTAACAAATTTTTCTATTTTTTTTTTTAAATATTTATTTTGTTGAAGTCATCTTTGGTATTCCAATGCTCCTTCATATTCCTGCGCCATATTCTCCAAAGAGTCACGGAAACAGATTTAGGTTCTTTTATTTTGACATTAGCTATTTCGAGTTCACTCGTTGGACTTTCTCTCTCTCACTCTCTTTCTATCTCTCTTTCTCTCTCACTCTCTCTTATATATAGAGCTATATTCCTAGCTCTAACAATGTACTGTATATATGATCAGCAGGTGTAAGTGTCTTTATAAAACTATGTTTGTGTTAAATAGTCTTTTGATATGTAAGCTAAAATAAAAGTATTATATGAGTTATGGCTGTGTTATAGATCACAAAATGGTAAGTCCAACGGAACCTTTGTGTAACTTTTCCTGAGCTTGTCTGATTGAACTTTCCCTAATACGCATACTGATATTTTTCCCTCACCGGACCTTTGTTTGCATGATCAGCTCCATTGTTCGATGCCTGGCATGTTAGCATGCGTCTGTTTTCTTCATCTGTTGTATATCACCTCACCTCGCTTATCCTTTATCTTTCTGTTTCGAAGATATTACGATTGTGAACATTCTTTTCGATCCAAATCACACCCACATTGATTTTTCTTCGTAGATTTTTTTCATGCGTCAAAATGCACCTCAGCCGATAGAAATCTCTGCTATGTTTATACATCAGCATATGGCGATAATATTTTTTGTTATCTTAGATATATCCTCGCTTGTATAGTGCAAAGGGCGTCGATAAATATGTTACAAAAACGGTAAAGGATGCATCTTTTTGTATATTCGAACTGTCTTTCACAGAAAAATGTGTCATGTACATCATTTGAAAGGTAGTCGTTTGAGAGTAGGACATGCTTTCAAAAACACTTCCGTTGCGTGATATGGAGGGACAGTTACGTACATAAAAATGATTTTATTTTTGCTAAGACAATTCTGATCATAAGTGACAAAAGCATTTTGCAGATATATTTTTAATAATCCTCAGGAAGTGACAACCAAATATCAAAAACTATTATAAAACTTCCGTTAAATATTTGGTTGTTACTGCCACTTTTCCTCTTATGTGCAGTGTTCGTTTAAAGCATGGGCGGTCATGGTTCTCCTTAAACGATTTTCCGCCGTATATATATGGATGTGCGTTGTGGTGCATTGGATATCGACTCGGAACGAGAAATCGTGGAGCCGAGTTCGAATTCCAGCTGAATTCATTGCATTCACTTACACGCAAACACTCTTGGGAAAGGTATTAATCCGTCTCTTCCTTCCAGTTATGGGTTAAATAACAGGACAGATTAGGTTCTATAGCCTTGGTCGACAACCAGTCTACCGCAGAAAGCAATGACAACCTACTGCGGGATAATCTTCTGCCCAAGCGTGTATCACGTATGACACTTAACTGACTGATATATATATATAATACTGGCCATAATATTTAGGCCACTCCAGTTTTTTAAAAGATATTAAGAATTTTATACTATTTTTAAGAGGATAATTCTAAATTAAAATAAAATGGTTCTTTTGTTATTATTACTTTGCAAAGTTTTACAAGTCAAATAGCGACAATTTACCCATCCTGTAGATTTTACATATATATATATATATATATATACTACCGGCCATAATTATTAGACCACCCCTGTTTTTTTTTTTTTAAAGAAATGATGTATTTCGTACTATTTTTAGTATTTATTGCCAAATGGATAATTCTAAATGAAAATAAAATGGTTCTTTTGTTATTATAACTTTACAAATTTTACAAGTCAAGGAAGCAAAGATGAACTCATCCGAATCACCCCAAATTTGCTTCATTCTTTCATTGATTAAACTGCAATATACGTAATTATTAAATATTTATAAATTCATTTGATACACACGTTATTGTGCAGTATTAAGAGAAGAACTAATCTTTTTATTTTACAATTATTCATTTGAGAATAAATACTAAAACATAGTATGAAATACATCATTTTTTAAAACACTGGTGTGGCCTAATAATTATGGCCGGTAGTATATATATATATATATATATATATATATTAGTCATCCACATACAAGCCTCTTTCGCTGTATCACAGCTCATCACAGCTAGACACATCTACTTGCATATATATATATATATATATATATATATATATTAGTCTAATAAGTGTCTGAAATTACTTTGTTTGCGTTTTCCATATGAATCTGATCAGACATGGGTTTTCTAGGAAGAATGTATTAGGGAGAAGTATGCTTACCTTACTGGACTGCGACATTCTTCGTGGCCAGATCAAACAGTGTTTCTGTTACAAAGGTGGAGACGCATGTTCATTGCATAGAAAGGACATTTTCATTCTTTCAAGTTCTCGAATACTCCATCCAATAAACGAAATAAACACTTTCCCGACAGCTACAATCTTCAAGAATTCAAATGTAAAGTCCATAGTCACCTCCTGTCTCACTAACTTACATCACCTCTCTCATGCCTGTTTCTCCGTCCACCCCACTCTCATCAGCTTGCTTGGGGTGATTTGATTAAAAAAAAATAATAATAAATGCTTTATTTCAAGTATCTCTGTCAATTATAATAACGTTTGAAATAATAATAATAATAATAATAATAATAATAATAATAGTATTGATTTATATACACACACACACACTATATATATATATATATATGTGTGTGTGTGTGTGTGTATTTTATATAAAAATATATTTCTATACATAAAATGCATATATCTTCCAATAAAATTATGTATGCACAGACATACACTTACATACAGCAATGAGAAAAGCATTCTTTAAAACTATATTTTAATCATTGAATTTTGGCAACAATCTCTTTTCATGCAGTTCTCATTAAAAATGACAGACAAATTATTATCTTTAAGATTTGTATGTAATTTTTATTATTGTTAGTTTTTTATGTAATTTGTCATAAGAAATTGCTAAAATAAATTGTGCTGCTTGAATATTCATTATCTCTCTCTCTCTCTCTCTCTATATATATATATATATATATATATATATGTATGTATAATGAATAGTCAGTTACAATTTATTTATATAATTTTTATTAAATTTATCCGATAATATCTGTCTGCTTAATTTCGATTATATTTTTATAATTTTTCAATGAGTGTTTGTACACCCGAATTAAGATAAGAAGGCAAACTCCCCCCAAATTCATGCTTTTTGTCTGTTTATGTCTACGTTCATTCGGAGGTTTCAGTCGTTATCAAGAACGAAATAATATCAGTATCATAAAGTAAAATCTTCTAAAATACATTCTGGCCTATTCTGGTAGATTAAAATGAAAATTTCGGCAAAGTTTATTGGTTAAGTCTATTCATGTTCCAAACAGGTTCAGCAATTTTGACAGCCCTACAAAATTGTTATTTTAATAATATCAAACATGTTGCCATACGAAAACATTTGACAGTTATTCGTTCTAGCAACATGGATTTAAATTTTTAAAAAATCTTTCTCAGTTTTCATGAAAGTCCAGTAAATTTTCTCGCTCTTTTTGTTAGGGTCTTTTTTCTGCCTTTTATTTGAAGTAGTGTTAATTTCGTCATCATCTTTTTCCAGAGCCACACGATCTACCCGTTTAATTTTTTGCTATTCTTAGTAATTTTCGCTTGATGAAGTTTTTGTTGTTATTTGGTACAGTTCTATCTCACTCCGTAGCATTAACCCACAAAGAACGATATTTTTTGCTCCAGTCTTCACTCGGTTAAAGCATTTTTTCACCATTGATCTTAGAAAGCGGTTGTATACAGCTGACGCCATAATTATTTATGAGCTGGTTTAACGCCATATATAACGTTCTTATGAATCTCTGGATCTGACGAGTCATTCTAATAACATTACTCGAATTTTAAGGTCATTATTTGCGGTGTAGGGAGAAAATACACGTGGCCCAGTTTATTCAATCTTCAATTTCTTTTTTTCGTGTGCTTAATTTACTATAACTTATCCATACGTCGAAGTATTTGAAGTGTTTCAAATTTACAAATTCTACTGGATGTTCGTTGTGGTGCAATGGCTATCGACTCAAAACGAGAAATCAGAGCCGAGTTCGAATTCCAGTTGAATTTCTTGCATTCACTTACGCACAAATACCCTTGGGAAAGGTATTAATCCGTCTCTTCCCTCCAGTTATGGATTAAATAATAGTACAGATGGGGTTATATAGCTTTGGCTGGCAACTAGTCTATCGCAGAGAGCAATGGCAACCTACTGCTCAACGTTGCTTAACTTCGGTGATCGAGCAGGAACCGGTGTATTCATCGTGATATGGCCGTAAGGACGTACATCCGTCACTAAACGCTTACAGCACCTGGTATTCCCAAGCGGTCATTCATCTAAGTACTGATCAGGCTCAACGTTGCTTAACTTTAGTGATCGAGCGAGAACCGGTGTATTCAACGTGATATGGCCGTAAGGACGCACATCCGTCACTAAACGCTTACAGCACCTGGTATTCCCAAGCGGTCACCCATCTAAGTACTGACCAGGATCAATGTTTCTTAACTTCGGTGATCGAGCGAGAACCGGTGTATTCAACGTGATGTGGCCGTAAGCAAGCTTGGAATTTAGTTTTTAGTGAGTGAGAATCGAGAGTTTTTATTGATTTGGTCATAGACTGCTGTGAGGTTGACATAGCAGGTAAACAGTTTCCTATCACAAATGAAAGCATGTTGTTTGATGACATATATGCCATCATTGCATCCCTTACGAGAACGAAACTAACACTAGATCTTGAGGGTTTCACTTTCTTAAAACGATGAGAATCTAGTTAATATCATGTTGATTAATATTTTCACCATGTGTGACAGCTTTGTGGGCTACTTTTCTGTTTCCGAAAGTGGGTATTAACGCTTGATAAACTCCGCTTTTCAGGGTTGCATTTCTGTTTCCAGTTTTCTAACATAAAATAGACAATGTGTTATTGAAGTTGAGAAGAGAGTAAAGCTATTTTCAAAAGTTCAACCTCGATCTCAAGTGATGCTTTATTATTGTCTATTCTTTTAATAGTTTTCTTTATTTCATCATCAGTAGATTAAATTATTGTTTTTGAAGACGGACTTGGATGAATATTGGTATATGTTTTCTTACTTCGAGCAGGTTAACTGTAATGAGGTCAGGATTGAAATATAATTCAAAGTGTCTTTCAAAGAAAAAAAAATATTTGTTGTGATATTGATCTTATGATATCATTGTGACTTTTCGCTTTTTGCAACATTTTAACTCATTGTCTTTGTTTTCTGGGCCTCATTAATTATATTTCTTTACGTATTGGCTTCTCAAGCAATTCACTATTTTTAATTAGTTTTCTTGTTAATTATTTTATGTCTCTTTTATATTTTCCTGTTCAGTGTGCTTCTTCTCTTGCATCAGTTTTTCTAACACAGGATTGTCGCCTTACAGATGTGCATCTTTTTCCTTCAATTTGCTTTTGGAATAATCTCATGTACTAATGAAGGTATAATCAAGATTATGTGATTAATTTACGTTTTGCTCAAGATTTAATGACATAAATTTTGACTCGAGTTTATTACTGAATTCTAATCACATCCTTTCATTTTTATTAGGTTGGATGTTATACCAGGGGTTTTCAAAATCTGGTCCGCGGACCACAGGGGGTCCGCAAGGATAAGATAGGGGGTCGGTATATTAACTCACCACGCGAAATTCAAAGTATAAATTTTCAATGTCTGGATATTTATTTTTACTTATTAATGTTATCAAATGAAAATTTAAATTTATCAATTCAAAGTAAGCTTAAAATGCAAAAGTATAAGCTATTTTTAATAAAAATTTATGCATAAATTTCATAAGGGTTTACAGTAGGTCCCTAGACTAAAACTTGAAATATAAAGGGGTCCGTAAGTCGAAAGGTTTGAAAACCCTTGAGTTGTACGACAGAGTGTGTCGTGATTTATGTGGGCAAGCGATTTATTTGGCCGGTGTTGTTAGTTTAGTTACCAATAGTCTGTGATCCGATTCAAAGTAGAAGTTGTAAATTTTCACATCTGTCACAAAATGCCGAATGCAGGAGTTAAGAGGCTGAAGTCAGTAATTATTTCTGTTAGATTATCTGGGTTATGACATGTAATGCGGTGTTTATGGAATAATCAAATCATGTTTCAAAGATCTTTTTGGGTAACAACAATTTAAAACAAGTTCTCCATTGTTGTCTAAGGCTTCTAGGTTGTATCATAGAAGAGTTAATGCCATTTAAAATATTTTAGGTAGTATCAAACTCCTAATCACTTCAGGTTACTGAAATGTATATATATATATATATATATATATATATATATATATATATATATATACATTTCAGTATAGCCCGGCGTTGCTCGGGTGTCATAAAATCTTTAAAACTAATCCATGGTCCTGGAGCTCAGACACTTTGGACGTTGGCACGAAAAACTAAAAAGCAATAGTTGTTTCTAGTTAAAGCGAAACCGTAGACTGAACGTAAAAAGGAATGGATGTAAGTCAAATTTTGATTTCCTGGTATCAAATAAGTTTTTTTCGTCGTAAACTGAATTTTGAAGGCTAAATAAGTCCTCTGAGTAAATGGTATCATGGCTGAGACTAAGAACTACAAGTATACCTACTTAGAGCCAAACCCGAAGCAAAAACTAAAATAAAAGGGCTGAAAAAATACAGACATACAGGCAGATAAACACACACACACACACACACACACACACACACACACACACACACACACACACACACACACACACACACATATTAACTTTTATATATATATATTATCGATTTTGTGCACTATTGTAAGAACTACCATCTTGAAACTTCTGAATATCGTTTCTTATGTCTGTGTATCAAATTTGATTAAAATTGGACCACTCCTTCTATAACCCGATTTTTTCGATTATCGATGTTCGATATTTATCTGGGGTAACTCGGCACAAAACCTAGCTAATAACACTCGCAGATACTTATAGTACAACTGTGTAAATTTTCAAGAAAATCGATTCAGCCGTTTCGGAGTCTATAGGTAACGGACACACACACACATAGACACACACACATAGACACACACACGCATACACACACTCACACTTTGCAGTTTGTAAGCGATGTTTTGGTTGGTGTTGATAGGGGACTTGGCTTACTACAAACTTTCTTACTAGTAGTAGATTTTTCAACCTCGATTTGATGTGTCACCGAATGACTTCTCCGTTGATAATCCCCGTGACAAATAATAGGCATTCTCATGAGGAAAAAGAATTGCTTTCCTTCTTCTAAATTGATGGTCATAACATGACTATTCATCTCTATCTGAGTATTTCATTGTAAATCAAATTTTGCCTTCCCCTGGTTGCAATTCCCCCACCACAGCTATAGGTGGTTATTTCATCCGTATATAAAGGCACATATAAAATCTCTACTTCCCCCTCCCCATACTTTACACACAACAACCTCAGTATGGCTTGAGTAACTCTTGAGCCTTGTACTTGGTGAACAGTAGTAAATAAAAACGTACGAATCATGAAAAACATTAAAATTACTCTCCTCAGGTTGCTTTTGAATGCAGAGTTGATTTTCTTTTAGATTGTTTGCCACCAAGATTAGAAATCTTATTGTTGTGGGATCGCCCCCATGTACATAATAATGGACTCGCCTGAGTGTACATATAATCCTGCTTATAGAGACAACAAGGAAGGAAGGAGTGAGTTGTTTAGTTGGGGTTGGATCTGGAATCACATTTGTAGTTGCAGTTACTCTGAACACCACTCAGCTAAAATCAGTTACCCGGACATACTATTTCACTTCAAGACTGTATATATTTATTTCTACTAATCTTCTTCTTCTATGTGCCCTGTCCCTTCAGGACATAGGCGATCATGGCTCTCCACGTCTCCCTATCCCTTGTGGCTCTTAGTATGTTTGCTCCTGTTGCTCCTGGCAACACCCGTTCCGTCATCCACCTGATCAGGCCCTGCAAATATGTTATCCGCTGCCTTCCTCTGTCTCTCCTTCCTTTTATCTGTCCAGTCAGTATCAGGTTCTCCAGGCTCTCCTTCCTCATTGCATGTCCCAGGAACTTCAGTTGTCTCTTCCTGATGCTCAGCATCAATTTCCTTTTTGTTGCCATTCTTTCTAACACCTCGTCGTTGCTTGTATGCTCAGTCCACGATATCCGTAGCATCCTTCTGTAGAACCACATTTCGGCCGCTTCCAGTTTTGTCCTCATTTTCGATGATATTGTCCAGCATTCACAGCCGTATTGAAGAACTGACATCACGTAGCAGTTTAGCACTCTTTTCTTCGTTTCTATTAAGATTTTCCTGTGTGTTAGTATTTTGCTCATCTTCTGGAACGCGTCCTTTGCCATGCCAATTCGCCTTCGGATCTCTGTGTCGCACTTTCCATCTCCTGTTAGCACACTTCCTAGGTACTTAAATTCTTGTACTTGTTTGATTCTGTTATCCCCCACCTGTATTTGGCATTTTGGGTTGTATCTTTTGCTGATGACCATGCACTCAGTTTTCTTAAAGTTTATCTGTAGTCCCTTCTTGTCACTCTCCACTGCTACTTTCTGTATGAGATCTTGTAGTTTCCTTTCCGTGTCCGCAATCAGCACTGTATCGTCCGCATACCTTATGTTGTTCAGGTTGTGGCCTCCAATAACAAATCCTGGCGTGTCATCTAGGGTCCTCAAAATATTCTCGCTGTATAGGTTGAACAAATCCGGTGAAAAGACACATCCTTGTCTTACGCCTTTTTCTATCTTTGTGTATCTACTGAGGTCGTTACCTGTCCGTATGCAGGCCGTTTGCTGACAGTAGAGATTCTTGATTATTCTTATGTCTTTGCCGAAAATACGACACAAAGAATTGATGGAGATGCTAGGCAACCTCGACATTTCTACTAATAGTATTCCTAAATTGACTAACCCGCGTTTCAGTTTGTATATTACGTTCAATATAACTTACATTTTCTATCTCCATATCTGTGTTTGTTATTTATTAATTTGTGCGGTTCCTCAACGTGAATCTACAACACTTATTATACCTGTCATTAAAGCTTTAGCTAAGGCGGGAAGAGATAGATGCAGGCCCTTTCTCAGGGGTATTTGTTCTTGTTTCCATCGCAGAGAACAACATTTTTCTTCTACTGACGAGTGCAGAGAACGTTTCGACTAAAGGTTTATGGACAGGTTTTCACTGCTGAATTTTTAACTGTATATTTTATATTTTCATAAATTTTTATGAACCGTATATGCGTTGTGCTATAGTGAATATCGACTCAGAATAAAAACCCGGAGAGCCGAGTTCGAATTCTAGTTGAATTCATTGCATTCACTGATGTTCAAATACACTTGGGAAAATATTAATACATCTCTTCTCCCTCCAGCTATGGGTTGAACAGCTGCGTTCCATAACCTTGGTTGGCAAACAGTCTACTACAGAAAGAAATGGCAACTGACAGCGAGAAAACCTTCTCCTTAGTCACTCATAGATCGTGTATTATTTATTAGTGCTTAACTAAATGACCGACTGAAATTAATAATAACCTGAAGATCTAACTACAATCGAAGCATTAAATGTTTTGCATTGATATCTCTAATATTGGCTATGGAATTTTATTCTTTTTAAGGTACTGCCGTTTGCGTTGATCGTTGTCGAATGCAAGCCATTCGAAATCGTCTGCTCGGATATATTACAGGAACGGTTACCCTGGTTCACTCCTTATTAAGATTGCTTCCAAAAAGAGTAAATTACTTATGACTTGTCTTAATAAAATACAAATGTGGTGTTTTTTGTTATTAGATAGAGTAGTATTTATATCAGAATCGGAGTAAATATTCATCGATTAGGTCTGTATAATTTATCTTGGACACTGAATTACTGTAAAAAAATACTTTCTAATATTCAGAGAAAATACAAATTAATTTCTCTTTTACAATTCTGAATGCCTCTTCGTAAGTTTAGACATTGGAGATACTTTTAGATCGATGCCATGCATGGCGAAAAAACTCGTTTAGAAATATCTAAAATGTTAGCATATACAATCGCATTCTAAGATCAATGTGCTAAAAATGACTTCGATATAATGAAGCACATATGTCTTAGTGGGAAAACCCTTTCTTCGAAACTTGTGAATTGGACCTAGAAAATCACAAAAATACATCTGTACCACATACCCGAAACAACATCACTTTAAAATTTAATAAAAGAACAATTAAAATGTATATCACATCGAACTCGAAGAGAAAATAAATTTAATGAAGAAGTTGACTGTTTGCACTACTTCAAGAATAGGGTTTTGGAAAGTTTACTTCTGTCTTTGCAACAACGCCCCCTGATTAGCGGGTATAGCTACTCTTTCAAACTTGTAAAACTCTGACACTTGTAATTAAATTCATCATTTGATAAGACAAGGATAGTGCCGAAACAAAATGGCTACTTTTGTAGTGATATAATAACATATTTATGTTACAAATTCTAAATCAATATTATTAGCTCTACTTTCCATTGAGCACTTTTTAAAGATTGTGTTTCTTTGGATACGGAATATTATTCCATCCATACCTACCCAATATTTATATATATATATATATATATATATATTCATATTTCCCTTGAGATTGTCGACATATTATGCCCGAACCATAAAAAAAGTTATTATATTTTATAAGATAATTACGTGAAAACGCATTGTTACTTACGTAACATTTTATACCAGCGGCAGTATTAAGAATGTAGTGAATATTATGGGATGTTGAAAGGTTCTAAGCACGACCAAGAAGTGAATTTTTAAGATGATGTGTTAAAACCATTTACATAATTTACGTTCAAATTAATATCATTATTTTCGTTGTCATTATTATTATAGTTTGGACCTTGTTTCTTCCGTGTAACACTCAAAAAGTTTCCACTGAGTCCGAGTTTACACTACCCGTCCCAGGATTTGAACACACCATTGCTATGTCACAAAAACATAACCGAACCAACTTACAAGCTATGATATTAAAAAGCTGGTTTTAAATATTATAAAAACATCTAATTCACAGAAAAGAAGTTAGCAGTTGTTTGTGTTCTAAATAAAAAACATTTTTTTATCAATGATTTTATTCTTACTTAGCTAAATTAAAAACAGGCTGACAGCTGAAAATATCCATTTTTCGAAAGCTTAAACAGAGTCAATATTTATTTTTTAAATATATCTAATTTAAAAAAAATAATTTAAAATGTTAATCTTCGATTACTGTTTTTAATTCGCTTAAGTAGGATCAGTACTTGTTTGAAACAATTCTTTTGATTCCCAAGTTTTCTAAAAGTTCTTATATATACATTTTTGTATAGGCGGAGATAAAATCCATTTTTGTTAGGACTTTATTTTCTGGTACTTCTGGTTTTTGACATTGCTGTAATGCGTTCACGATTAATCCCTTTTTAAAATCTTCAAAAAATGTATCTTTATTTCTCTATTAATATCCGGGAGATCCACAAACAAAACTGCCTTGTTTGAGTGAAATGATTATTTAAAAAAATCTGTACTCACTTCTTTGTTTCAAACGATATTTTTCAATACTTTACTCACCTTTTGGAATGCATCATTGGACATGCCAATTCGCCTTCTGATCTCGGTGCCACAATTTCTGTTCCCTGTTAGAGCATTTCCCAGGTATTTAAATATCCGCACCTGGTTGATTTCAGTATCCCCTACTTGTAGTTAGCATTTTCGGTTGCTCTTTTTACTGATGACCATGCATTCAGTTTTCTTGTAGTTTATATATAGTTCTTTCTTTCTTCTTTCTTTATCTACCTGTGTAGGAGATTTTGTAATTTCCTGTCTGTGTGTGCTATCATTGGTAGTATTCCGATTACGGCCTTTAACGCTGAATTCAGACAGGACTTTTTGTTCTGTCAGAATTACCGTGCTGTATAGTTTGAAAGAAGGTGGTGAGAATAGACATTTTTTCTTACACTCCTTTCTATATTTGAGAAACTACTGAACTCATTTCCTGTCCGTATTCAGTCTGTTTGCTGCCAATAGAGGTTCTTAATTATTCTAATGATTTTCATGAATAAGTTGACAAGTATCTCTGGAAGAAACTGGCAGACTTTCTTGAACGCTTTTGCTTTGTCTATGAAACGCGTCCTTCTGCCTGTGTATTACTTTTTTTAACATTAAACTGATAATAAATATCAAGAAGAGACAAATGAGGTTCCTGGAACATGTAATGAGGAAGGAGGACCTGGAGAACTTGATATTCACAGGTCGGATAGATGGAAGAAGAGAAAAGGGAAAGCAGCGTGAGACGTATTTGCTAAGTCTGAGCAAATGGTTGACTGAGCCGGGCTTGGAACAGATACCAAGAGAAAAGTTACTGAGAGTGACAAGAGACAGAGCCAAGTGGAAGCCCATGATTGCCTAGTTCTGAGTTGACACGGCATAAGAAGAAGAAGAAGAAGAAGAAGAAGAAGAAGAAGAAGAAGAAGAAATATTGCGTTACTTATTTCGGTGTTCTTGATAAAAACCTTACTGGTCTTGTTTCATTTCGGGCCTGTTTCTACTGTCAGCTCTCTCTTCCTCAGAATGTCGAATGATGAGTTTTGTTATATGGCTCATTACGCTGATTTTTCGGTGGAGTTCATATTAATTTGCGTCTGGCTTTTTATACAGTGCTATGAAAATTAGTTTGCATAGGTCTTCCGGTTTATTTACACTGCTGTAGATTTCATTTAGCATTTCTTTACTTTCTGTTACGCCAAAATTGTTAGCATCTCTAATACGATAACGCCAGGTCCTGCTGCTTTGTTTCTATTCAATTCGGCAAGTGCAGCTTCCACTTCGGTTCTTAATATTTCCGGCCCGTCAGTATATTTGTGTAATTTCGGTTGCTCTCTTTTGCCGTTGAAGATATCTCTGATCTGTCTGGGCCATCCGTGAAGTAATTTCTCTTTCTCTACAAATGAGCCTTTCATCTTCGGAATCTATATACCCTGCTGATAATTATGCTTTTTTTCTTTTCCCATATTTTCATATGTATATCTTTTTATTAGTCATTCTTAATCTCTCTATGTCTTCACATTTGTCCTTAAGCTACACATCTTTAGTCTGTTTGCATTTGCTGCTTATTTCTTGGTTGGTTTCCTGTATTTAATTCCATCGCTTAGCATTATTTTCTATTTCTGTATTTTGTCGAATATCTTATTTGTGATTCATTCATATTTTATATACAACGTCTGATTTTTTTTGCGGGGGGGGGGGGGTAATGTCGTTTGCTAATGTCACCAAAGTTTCTCTTAGTGCATAATATTTCGAATTTCCGTTTCCAGTTTGTCCCTCATATTCCTTTTTCACACTGTCTTTATATTTTTCATGCAATTTGACGTCGTCTGTTGTATTGCATTTCAGTTTGCTTAACTAGGCTTCTTCACCCTCGTCTATTGAACAGGTGAAGAGGCTCATCCCTTGTTTCTTGTTGAGGATGCGGTTTCCGGTTTTCTCTTTTCCAATCTTTTCACACCTATGTAGCTCCCTGCACATCAGTGGCGTTGCCGCCTTGCTCGGGGTGATAGGATTAAAAAAAAATCTCCAAAGTTTCGTCTTTAGTGTATATATAATCGGGATATGGTCGTTTCCTCAGTCGGCATTTGAACTGCATTCATAAGTCTCTTGTTTATAGCTCTGTAGTCGATTTGATTTTCAGCGTCATCTACCGCGCTTCTCTATGTCCATAACCGTCTTAGGCATTCTTGAAACCCGGTGATGGTTATTATTAGGTCATTCGATTTCGCGCTCGCTGCGGTTTCCTAGGCCGAAGTTGCCGACGTTACCACTTCCGTCTCCTTATTTAATTAGACACCCATGTGTCTCATCTTGTGTTAAACTGAAAGCTTCTAACAAATAATAAGCATCTTATCAAATCATTTTGGCAATGGATTTGCAAAGTACGTATATACGTTAAATTTATAAATCTCTTATAGGGTCATAGTTGTACCCCACTGGCATTTTTCTGCTTTGGTCTCTGTAGCTTCACAATGAAAACTGTTCTACTATTAACCCAGGCTGGATGAGAGGTAAGATTAGATCATGTCATTCGAATGACACCTGTGCGAAAGTGAAAGCAACCACTTTAGATTTCGCCACACCAATTTCAATTATCACGCTGGCAAACACTGCTACATATGCACATCCGATTTGAAATGGCAATGTATGATTTCCAGCCAATTTCGTTACTTTCGCTTACGTGCTATACACAGGATAAAGGCAAGAACGCACTGTCTTCCCAGATATGGGTTAAACAGTATGATTTGTATCTATAGAATACTTGAAAACCGTTAATGCAGTAGGCCCTCGCCAAGACTGAATTATCTTATCTTAAAATAACATGCATTGGTTTCAAATAAGCCGCAATAGGGTGATAAGCAAGAAACACAATTCAATGATGCAAAACAAT